>CM076570.1:1448773928-1449166428 GCA_034641835.2 Pinus albicaulis | reverse complement strand
TCATTTACCTCTTTAATCATGTCTCGACTTATAATTACTTACCACATTAAATGTGGTGCATAGCTTCCTTGAAGGGGTTTTCTTACCTCATTGATTAAACCTTTGTATTAAATAATACTACCCTAATGGGTTCCACTTTTAAATTTATATGGTAAGTCTTACACCTACACAACCATTGGAACTCGTGGAGTATATCTTTATTTACCTTCGATCACATCGAAATCGGGAATTATATTGGTGTAACTGGTCTTATATAATTGTTAATTTAATACATTTACAAATTTGTTAATACTATAGGGTTTACGAAGCATACCACTAAACCATGTTGTATACGCAAATGAACTTTGCATTGAATTACATCTGTAGTAGATATGTCATTTATATCACTGTCTGATGTGTTTCGGTGTTGATATTTTTGAGATCTTCGTAGCTATTTGTATTTAATGTGAAACGACTATTCTGTATGTGGGTACGTCAAACCCTAGATTTTGTATTCCTCGTGATTTTATAGCATTAAATTGTTTGTACACAATCACATGGCCATCTCTGCCCAGTTTTCAATATGTTGATTAGAGGGATAACCTCCAATCTATCGACGTGTGGACGACTTGGATTAACTTTCAGATTAGGGTTATTAATATGCATAAATACTCTCATTTTTTGTTATGGCATTTCTCTTTTGATTCACGACCATAACATTTGAAATGGTCTCGGTCGTTCACCTCCGCTCCGAAAGAGAATTCCTAACTCTGCGAGGACACCTCAATTCTGCCTCCAGGGAATACATTCCATCTTTTGTGGTAATTATTCATCCTTATCTTCGTGGATTTTGGTCTTTATCAGTTTTTATTGATTTTAGTTTATGGACTCATGAAATTTCTTTATGCTTAGGACCAGAACCATTTGGATGGATGCTTTCCTTTCTGGTGTTGTTTCAGATGAGTAGAAATTCCATGCCCTTATGGATTACAGAACTTGCATCTCGCTGCTTGACTCGAATACAGTGATTGTGTGTTCTGGTAAGCTATCTTACAATAGTTATGAAAGACGTAGGGACTGTAGTTGGTTTCAATAAACTTTTGCCGAGGTGTTGATGTTATTAGTATATATGGTTCCTCTGCTCTTTATCCACAGAACTGTGGTTATTGCTTTCCAGACCTTTGTTCTCGGTTTAATTCATTCACTACTCTAATACATAGTAATGTTGAGTTCTACATGACGATTTCTACCACGAACGTTTTTCGCATATAATTCCTATAGTTATTTCTCTCAACAATGAGAAAGTCCTTTTAAATTTTCATTGCACCTCACTGTATTATATTTTTTTATTTCTATGTTTTAGTTATGGATACAAATCTGACACTTAGACAGTGTTTTCGAACACGCAGGTGAACAACTGGAACATATTCCGTCCCTCCTTGTTGCGTCGATGGAGAACTAGTTGCATTATAGGTAATTTGTTTTCCTGTTCCTATCATTATTAAAATAGTTAGCTCAACTTGACCATATTTTTATTTGTCTTTCTAATTGAATTCTCAACATCGATTATTAAATCGACGCTTATAATGAGTTTCGTCCTTTTAAGGGTTCTCGGTTTAAAATCCTTTAGGGTTTTCTTTTCTAATTCAAAAACCTGATTAACTCTCTCTCTCTATAGAGAAATTCGAGTTTTGTTTACATAGACAGTCACATTTTTCTCTGGTCATTTTGTGAGGTTTATGCATAATGGTTTTCTTTTCACATTTCAACACCAGTATGGTTGAAATATTGTGCGTTAGGTTATTTTATTTTTATACACCAAGTTACAACGTTATTTCCGTTTATGATTCCTCATATGTAAGGTCTATTCTGCAGATGAATATATATACACTCATATAAGTTCCCTACTCATATTCTGAGATTCTGTCGTGACATTTTTATTTAATTTTTTATATACAGTACACAATTCTATGTACTAATTGCGTTTCGGTATGATTGCAGATCTCACTTCACACGTAGCCCATAAGGTAATAATATTAATCTTATTTCACTTAACTCTAAGTTTTATAATTAAAGTTTTACTGCCGTAGTCACCAGAACTAACTTCCGTTCTGATCATTCCATGTATTTTATATATTTATTTCCTTCCTTTGGATTTACCTACGTCCACTGTTCTTGCCCATTTCTCATACTGCAGAAACTATTTTTTCACAGGTTGGTCCAGATCCCTAGTGGAATTTCTCATATGCAACTTTGCATAAAGTTGCAGAGAGAAACATTTCAGTTTTCATTTGAAGGGACATAATGCCCTCTGTGTAAACTTTTATTATGAGTAGCTCTTGTTTAAACTGTGTAATTTTTATGAACTTAAAGATCTACAAGGATGTAACTATATGGACTTATCATTTATAATTGTTTGGCTGTATACTCTATAAACTCTTTCCTTTCAATTAAATATTATTGGAAATCCAAAATAATCTGTTCTTTCCATATATAATTTCACTTTCAGTTATAATGTAGGAATACATTCTAAATATACACCTGTATATATTTTTTTCTGTCTAGTAAGCTCTAGTTCATGATTTATATTTCTCAACCTATGCTACAGTACATAACTTATTTAACTATAAAATACAGAAACTTACTTAACTATACTGTGCATTCGTTTGTCATTCATCTATATTTATTTCTGCTTAGAAATTGTTTCATCATGTAATGCATAGTCTGGTAACATTATACTATAACAAATTTATTAATGAAATATCAATTCCCTGTGGGCTACCTAACCTAAGATATAAACCCTATCCCAGGTTTAGACATTTTGAAAGTTGGTCCTCTATAGAGTTGTGCCTTTACAACAACACATGACAGACTATTTTTATGATAGTCAATTCTATTCAATGTACAAAATTCTAATTTTACTTCTAATTCACTTTAATTCCATAGCATAGACTCATATCCAGACTCAAAAGTTCATGTATATATATATACTATAATTTCTCAGCAAACCCATGGCAGAACTAAAATATAATTTAACAATGAAATTAACTGGTGCATACCACTTAAGGTAGACTAGGTTCCACCCAACCTTTGAGCTTTTTCTCCACATCTCACCCTCGAGCAGAGATCAAACTCTCCAGCAATAGATAACCTCTTGTCTATCCTGAATCTGCTTATATAAGCTTGCTTTCCCATCAGCCTGTTTCCCTTAACTGTGTCTAGTTAATTCAGGATGCTGCTTTCCTGTGTGCCTAGGCTTTCCTTTTGTTTCATCCACAAAAGTACTCTAAAGCTAGATTTTCCTCTTTCTAGCTTTATTTCACCTCTTCTTAGTACTTTCCTCTTTATTGGGGTAGATTTTTTAGATTTTTATCTCCAATCTAAATTTCTATTTTTAATTTATTTCCTCCAAGGATTTTTGGAGAACTGGGAAATTATCATGATCCTTATCCATCCTCATGGATTTGGATCCTTGATCTCTAATCATTATCTAGTCCTTGCACCATTAATTCCTTTTTCATTTTATTAATGCAATTTAATAAAATATATCCACAATTAATTTTTTCCTTGGGGTCCACTTGAACCTTAGAGTCTTTCACTGCCTATTTTTAAAAGCATAAAATTAGGGACATTACAAAGAAGAACTGCAAAATTTGCTTATTACGGACTTCATTTACCCAATTTATGAAAGTCGTTGGGTCTCAACCTTAGTCATAGTTCCCACAAAGATGGGAAGTGGAGAATCTGCATAGAATATAAAGAGATAAATAAGGCCACACACAAATATCACTTCCCTCTTCCATTTACTAACCAAGTCCTAGATACACTTGCAGGGAAGAAGTATTCATCCTTTCTTCATGGATTCAATGGGTATAACGAAATCCAAAATGCTTAGAAGACCTAGATAAAATTACATTTACCTATCCACGGGGGACATTTTCCTATCATGTGTTACCATTCAGGTTATGTAATGCTCTAGACACATTCCAAAGAGATATGATTGGAATACTTTCTTATCTTGTTCATGACTGTGTGGAAATTTATATGGATGATTTCACAACTTATGGTGATTAATTTTATGAAACACTTGTCAATTTGGAAAAAAATCTTAATACAATGTAAAGAAAATAATGTTGCTCTTAGTAATGGAAAAATTTTCATGATGATATTTGATGGAGTTGTACTAGGGCACCATATTTTAGAGAAATGTATACAGGTGGATCCAACTAAAATTGAGGTGATACTTGACCTACTCATTCTACATTTGCAAAATGATGTATGAATTTTCCTAAGACATGTAGGATGTTACTGTCATTTTATTTAATATTTCTCACATTAAAATCGTCCATTGTTTGCATTATTTAACAAAATTTATGAGCTTTTTGGGATAGATAGACATTACATCACAGGGTAACCCGTTTTTTTACATATCGATGACATTTTATTAAATATTGAATGAAAAAACCTATTACTAATGTCAGTATTACTAGATGGTTTCTGTTATTACAAGAATTCAATATTGCCATCTTGAATAAACAACGAAAGGACAATGTAGTTGTTGATTTTCCTTCTCAAATAACATTTGACAAAAATGAGCAATCTATTGAGGATTCCTTTCTAGATGAGCACCTTTTTGCAACATCTACTAATTAACCAAGGTTTGTAAATATTTCTAACTCTTTAGCTACAAAAAAATTACCGCATAATTTGACTTTGAAAGAATGACAGAGGATCATTAGATAGAGTGAAATATTTTCATGGGTTGATGGTTGCCTTTTCCACATAGGGTTCGACTTATTTTCAAAATATGTGTGCAAGAAGACAAACTCCATGAAATTTTGAAGGCCCGCCATGATGATAAGTGAGGAGGTGATTTTTCCAACAAAAGAAGTAGGAAAAAAGTGATACATCAAGGGTACTATTGGCCCACAATCTTTAGAAATGTAAAAAAATATGTAAAGAGGTACAACAACTGCCAATGTATGGGTAGGCCAGTATAGTTAGATGAAATGTCATAACAACCACATATGATGTTGGATCCCTTTGAGAAATAGGATATTGACTTTGTGGGGCCCATGAATACACATATAACCATAAATGCAAAGATGTAGCAGAAATAACACTTCATTTCATTAATCTCAAATAAATTAAATTTGTTTACACACATAATAAAAACAAACTAGCTAGGTCATTGATAGCTTATCTTTGAGAAGAGATGTGGTGGCTACATGCATCTAAACTATGTTACAATGAGGCTCGAGGGCCTATTTATTATTGAGAAACAATGGAAAATCCTAAACATCCAAAAACCTAACCCTAAGAGATGAAGCGCCAAAACTATGGGCCTCTTTTGGGTAAATTGGTACATAAACTTCCCGGGGACGTAACTTTGGCATACGATCTCTGTTTGACGTGCACAATACGTCGTTAGAAATATCTATCTGAGGAATAAAAATTTTCATGTTAAAATTAAAGGAAATTTAAAGATGCTCCTGGTTTTCCCAAAAAACGTCAATTAGGGCCTCAAAATGGCTCTGGAAGTTGAGGACTCGAAAAATTGCTAAAAATAG
Source organism: Pinus albicaulis (assembly GCA_034641835.2). NCBI lineage: Eukaryota > Viridiplantae > Streptophyta > Pinopsida > Pinales > Pinaceae > Pinus > Pinus albicaulis. The sequence continues at coordinate 1,449,160,879 of CM076570.1, read as the reverse complement.
TAAACTGTGCTATAATTAAGGAAAATGAGAAACTGAAAGAAACAACAGTGGGGTCCCAAGTGGAATATGTGGGTGGTCACCAATATCCACCTAGATCAATCCTCCCCCTTTAGGAAGCAATGGTCCCCATTGCATTGAGTTCCTCCATGAGATGAGGAAACTTATGCTAAACTTGGTCCCTGGTGAAACACTTGCCTTGGTGCAGGAGTTTGCCAGCTTTGAAAACCCGATAGAGTTGGATATTCTACTAGTGAGTGCTCTTGATTTGCATGTCCATGATACAATCCGTGATGGCCTTTTCCATGTAGTCTGGGTTTAACTCTGTTGGTGTGAGTTTTTCTGCAATGTCGGAGGTGTCCAATAGAGGTGGGAAGTAGGGTCGAAGGCAGTCCACATTGAATATTGGGTGCAAAAAAAGGAATGGTGGAATACTGAGCTTGAAGGCATTGGACCCTATAGCCTTGGTGATGGCGTACAACCCATATTGGAGCAGGCGAAGCTTTCGGTGGGGTCCAGTGAGGCGCTCCTTCTACAAATGTAGCCACACTTTGTTGCCCACCTTGAAGCTGTGTGGCATCCAATGTTGATCATGTCGTTGCTTGTACTTAGAACTGGCTCTATCCAATATGTCATGAACCCGTTGGCGGATGTGTTGAATGTGCTCAATGAAGTAGTTTGCTTTGTCAGCTTCAGACTGGACATGAGCTGAATCGGCCTGAGTCGCCGAAAATTGCATGGCTACGTCAATGGGACATAGTGGTTGGAATCCCAAGCCCACCTGAAAGGGCATGTGGCCAGTTAAGCTGTGGAGAGCTCGATTATAACTGTGTTGTACATAGGGAAGGATCCCATCCCATGTGAATGTATTCTTTGAATTGTACATGCGCATAATGTGTACGATCATCTTGTTGACAACCTCTATCTAGCCATCAATTTGGGGATGGAAAGTTGTGGACTTGGTGAGCTTGGTGTCCAACATTGCCCAATTTCTGGACCAAAATGTGCTGAGGAACCTACTATCCTCATCTGAGATCATAGACTGTGGGATACCAAAGTGCACCCACACTCATTCAAAGAATATTTTAGCAGTGGCTTCTACTGTGATATTCTTCTTGTAGGTCACCATAATGGCCATCTCCGAGAATCTGTCGATGAACATGAAACATAGTCATTTCCATGCTTAGTAGAAGGAAGGCCAGACATGTAATCCATGGATATGGATTCCCAAGGTCGACTAGGGGTAGATAGCAGAGTATAGAGGACTTGATTCTTGATGGTCAGTTTGGAAATGATGCAAGCAGTGCAGGATCTGATGTACTTCTCGACATCTTGTCAAAGGTTCAGCCAATAGAAATACTTCTGTAGTACTGCCACTTTTTTCTTGACCCCGAAATGCTCAGTGACTCTACTGTAATGCACTTCCCAAATCATCTTGGCACGCTCGCTTGAAGGAACAAAAAGGTATCCCAGGTGACATAGTAGTGCATTGTCGAGGTGAAAATTTGGAACTTGCATACCCTCCAAGAGTGCCTTGTATGTGTGGCCGAATTCCAGATCAATCTTGTAGAGAAGCAGCCAATCAGGAGTCTCATGGCCACAAGAGATGAGAACGGTGGTTAGCGCCACTATTGGTGGTCAGCTAAGGTAGTCTGCAACATTATTGGTGCTGTCCTTCTTGTACTTGATGTTCAAATGAAAGTGTTGTAGATATGTGGACCACTTCTGATGGTGATCGTTCTGCAGCTTCCCTTGTGTCTATATCAACTACAGGGATAGGTGGTTTGTTTGGATGACCGTTTCCTTCCCCAAAAATTTAATGCTTCCATTTTCAGCAAGCCTGCATAATGGAATACATTTATTTGTGATAAGTGGGATAATTGCGGACTGTGTCGGACGTCTCACTGTGATATGCCACTGGATGCCCCTGTTGAGTAAGAACTACCCCAATAGCATATTCAGAGGCATATTTCTCAATCTCAAATGGTTGTTTCAAGTCTAGTAATGTGAGAACTAGGGTAGAGAAGAGGCGATGTTTCAATTCTACAAACTCCTTCTATTAATATTCTGACCAAAATGATTTTTCTTTCTCTCCTCCCTTGGTGACTTGACTCAAGGGTGATGTGATATGAGAGAATCCCAACAGGAACCTGCGGTAGAAATTAGAAAGACCCCGAAAGCTGTGAAGATATTTTAGAGTGGTTGGGGCTGGCCAAACCTGAATGAATTTGATATTGGTTGGATCCACAGGCACCCCCCGTTCATCAATAATGTATCCCAGATACTGAACCTAGGTCATGCTAAAAGTGCACTTCTCCAAATTGGCAACTTGTGTTGTTGCAATGTTTGGAGGACCTATCGGATGTGGTGGAGCTGCTCTTCCTAAGTCTGGCTGAAGATCAGGATGCCATCCAAGTACACTATTACAAATGAGTTGGTGAATGACCACAAGATGTCGTCCATCAACCTCATGAATTTTGTGGGAGCATTCGTCAACCCGAAGGGCATGGCCAGACATTCTAAAAGGCCCTCATTAGCTTTGAAGGCAGCCATCCACACATCAGAGGGTTCAATTGATACCTGGTGATACCCGAACTTCAAGTCAATCTTGCTAAAATATTTCACTCTTTTGAGTTTTTCCAGAAGGTCATCAATCCGTGGGATTGGGTGCTTATTCAGGACAATGATATTGTTTAGCACCCGATAGTTAATACAAAGTCTCCAAGTCCCATCCTTCTTCTGCACCAACACGATTGGGCTCCCACAGGGCGATGAACTTGGTTGGATGTGACCTTTCTGCAACAACTCTTGAATATTCCTCTTGATTTCATCATTCTCCAAAATAGAGCGCCGATAGATTGGTCTATTGGGAAACGACGCACCTCAGGTGAGATCGATCGAGTGCTTGACCTAACAGTTTAGAGGCACACATATGGGTGAGTTGAATATGTCCCCGTACTCCTCCACGACCTTATCCATTTGTTGTTGTCGTGTAGAGAAACCTAGTCTAGAGGCCATGGCCAAAATATTCTTCTTGCCCTGAGGGCGAATCATCAGGAAAAAAAATTTCCCGGCTTTGGAAATGAGCTTACTGCATTGTTTTGCAGTAACCAAACAAATAGAGGCAGGCGGTGGTACCTCTGGTATCCTATACAACTTATTGCCCAAAGTAACAATAACAACACGAGGCTAAGACTCATACACAACATGTCACTTCCACAAGTATGACTGGCCTAATAGTACATCACAAACATCAAGAGGAGAAATGTTACATAATACCTCATCTGTGAAGGGCTTGATGTTGTAGGGAAGGCAACACTGCTGGCTGATGCGAAGATCCCATCCTTGGTGAAGCCATCTAATGGTGTATGGTTGTGGGTGTGCTGTGGTCGGAAAGCCCAAATACTTCACGACCTCTGCTGAAATGAGGTTCTTTTGGCTCCCAATATCGAAAATGAACTGTAGTGGGGAACCCTTTACCCACATCTGGGAGTGGAAGAGACGCTCCTCCTTGTTGGAACGAGGCTACCTAAGCTCCGAATTTTGTATATTTTTGGTGAATTTTGTATATTTTTTGTATTAATTTTTCTAACGCAAGGATTTTGGGGCGGGTCAAATCCCCGAATGCATTGTAATGGGTCAAAGGGTAGACCTAGAGTCCGCAAACCACAGTTTGCGGACCACAGGATAGCGTAAGCTATATTGATATAAGCAGATGAATAGTTTGAGTCTAGAGGTAGGCATAAATTAAGGCTGATGCTACGTGCGAAATATTAGATCTATTTTGGGTTGTTTTGGGTAAGGACTCCTACTGGCTGTGTGCGCAGAGATCCTTAGTCCTGCTGTGTTAGGACCCCATTAGGCTGTGTGCGCGGGATGATTTTGGTTGTAATTGGATCTGAATGTTAATGAATGCGAAGTATTGTTAGAGTCTCTGTGTGTTATCTGGATCGGTGATGTTTACTACTAAAGTGTATCTGTGATGGTTATTTAGCTGCGAATGTATCTGCGAATGTATCTGCGTTTTTGCGTAAGTATATCTGTGATCTGTTATTAGCTGTGATTATAACTGCTCTGTGATGGTATTTGGTAATGCGCACGTGGATGCGAATGTAATAATTAGATCTGATAGATATGTTATGGTTATATGCTGAGTATACTATTAAAAGGCTGCAAATAGACTCATTCTGGGTAAACCTAGCAATTTATAATACAGATCTACCTCAGATTACCTACTCTCTCTCAGGGTGCGGAAACCTGGTTCCAGCACCCTCCCATACTGCTTCGGGTGAGACCTTGGCTTGTGCAAGTAGGTCATTGTTGAAAGGGCCAGTAGTATAGGGGTTTTTTGGAGAACCTTAACCTCTGAACCTGGGTCAGGATATTTCAAGCCAACACTCCTCCTCTGGATCTTCCAGTTCCTCCTACTGGATATTTGCGGTGGAAACGGTGGTGTTGGGATCTCCATCAATAATTTTCTTCCCTTTGTCATTCGCCTTGTCGGGTTCTTATTCAGATTTGGAGCATGAATCTGATTCATAAGTCCTCATCTTAGCCGCCATTGAATGCTTGCTCCGACACTCACTTGTGCTGTGAGTGGAGCTCTTACAGAACTCACACCACTTTCCGGTGTCCTTATTCGGCTTCGCGGTGTTTTTATTTGCTTGCAGCTTTGGAAGGTTGTCTTGTGACACCATTCCATGGATTTGTCCTTTGTTCTACAGTTTGGGGGCACATTTACCTCAATTTTTATTTACAGATCAAAAGTCTCGCTTCTTCTGTTTGAATTTTTGCTCAATATTGGAAGCATACCGGTATGTCGTACCAAGCAAGGGGATGTCAAGAAACTCCATTTCTTCCTGAATGTATCTGTGCAAATAACTGTAGTACTTTGTTGGGAATCACGATTGCCATTAGACCAAAACCCGCAGGTGTTAGTCTACGATCGTATTGCCAGAGGTAAGGATCCACGAGAGGTGGTTAGTCCATGTCGTGAAACACACGAGAAGCGTTGGTATATCTAATGCCCAACAATATCCCCCCCAACACGAGCCAGGTGTGGATTGAACTCGTGACCTATGCTCTGATACCACTTGTTGGGAATCACGATTGCCGTTAGAGAAAAACCCGCAGGTGTTAGTCAACGATCGTATCGCCAGAGATAAGGATCCACGAGAGGCGGTTAGTCCATGTCGCGAAACACACAGGAAGCGTTGGTTTATCCAATGTCCAACATACTTTAGCACCAAATTTTTCTCTGAATATTCGATACCCAAATTTGTGCGCAGGGTATGAAACAAATTCGTCTGCTCATGCACATCTTGATCCCTTTGCAACCACAATGTAGTCCATTGTATGTACTTGTCCTCATATCTCTCCACAAGATAATATTTTTCCTTGATGGCATATCAGAAAGAATTCCAATTGGGTATGGCTGAGAACAAAGAGGGTTCCTCATTGTCATTTTTCTCATAATAGGTTTCCCACCAATCCTTGACATGGGTGGTAGCTTTGAGGAGTGAAAAACAAGCTTCTCCCAGTCGGAAAAGTCATGAATAGAGAAATATCCTTCTAATATATTCAACCATTTATCTATGACATCTGAATCTATTTGGCCCTCAAATATGCGAATGTTAAAGTTTACTTGTAACTTAAAAGGAGTTGCACCTCCAGAGTGGCTGTTGGATGCAGATGCGCCATAGATGGGTAATCATTGAAGGATCTAGGAAAATTTATCCATCATCATGTTCCTTTGTTTTTCGAGGGCCTCTTTGAGCAATATTTTGATAGGATATCATGCTCCCTCATATTTCTTTTCTTCCCCCATGGGTGTTCGTCAGGGTTTGCAAGGCTGATTTTGCAAAGGTTCAACCAGATCGAGCCCTAACTCCTTATACCCTAACCTCGTTGGGGACATGCAAATAAGGATCGAGAAAGAGAAAACTGCTTTGATACCACCGATTTAGATTTATGAAGGAACACAAAAGAATACACATATAACCATAAATGCAAAGATGCATTTGAAAACACTTCATTTCATTAATAGCAAAGAACTGAAATTTGTTTACAAACATAATAGAAACAAACTAGTTAGGGCAATGGTAGCTTATCTCTAAAAAGATATGTGGTGGCTAGAGGTCTCTGAATTGTGTTACAATGAGGCTCAAGGGCCTATTTATTATTTAGAAACATTGGAAAACCCTAAACATCCAAAAACCTAACCCTAGGAGATGAAGCGCCTATGGGCCTCATTTGGGTAAATTGGTACATCGACTTCCTGGGGATGTAACTTTGGCATACGATCTCTGTTTGACGCGCACAATACCTCGTTAGAAATATATAACTGAGGAATAAATATTTTCATGTGAGAAACATCCAAGGAACTTCCATGTTGCTCATGGTTTTCACCAAAAATGTATTTTGGGGCCTCAAAATGGCTCCGGAAGTTCAGGATCCAAAAAACTGCTAAAACTAGTAAACTGTGATATAATTAAGGAAACTGAAAAACTGAAAGAAACAATGGTGGGGTCCTAAGTGGAATAGGCAAGTAGTCACCAATATCCACCTGAATCATTCCTCCCCCATTAGGAAGAAATGGTCCCCATCACGTTGAGTTCCTCCATGAGACGAGGAAACTTCTGTTGAACTTAGTCTATGGTGAACCACTTTCCTTGGTGCAGGAGTTTTCCAGCTTTGACAACCCCATACAGTTGGATATTTTGCTAGCGATTCAGTTTGGCCTTGCTTCTTGATGGTTGGTTTGGAAATAGTGCAAGAAGTGTAGGACCTGATGTACTTCCTGACATCCTGTCGAAGGTTCGACCAATAGAAATACTTCTGTAGTACTGCCACTATTTTCTGGACCCTGAAATGCCCAATGACCCAACTGTAGTGCGCTTCGAAAATCATCTTGGAATGCTCGCTTGAAAGAACAAAAATGTGTCCTAGGTGACATAACAGTGCATCCTAGAGGTGAAAATTTGGAACTTGCATACCCTCCAAGAGTGTCTTGTATGTGTGGCTGAATTCCAAATCGCTCTTGTCGAGAAGTGACCAATAAAAAGTCTCGTGCCCACAAGAGTTGAGAATGATGGTTAGCGCCACGATCGGTGGCCGGCTGAGGCAGTCTGCAACATTATTGGTGTTGCCCTTCTTGTACTTGATTTTTAAATTAAATTGTTGCAGATATGTGGACCACTTCTGATGGTGATCGTTCTGCAACTTACCTTGCATCTGTATGAACTCCAAGGGTTGGTGGTATGTGTGGATGGCCATTTCCTTCCCCAAAATGTAATGCTTCCATTTTTAGCAAGCCTGCACAATGGAATACATTCATAATTGGGATACTTGCAGATTGTGTCAGACTGTGATATGCAAGTGGGTGCTCCTGTTGAGTAAGAACTGCCCCAATAGCATAGTCAGAGGCATCTGTCTTGATCTCAAATGGTTGTTGCAAGTTTGGTAATGTGAGCACTTAGGCAGGGCAAAGACATTGTTTCAATTATACGAACGCCTTCTGTTGAGATTCTGACCAAAAGACTTTTGATTTTGTTCCTCCCTTGGTGACTTGAATTAACGGCCAAGTGATATGAGAGAATCCCAACACGAACTTGCGGTAGAAATTAGCAAGACCCAGAAATCTATGAAGCTATGTTAGAGTGGTTGGGGCTGGCCAATCCCGAACGACTTGGATATTGGTTGGATCCACATGCACCCCCCTCTCATCAATAATGTATCCCAAGTATTGAACCTGGGTCATGCTAAAAGTTCACTTCTCCAAATTGGCACACAACTTGTGTTGTCGCAGTGTTTGGAGGACCTGTCAGATGTGGTGGAGGTGCTCTTCCCAAGTCTGGCTGAAGATCAGGATGTCATCCAAGTACACTCCTACAAATGAGTTGGTGAATGGCTGAAATATGTCATCCATAAACCTCATGAAGGTTGCGGGAGCATTCATCAAACCGAAAGGCATGACCACCCATTTGAAATGCCCTCCTTGGCTTTGAAGGCAGTCTTCCACACATCAGAGGGTTCGATTTGTACTTGGTGATGCCGGAATTCAAGTCGATCTTGCTGAAATATTTTTCTCCTTTGATTTGGTCCAGAAGGTCATCAATCTGTGGGATCAGGTACCTATTTCGGGCAATGATCTTGTTTAGTTCCCGGTAGTCAATACAGAGTCTCCAAGTCCCATCCTTCTTCTGCACCAACACGGCCGAGCTTCCACAGGGCGATGAACTCAATCGGATGTGACCTTTTTGCAAAAACTCCTAAATTTTCCTCTTGATTTCATCGTTCTGTAGAATAGAGTGTCGATAGATTAGTCCATTGGGCAGTGGCGCACCAGGGGTTAGATTGATGGGGTGCTTGACCTGACAGTGCAGAGGTACCCCTATGGGTGAGGTGAAGATGTCCCTGTACTCCTCCATAACCTTGTTCATTTGTTGTTGTCATGCTGAGGAGCCTTGTTTGGAGGTCGTGATCACATTCTTCTTCTTTCATTGAGGGCAGATCATGAGGAAAATAATTTTTCTAGTTTTGGAAATGAGCTTACTACATTGTTTTGCAGTAACCAAAGAGATAGAGGTAGGAGGTGGTACCTCTGGTACCCTTACAACTTATTTCCCAAAGTAACATTAATATCGTGAGGCCGAGACTCATACAAAACATGTCACTTCCACAAGTAGGGTTGGACTAATAATATATCACAAACATCAAGAGGAGCAATGCCATATAATACCTCATTCGTGAATGGCTTGATGCCGTAGGGAAGGCAACAATTCTAACTGACGCGAAGATCCCATTCTTGGTGAAGCCACCCAATGGTGTACGAATGTGGGTGTGCTGTGATCGGCAAGCCCAACCGCTTCATGACCTCTACTGAAATGAGGTTATTTTGGATCCCACTATCGACAATGAATTGTAACGGGGAACCATTTACCCACATATAGGAGTGGAAGAGACACTCCTCCTCTGGATCTTCCTGTTCCTCCCTCTAGATATTTGTAGTGGAAACAGTGGCATTGGTCTCCACATTGATAATATGTTTCCCTTTTTCATTCACCTTATCAGGTTTTGATTCAGAGTCGGAGCATGCATCTGATTCAGAAGCCTTCATCTCGGCCACTAGTCACTGCTTGGCCCAACACTCGCTTGTGTTGTAAGTGGAGCTCTTATGGAAATCACACCACTTCCCTGTGTCCTTCTTTGGCTTTTCAGTGTTGTTATTTTCTTGTAGCTTTGGAAGGTTGTGTTGGGACACCATGCCTTGGATTTTTCCTTTATTCTGTAGTTTGGGGGCACCTTTCCCTTGATTTTGATTCACAGATCCAAAGTCCCCCTTCTTCTGTTTGAATTTCTGCTCAATCTTGGCAGCATACCGATATGTCATACCAAGAGAGGATATGTCGAGGAACTCCATTTCCTCCTGAATGTATATGTGCAGACAAATGAGGTACTTCAAAACCAATTTTTTCTTCAAATATTTGATACCCAACTTTGTGCGCAGGGTATGGAACATATTCGTCAGCTCATGCACATCTTGCTCCCTTTGCTGCCGCAACGTAGTCCATTGTATGTGATTGTCCTCATAGCTTCAAACAGGATAATATTATTCCTTGATGGCATCTCGAAAAGAATTCCAAGTGGGTACGACCAAGAACAGAGAGGGTTCCCCCTCTTCCTTTTTCTCACAGTAGGTTTCCCACCAGTCCTTGACATGGGGGACAACTTTGAGGAGTGCAAAAATAATATTCTACCGGTCGAAAAAGTCATGGATCAAGAAATATCCTTCTAATAGATTCAACCATCTATCTATGGAATCTGCATCTATTTGGCCCTCAAATATGTTAATGTCAAATTTTATTTGTACCTTAAAAGGAGTGGCGCTTCTAGAGTGACTGATGGATGTAGATGCGCCGTCGGTGGGTAGCCGTTAAAGGATCTGGGAAAAGTTATCCATCATATCATTCCTCTATTTCTCGAGGGCCTCCTCGAGCAATATTTTGATATTATCCCTTGGTCTCTCATATTTCTTTTCTCCCCCCATGTGTAGCCTTCAGGGTTTGTGAGGCTGATATTGCAAGGGTTCAACCAGATCGAGCCCTAACTCCTTATACCTGGACCTCGTTGGGGACATGCAAAGAATAATTGAGAAAGAGCAGACCACTCTGATACCAATGATCTAGATTTATGTAGGAACAAAATGAAGTACATAAATACACATAAAAACATAGATGCAGCAAAAATAAAACTTCATTTAATTAATAATAAATAACTGAAATATGCTTATAGACAGAATGGAAATAAAGTAGCTAGGGTGCTGGTATCTTATCTCTGAGAAGAGATGTGGTAGCTACAGGCCTCTTAACTGTGTTACAATGAGGCTCGAGGGCCTATTTATTATTGAGAAACAATGGACAACCCTAAACATCCAAAAACCTAACCCTAGGAGATGAAGCGCCAAAACTATGGGCTCTATTTGGGTAAATTGGTACATCAATCTTCCCAGAGATGCAACTTTGGCATACAATCTCCATTTGAGACGCACAATACATCGTTAGAAATATCTATCTGAGGAATACAATTTTTTATGTGAGCAACATAATATGGAAATTTCATATTGTTCCCGGTTTTTCCAAAAAACATCGTTTAGGGCCTCAAAATGGCTCCGAAAGTTTAGGACCCGAAAAAATGCTAAAAATAGTAGACTGTGCTACAATTAATGAAACCAAAAAACTGAAAGACGCAATGGTGGGGCCCCAAGTGGAATAGGTGGGTGGCCACCAATATCCACCTAGATCAACATCCTATGAGCTAGTGTATGGAAAGAGGGTGCTTTTGTCGATAGAAACATAAATCCAAACACCGCAGACAATAAAACAACTTAGAATAGATCTATCAAAGGTTTAGAAACAGATAATTGTTCAAATGAATGATTTGGATGAGCTATGTCAAGTTGCACTACATTAGGATATACTGTTACAACATTAGAGAGCTAGGTGGCATGACAATTTCATCAAAAAGAAGAAGTTCAAAGAAGGTGTTTACGATCTATTATTTGATTCCAGATTCAACGATTTTAGAGGAAATTTCAGAATTAAATGAGTTTCCCCATATTAGAGACATTCTATATGATAATGGACCCATCAAACTTTTCACAATAGATGAAGCCAAGGCATCTTTTATGACCAACGGAGATAAGCTTTTCTTGTATTGCTGACCTCTATCTAAGGAATTATTTCTAAGGAAAATCACACATGGATGGCCTAACAATGATTTGGAGCTAGTCAAGAAAGGAGAATTCCTTGTTGGATAGTTCATTCCTATGTTCCTTCATTTAAGAGAGAGAGAGAGAGAGAGAGAGAGAGAGAGCCGATGTGTGAAAAATCCAAGGATATTATATCACTCACCTCTATCCAAGGAAGCCTTTCTAAGGAAAATCACACATGGATGGCCTAACAGTGATTTGGAGCTAGTAAAGAAAGGATAAATACTTTTTGGTTAGTTCATTCCTATGTTCCTTCATTTGAGAGAGAGAGAGAGAGAGAGAGAGAGAGAGAGAGAGAGAGACCATGTGTGAAAACCACAAGGGGGAATTCATGTGAAAACTAGCCTTAGCTGGCACATGACACATTAAAAGAGACAAAGAAAAATAATAGAGAGATCCAATGATTGAAAACCCTTAAGGGCATGAATGGGTCCATGACATGTGAAAAATAGCCCTAGCTAGTGCATGACATGTTACAAAAAAGGAAAAAAGAAAAGAAAACAAAAGGGCACTTCAAAATTTTTTGTGATAGTTATGTCACGATTCTCAGGTCCCTATAATACTAGTGTGCCCCCTTTTTTTATTGTGAGTATAGCACCCTTATTGTTATTTTTGTGCCCACGTAGTCCCTATATTATTGTTATTGTGCCCCATAGAAGCCAACTATTGTTATTGTTGTGCCCTTACATTGTTATTGTTATGTCGACTAGGATTATATTGGGACACATTGGACTCCTATATATAGAAAGGAGGTTTTTACATTTGTATCATCCAAGAATTGTTAATTTATGTAATGTAAAGGAGTTTTCCCCCTAAAAGAGGCTAATTTATAAGTTGTTGATCTATCTTTTCTTCTATTTTGTGAGCTGGTTTCATAACTTTTGGTATGAGAGCTTTGAATTCCAAGGTTTCGCTGCTACAAACATGTCATCATGGAATTTTATCTATAAATTGTTTTCTACGAAGGTTCATAAGCTAAAAAAAACCCATTTGAGCTGTAATCTACTGGAACTTTGTGTAAAAATTTTAGATCTTTGTTTGCTATATTTTCGGAGATATGATATGATGAAGTTAGGGTTTTTGCAAGCTCCAGAATTTCATCTCAGAGAGGTGACCTTGGGAAAATCGCCATAACTTTCTCTGTGAGAATCAGATTCAAATTATGTAAAAAGTGACCAAAAGTACACAAACTATAGTTTCCTTTATATCAAGTTTAGAGCCAAAAGATAAAACAATGACACGTGGCACACCGTACAAGTGCGCTCTATTGAACCGATCCATAATTAGGTCATTGTGGGAGATTGGGCATAACTTTGACTTGAAGAATCCAAATTAGGTCCAATATGTGGCATAGGAAAGAAGACACAGAGGGCTACTATAGATTTGAAGTTAAAACCTTTAGGATCCAAAATCACAAAGATACATCAGGTTCAATATCGAGCTCCTCAAAAGCAAAAAAAAAGTGTGTTTTTGTCTTTAAAATTGCATAACCTTTGTTTAAATAATCAGTCTGAAGTGATTCCAAGGGAATATTGAAGCATTTTTATCAGTATTGGGTTCTATAACACCTAACAAAAATAATTATACACCCATTAAGCCTTCAGAAAACTATACTATGACACATGAAGAGGAAGAATTGCAATATGATATATCAAAATTACGACACCAAGTGCAACAAATTTCGATCTCACAAAGAGTAACCAAAGTTGACATCGATGGTTTAAAAGTAGACATGGAGGATATTTTGGATGGTTTGAAGGATGAAATGAAAGCTAGTATGGATTATCAAGCAATGGAAGATTACATCAAGAATCAACAACAAGTTCTCCAACTCTTAAAGGATAACCTAACTTTGGTGCATAATCGAATGAAACAACAGGTAGATCAACATCGCAGTGAAAGAATTTTTAATGTAGGTGATTGGGTATTTTTACGGCTACAACCATAAAAATAAATGTCCCTCAAGCAAGCTAAGAAGTATAATAAATTATTACTAAAGTAATATGTTCCTTACAAGGTGCTGCAAAATATTGCTACTATGGAATACAAATTTGGGCTGCCTGCATCTTCCTGAGTGCACCCAGTTTTCTTGTTTCATGCTTAAAAAAGGTTATAGGTGAAAAGATCCCAGTTCAAACAGTATTGCCAGAACTTGACAAGGAAGGAAAAATCATATTGGAACTTGAATCAGTGACGGAAACAAGAACTTGACAACTACGAAATCGATCAATTTCAGAGTATCTCACTAAGTGGAAGAAATTATCCCCTAAATATTCCACATGGGAGGACGAAAATTTTATACAGAAGCATCCAGAAATAATCAAGCATTGAGGACAACACTTGTTTGAAGGAGAGGGGCATGTTAGGTCCCTATAATACTAGTGTATCTGCTTATTTTTATTGTTATTATAGACCCCTTATTGTTATTGTTGTGCCCATGTGGTCCCCATATTATTGTTATTGTGCCCCATAGAAGCCCATTATTGTTATTGTTGTGCCCTTACATTGTTATTGTTATGTCGACTAGGATTATATTGGGACTAATTGGACTCATATATTTAGAAAGGAGGTTTTGTCATTTGTATCATCCAAGAATTGTTCATTTGTGTAATTTAAAGAAGGTTCCCCCTCGAAGAGGTTAATTCCTAAGTTGTTGATCTATATTTTCTTTTATCTTGTGAGCTAGTTTCATAACAACAATCCTTCTCATTTTTTTTTCCAACTAATAAGTGATATTTATAACATGTGGGGTGGAACAATGTTGGTCTTTAGTTGCTGATCACCAATTTTTGCAACGCCGATTGATATCTATTATTTTAACTCCAACTAAGGCATTTTTTTACAACTCTGTGACTACTCAACAATGAGGAACATAATTGCTACAACTCTTGTAGCCATAGTTCTTCTTGTTGCAACTCTGCCACAACTTAGAAAAAATGAACTAAATTGTTGCAACTGCTATAGCCACAACTCTTATTGTTGTAACTCCATTTGTTGCAATTCCCATTGTTGCAACTCCAATCCACAACACTACCATTGCACTTCCCATGATAGAACTCAACGTTGATGCTGCAATTCCAATCCAAGGCGTAGTCAAACTCTTATCGCTACAAATTTCATTGTTACAACAATTGTTGTTAAAACTACTGTTATTGAAACAACCATTGTTTCAATTCTCATTGCTACAACTCTGAGCTTGTTGTTGCCACTCCAACAAAAGCACAAAAATCACACAATTTGTGGGGCCATCGGCCAACATAAAATTCGTATGAGGGTGAGGTCACTGATATAATATATGACAAGTGAATTTTCCAACATTTTTTTTGTAATGAATAGGTTTTAAATGGCATACTATTTTTTATTATTATTACTACGACCACCATTCCCTTACATCCCATTTTTACCATCCTAAATTCAGAAACCACCCCTCGAAACCGTTAAAATGAAGAGGAAGAGATAAAATGAACCATGATAGGCTCACTTATCTATTGCGAACCCATATGAGTTGGGATTTTGGAGGCCTATGACAAAATTTGGGACATTTTTTAGGTAACATGATGGATCAAGTATGTGTAGAGGTAGAATGGGTATAATGATGAAGCAGCAATTGAATTTGTCTTGAATTTTAGGGCGAATAGATGTGTGGTTGTTGGGACAAGTGTGGAGGTGAAGAAATATATTTTGGTAGAGGTGATAAGGCTCCCACAAGAATGGTAGAGATGGTATCGCAGGAAAACATCTAAACCTGAAAATCTCCAATAATTCCTGGAACTAGGGGAGGTTTTAATGAAGAAATGAGAAATTTTCGATCATAGGTCCTTGTCACACTGTTGGGAAACTACAACTCATTCATACAAAAATATATTATGTTTGAGGGGTCCTATGGGATCATATAACTCCAACATATTCGCCTTCTTGACCACCTTGGGCATGAGCACATTGTCAATATACCATATTTCTTTGTTAGAACATTCCAGAACATGAAAACCAATGAAAAAAGGTTGAATAGGCTTGGGGATTACATTTTGCATCACAAAATTATCAAATTAATCATGGAATTATACCTGCACATAGAAGGAAGCTATCCAAGAAATGGTTTCACTTCTATAGGTTGTACTTCCAGTAGTTGCAACTCCACTGCATGAACCTACAAACGTTGCAACTCCACTTGGAAGTGGAAACACTACAAATACAAAGAATCTCAATGTCGAAATTTTGGGAACTAAAGTAGGAGGATACATCACTTGACCCCCTTACCCACATAATATCCACCTATGTATGCCGAAGAACAAGGGGAAAGTATTGTAACTCCATATAGAGAAGGAAACCATGAAAATGATTTTAGATACAATAAGCAACAAGCTAGCCACCATGAGGCTTAGAGGAATCTAGAAGAGTACACCCTATGTTCACGTTTTAAAAAATAAAAGAAATAGATATACTCTTATTGCAACCTTTGCCACACCAGAAAAACCGATAAGGACACAAGAAGTTGCAACAGAAGAGATGGATGATAACCTTGTTGATCTATAAGAACCAAAAAGGGAGGATGACCATATATTTGGAGAGGTAAAAAAAAATACTACAATTGATACACAAGAACCAACAGGGGAGGATGACCCAAGGCTTGGAGAGTTAAAGATAGATTCCCCTGCTACCCCATAAGAACTAGTAGGGACCACCCTTTGAGAAATATTTGTTGCTTTGTTTGAAGTTTATGCTAAAGATGAATATTTGGAGTTGGATGTTGTTCAGGAGACAATTGTTGAAAATCCAAAGGGGACAACTACTATAAGTCACAAGGAACAAAAAAGGTAAGGGTTTTACAACTTTTTCCTATTAAACCTAGCTTATTTGACAAAATAATTTTCTTAGGATGAAACATCGAAAAATGAAATTAACCAATGAAATGGTAAGGGAAAAATTGAATGGAAAAAAATATTTTAAGAGGATAAAATATTTATCCCAAGCAACATATTCTGTTGAAAAACAAGAAGGAACAACTTAGGATGAGGAAAAGGAAAGGAGAGAAGTGGAAATTCCAGCCACTAGTCTTACACCCACCACTATTGACAAATCACCTAAAGAGAAACAAAAATTAGGGCAAGGGAAGGCTAAGAAATTAAAGTGGACTTCTATGAAAGAATGGAAAAGCAAAAAGAAACTAAAAAAAGGGTGACGTCTCTTGAAGAACACCACAATATTGTTAAATATATGAGAGACAAGTGGGTAGAGACAATAGAAGTTAACAAGATGAGTTGGGAGGTGGAAAAGGAGGAAAGGAAATAATTTTTCTAGCTTGAGCACGAAATAAACAAGTTGGAAATTCAAAATATTAAATTGGGCATGTTGGTGGAAGCAACCCTCCATTGTAGACCTCCCTTTTCCCAGGACAGAATTTTCTTACAGGAAAAGTATCTTTTCTTATAGAAAAATGCACTCATGACTGGTATGACTTTTGATATTTCCAGTATAATCAGTTTTCTTTGGGTTTACTGATTGGACTGCAACCCACTGGATTACATACAATAATTTTGAAAGTAATCTACAAATAAGAGGGAAACATAACAGGCCTTTAAAAATTATCCAAGTTCATATGAATTGGGTTTCTTCTCATCCATAGGTGGAGTTTTCATTGAAGAACAAGTAGGAGTCCATAGCACATTACATGGATCAAATTAGAATACTATAGAAATCTACCAAGGAGGGGTACAAGGAAATATGGAAGCAGGCTAGTGAAGACACCAAATAGAAGGATTCATTTAACCCTAACAATTTAAAGGTTTATTTGGACAAATTGTAGAGATATGTAAGGTGTTTGGAGGAATGTGGAGACAACTGGATAGGATTGAATTTCCATTATCCCATGATATGGTTCCCTGAGAGGCCCTAAAAAAATAAATGTAAGTTGGAAAAAAAGAATGAAAATACATGTTATAAAGAAATACAATAGAGGGGAGGATATATTCTTCCACATGAAGAAGGATAGGCATATTTCAACCTTAGTAACCTCCATGGGAACCCTATTTTCTCCGACTCAGACTAATCATTAGTTTCATAATGGAGATGCAATAGTTTTGGCTAGGGGGAGATGACAAGTGCCTAAATTGGCATATTTTCAACACCCGTCCAATACCATTTTCCCATCATTTTTCCAATTTCCATCCCTTCCTAGTGCCTTTTTCATCCATGAATACCCCATTTTTAATGAAGATACGAATAATCTCTTTTACGCCACTTTTACATTTTTCTTATGCATTTGTGTGAAATTGTCGTCTTTCATACAAACACTATCAAACAGGAGAAAAATTCAATGGTTGCAACTCCCAATAGGTGTTGCAACTTACTACAAGTATTGTCATTCAACACTTAGGTGTGTAACTTTAGTTGTAGTGCATAGTTGCTACAACTCTAGCCCCAGTCATAGTTACTACAACTTCAATGCTGCCACTTATAGAAATAATGATGTTTCTAATCACCTATGACCCAATGAAGTTGTTGCAACTCTTTAATTGCCATTTTGTTGTTGAATTTCCTGTATTTTTCCATGTTGTAACTCTTGTTTCCGCAAATCCCATTGTTGCAACTCCAAAATATCTCTTTAGCTCTTTGGTTAGCACTATAATTGTACAATAAACATGATTTTCTCATGATGTAAGATGATTAAGAGAAGTGGGTGACCGATTAAGGAGGAAAAATCACCTTCCAACGATGCCCAATTGATCTAAGTCAATGATCATTCAACGAATACCAATTTCTAAAAATACCATTGTAAAAGGATGATTCACTTGATTCTCTGAAGTTGAATATCCGATCTTTCATTCAATTTATATAGTAATAATTTGTGTAAATACCTGCTTTATTTTAAATCCTAGGGCAAAGAAAAGTATTGTAAAATCACAATTTTTAATTTCCATGTTTCTTACAATAAAAAGTCTCTCTTGCTTCGAATATTTGATGGTATTCTTGTGATCAAGTGAATTGAGGATTTAATAGTACATTGTCTAAGGAGTTAAGGACCCCTCCTTAGACTAGTATTGCATGTAGTGATAGCATCTAGTTAGTATTTATAATTTTGCTAATTCTTAGTTAATTTCTCTTGCTGCAACTTTGTTATTCTCCTTTTGCTAAAATTATGATAATTCTTATGTTGCATTTCTATTGACTAATTATTGCTACAAATATAAGTTATTGGAAGAATATTTAAAAGAATTATCATCATGTCGCCCTTGTCTTGTAGTTATGTACCTATTTTGAAAAATTATATCCTTTGTAAACTCTGCATGAGCATCTCATGCTAAGTCCTATATAGAAGGGAGAGCCTATTCCTCTTTTTGATCCAACATGGAAGGCTCATAAAGGTTTTAATTTTCAATATTCACCATTGATTAAATGCACATTTATGGGGGTAAATTGTGTCTATAGAAATTATCTCCCACCTTTTCTAATATCTTGAAGTGATTTTATCTCTCCTTGTTCAACTATATCCATAGTTTGTCTCATGTCTTGAACGGTTTTTTTTTTTTTTTGTGATGACCATGGTTGTCCTTGTGCTTTTCCTATGATCTCTTCAATGTCTCTTATACTTGCAGATTGATCTTCTTGATATTATCAACAAATTTATCTACCCTGAAAGCATCTTTGGTGATATCCTCCCTCACTCCTCCTTACAATGCATATGCAATACCCAAGTTGAAGGTGGAAAATATGCAAAACAAGTTTCAAATGTGGACTTACCACTAGAAGTGTTTATTGCACTATTATAAGAGTGTTGTATCTATACCAAATTTTCATCCCAAGTATTCAAACGATTTTTAATGTAATTTCTCGAAAGCTACACCAAATTCCCATTAACTTCTTCTATTTTCCCATCTGTCTATGGATGGTGTATTGGTGTGTTTATACACAAGTGTACGAAAAACACCAGTGCTTGATAGGAGTGATTTCTAACCTACAAGCAATGGTCACATGTCAAAAATGAGTTGTTATATGGTTAGTGAAACATCATAACATGTAGAAAAACTAGTTTATTGAACATAACATGCTACAAAAAGAAGAGGACACAATAAACAAAAAATACACATAAACACAAGCTCAATCGAGTAAAAGAACTAATAATCCTAACAGAGAATGAATCCCCTCTTATTAGCCATTGGTGGTAAAAATTAGGTAGAATTATAAACACTTGTAGTGATTCCTTAGAGCTATGGACCTTTAATACTCAAATCAAGGAGGGCTCTCCCCTTAAGCTATCTCCAGGGCTTGTTGCCCTCGTTTTTGATCCAATTTTGCTTATTAGATACACTTAATTTCCATTATATCCAACCATATAACATCCATATACACCTTATTTTTACCAATTTATCCATATTCAACTATATAAATTATGTCTTTCAAATTTTAGGTGTTAAAAAAAAAGGATTTTAAGTGCAACTTTGAACAGGACTAAAAATTCCCGTAATGGCTTCATTGAAGTCATACTTGCAGGACACCTGGGCACGATATGAGCACATATTTAGAAAGCATAGACATGGATGTTAGAGACATTTTAGTCAAGTTTGTTTCATATTTTTCTATTTAAGCCAATAACATTAAAGGCATGAACATGTAGAATTTGTATGATTTCACTTTGATATTTCTGAACTTTGTGAGTTAATTGAAGAAATCAGTTCTATATTATTTCTGATGTTCAATGTAGTGAATGATTGATTGAGTTATAGTAGCTGAGAAGTACTTTTAGTGTGCGAGGCAAGGGTGGAGAGCCCCCACACCGAGCTAAGTGCACTTTCTGGTTAATTTAGCTGAAATTTCAAAAACTAGTTTTGCTTCATGTTTAAATAAGTTAATTAGAAGTATGATGATCTATTATGTTTGCTGATGAATCTTAATCTAAATTCTAATCTGCATATGAAGGGTCAAACCAGTGTTTAAGTTAAACTCTCCTTCTATCTGATTAGAGAATAGATACTAGAATTCATCTTCCTTGCTTTTGTTTAAAGTGATTTTCTGAATTTCCAGTTTTCATACAATGGCATTAATGATGAATGAATTTATAAAGAAGGACAACAAGGACCTCCTTAGTTAGGAGCCTCTTCTATTATTCTTTTATGCATATTAAGCTATTGTTCATTAGTGATTTTTGATTTCTATTCATGAAGTAATATTGTAGAGAAAGTCAAACTGGTTCTCCTAAGTTAGGAGCCTCTTCTTTTTCTTATTACATATTGAATTAGAAATTATTTAGTTAAGTTTTATATTTGTAATATGCATTTATTTCAAATTCAATAATTCATCTTCTAAAATTGACTATATTTGAAATCCATATATTTTGGACATGCTTCCAAGTTTTACAAAACCGGATTGATAATTAAACACTTGTGTTAGTTTACCCAGTAAATTGACCCAAGATTTTTGGCGCCGTTGCCGAGGAAGCATATTTAAAAATAGTCAAATAGGAAGATTAAAAAAAAAAAAAAACAAAAAAAATAGTTTTTCTTTTATTTATGTTTCTTTACGCCTAGAGATAGAGATCAGAAAGGTAGATTCATTAAACAAAAACCCCCAACAATCCAACCATCCATAGGGGCAGGACCATCAGGACTAACAACACCAGTTGCTGGGAGACCTACTCTAGAGGAGTTAGAGGAAAAGCAGAGATCAGGACAAAGATTAAATCTAATTGAATGATAGACCTTGTTGGTCTTGGAGGTAAGAAGAAAGAAATCACCAAAAGAAACTCCTTTCATAGGAATACAAAAGGAAACAAGAAAACCATTTGTTGAACAATTAAAACAACCTGTCCTGAAACAAATTAAGAGAGTTGAGGAAACACCCAATCAGCCTCATATTGAAACATAAAAAATTTATGAATAGGAAATTACTGAAGGAGGAGAAGGATCTAATATTCCACTTATGAATCCTTAAAAAAGACTTGAATATGAGAGACAACAGAAGGAATGGAAAATAAAAAGAGAAGAAGAAAGGAGATTAGAAGCAGAGAGAAAAAGAGAGGAAGATAGAAGAATAGAAGGAAAAAGAAGAAGCAAAAAGAGAGAATGATAACAAAAGACTACATGATAACGAACAAGAAAATGATAATGATCAGGAATCTACCTTTGGCTTCCCATTATTAGACACAAGAGAAATACTAGGAGAATAAGTGAAAATGAAAAACGTTCCACCTTTTGTGTTGCCCAGCTTTTATGGAATGTCAACAGAAGATCCTGAGTCATTTATGTTCGAATTTGATATCTTATGTAGAACTTCTGGATACACAAATGACACACACAAGCTTCATCTCTTTCCTACTAATTTGAAAGCAACAACATTAAAATGGTTTATGGGTTTAGGAGAACATACCATTGCTTCTTGGGATGATATGAAGAAATGTTTTCTTAAAAAGTATCAAGCCTATTGCAGGGCTAGAGACTCAAAAGAAGATATTTTTAGAATGACACAACAAGAAGAAGAAATTTTGGAGGAGTACTTAGAAATATTTCTTTACAATCTACAAAAATCCAAACAACATTCTTTGATTCTCGATACCATTCGCACAATTTTTCTTAAGGGTATTAGAGACGAATACTTAGATATTCTCAATGTGATGGGCAAAGGAGAAATCTCAAACCTACCATTTGATGAAATAGCTGAACTTTGTCAAAAATATTCTAGGGGAAGAGCAAAAAGTTGAAAAATGGATGTTACATCAAGAGCTTCCAAATCTGCAACAAGTGGAGTAACAAGAGTAGAAATAGGAATTTTACTAGAAAATTTCAAAACTGATCTGTTAAGTACTTTGAGAACACAAGTTGATGTCTTAAAATCAAAGAAGAAGAAAGAAAAACAAGATCAAATATTAACAATCTTTTTCCAAAGTGTAGGAAGAAACATCCACTTCGAGAATGTCCTTTGGAAGGTATACAAGTGTGTGGACTTTGTACAAAGAATCATGCAACTGAAAAATGTCCAAAATTGAAATAATTGCAAATGGAAGAAGTACAAGGGATAGATTCTCTTTACTATATGGCACTAAGGATACCTTGGCAACCAATGATGCCTCAACAATTCCCTCAAAAAAACACCCAAAATTATGAGTATCCTCCTCAGAATT
The DNA here is from genome assembly GCA_034641835.2 of Pinus albicaulis. Taxonomy (NCBI): domain Eukaryota; kingdom Viridiplantae; phylum Streptophyta; class Pinopsida; order Pinales; family Pinaceae; genus Pinus; species Pinus albicaulis. Next base: position 1,449,138,503 of record CM076570.1, on the reverse strand, counting down.
CATGGAATAATCCAAATGCCATGGCAGGCTTGGCCTACGAAACAATATCAAAACCAACCTACACAGGGTTGGAGAGGATATAGTTATGGAAACCAACCACCTCAAAAAATGTAACCTAAAAAATATCAATATCAACTGCCATAACAACAACTATACCCTCAACAACCATTCCAATACCAACAATTCTAGCAACATCCTCAACCAATGCCATTTCCACCGCAAACTCTTGCACCAATGCTAACTCAACCTCAGCAGCTTCAGCTGCCTTCTAACCAACCACCTCCTAGAGCAACTCAATTTCCAGCTCAACCAATAGCTAATCCAAGTAACAAAGCGGATAAACCATCATACAATGTGGAAGAAGCAACATACTTTCCTACATATTCTATTCTTCCCATACAAGATGTCCACTTAAGGTCTGGGAAAGTGTTACACAAATATTCTCCACCAATAATAGAAGAAAAAACTGGACAAGGGGAACAAACAGAAAAATATCATCCAAAAAATCAAATTCAGAAGGGAAAATCTATTATGACTCAAACACCACCCTATCCAGAGAGGTTAGTACAATAGAAAATTCCAATGTCTCTGTCTGAATTTGATATTTTTGACGAATTGAAAAATGCTTATGTCAAATTCCTTTGTTACATGCAATAAAAGATATTCCAATTTATGCAAAAACAATAAAGGAGTTATGCATCAAGAAAAATGGCAGAAGGAAAAGAGATCTACCCACAATCCAGGTCATTGATGGATTGGCTAGTCTCATGTATACAAAAACAAAAATTGAAAAATATATTGACCCTGGGATCCCTATGGTTACCATCTCGATCAATATTTTTTCAGTTCCAAACACTATAATTGATTGGGAGCATCTATAAATGTTATGACTACAAAAACTATGAAACATTTGAATTTAAATAATATTAGACATACTAATACAATTTTAGAGCTTGCAGATAGATCTAAAGTTGTACTAGAAGGAATATTAGAAGATATCATTGTTTCTCTAGATTCATGGGAGTATCCTCTAGAATTTTTCATTTTGTAGCCAAATTTTTTTTTAGGAGGCCATCCCTTAATTCTAGGCAGACCATGGTTAGCCACAACATATGCCTTCATTGGATGCAGATCGGGAAGTATGATTATTGAACATGGGGATAAAAGGAAACATGTTACACTCTATCTGATGGCAGTGTGGGTGCAGGCGTTAAGGAGAGCTACTCAAACTTAGTTAAAATGTTTTCTAATTCAGGAGGAATTAGTTCTTGGTCTTTCTTTCCATTCTCGGTCATCAAAATTTATGAAATCTGTTTGATAAAATTAATAAAATGCACCACGGAAGCTAAAGTCCCCTTTAACCATTCATAACATTATAACTCACTTTATCCAAATGTTCAATCCTTCGGAAACATTAAACTTTCGGAAATGTAATAATGCACTTTAACCAAGGTTGAAAGACCTTCGGAACAATATAATAATTGACTTTTAAACAAGGTTTAAAACCCTCTCGGCAATGTATTTCCGAACTTCAAACTCTTCATAAAGCTCTATAGAAATAATATTAAAACCTTTGAACATGGGGTTTCAGATCTCAAATCCTTTAATAAAAATCTATTGCATAAAACTATCAGTCCATACCTTCTATTAAACTCCATGCAATTGTCAATGCGACCACCGTTGGATCTCCATTGTTTACAATCGAATGGTCATCGCATTCAATTAGCCCCGGTGACTTATCGCTCCAAATTCACGTGAAACGGGCGGTTTTAACCCCGTGACGTGTCGAGTTTTTATTTGATCGCATTTTTTTCATGAAACCACTTGCACGCCAAAAGTTGTGTGAAAAAAGTGGTTTGTTCCTCAAAACCACTTAACCTGCAAAATTTTTTTAAATCGCGTTTGAAGCCGGATTTTCACCGGATTTCCTTGTTTTGTCTTCAACTCCTCTGAAACCCTCCTTTTCCGCTGGGAACTAAATAACGTAGATCGATTATCGGATAACCAATCTCAAACAAAGAAACATAATTTCTCTCGTTTTCCTCTCAATCTTTACATAGAAGTCGATACACACTCAAATTCTACACAAAAACATGAATCAAATGGATTTTTGGAAAGGTGAAACCCTCCGGGAATTTTCCAAGTATACGTAGATAAACAATTTCTGCAATTTTATTAAAACATAAGAAAAACCCTCTCAAGAAAATCTTCTATTTCCCAAATTATGAATTCCTCCTTCTCAGAGGTTACATTTATAGTTTTTTTACATAACAATCGAACTCCTCTGGAGGATCAAATTCTCCTAATTTAGACAAAATCCTAATTACATAGTATCCTCCTTAAATCTATCAATTGAAAACTAAATATACCGAATCTAATATAAAACTGTTCACTCCTCCTAGATACTAGTTCAACCCTTATCTAGTAAAACTGTAATTTGACAGCTAAAGGTACCAACACCTTTGCTTGTAATTTTTTTTGGATTTTTGGAATAATTAATGAAGCCTTTTGTCTCTAAGCCTCATGCTCCTACATCACTATCCTCCAGCAAAATATCATTCTTTACTATCATGGCTTGATGAACAACAACAACAAGAAACTCAATATGTTCTCGGTATTAATAAAGTCTATAATTTTAGAGAAGAGGAAGAAATTGAGGATCTATTAGACCTTTTAATCCCACAACCTGATATTTCAGAGCAGTTTAGAATAACACAATATGAAGTTGCAAGTCATCTTTTAAATCAGTGTTTCCAGGAAAAATGTACTATTCAATCACTACGAAATTCATTTGAAAGTATTTTTCCTGTTAACTCAATTACCAATTCACTGAGTAAAATCATGAAAATCAGTCCTGGAAGGAATTTTAATATTGGTAATAATTTACAATCATCACAAGAACAAGAGGTAACAACACTGTTACAGAAATACTCAAAATTTTTTGCCTGGGATTACACAGACATGCAGGGGATTCATACAAAAAACATGTATTCACCACATCTACACTAATGATCATATCAAACCAGTGAGGCAACCGTAAAGAAGAATGAATCCTATGATGAAAGAAATAGTGAAAGAGGATTTGCAAAAATTGTTACAAGTTGGATTCATCTATCCTGTTTCTGATAGTCAATGGGTTTCTCCGTTAGTTGTGGTACCTAAGAAAAATGGAAAGTGGCGAATATTTGCAGACTATAGGGAGCTCAATAAAGCCACATTAAAAGATCATTTCCCTTTACCATATATTGATCAAGTACTAAATTCATTAGTTGGGAAGAAATTCTTTTCTTTTCTTGATGGATTTAGTGGATACAATTAGATTAAGATAGCATTGGAAGACGAGGATAAAACAACATTTACTTGTCCATGGGGAACATATGCATACAATGTTTTTCACTTTGGGTTATGTAATGCACCTGCTACTTTTCAGAGAGCAGCCCTTGTAATATTTGTTGTTCTAATCCATGAATGTGTAGAGGTCTACATGGATGATTTCACTGTATATGGCAGAACATTTGATGATTGTTTGAAAAATCTTGAAAACGTTTTGAAAAGGTGCATAGAGACAAATCTATCTCTCAGTAATGAAAAATGATTTATGATGTTAACTGAGGGGATAGTTTTTGGACACCATATTTCTTCTTCAAGAATCAAGGTGGACCCAGCAAAAATACAAGTCATTGTGAATTTAATGCCACCCACAACTCAAAAGGAAGTAAGAAGTTTCTTGGGATATGCAGGATATTATAGGAGATTCATTGAAAATTTCAGTAAAATAGCTCTACCTCTATTCAAGTTACTTGCAAAAGATGTTGAATTCCAATGGACAAATAATTTTCAAAATGCATTTCAAATATTAAAATAAAAATTGTCAGTTGCACCCATTATTCAAAGACCAAATTGGTCATTGCGATTTCATATATTATATACTGATGCATCTAACATAGCTATAGGAGCATCACTTGGACAAAAGGAGAACCAGTTTAATTATGCCATATAATTCATAAGAAAAAATTTAACACCGACAGAACTGAACTATACAGTTACGAAAAAAGAAATGTTAGTTTTAGTGCATGCAGTCAATAAGTTTAGGCATTACATAACAGGTTATAAAGTAATCATTCACACTGATCATTCAACCATAAGATACTTAATGAACAAAGGAATTACAAATGGCAGAATTACTAGATGGCTGTTATTAATGCAAGAATTTAATATCACTATAAAAGATCGACCAGGTAAAGATAATCAAGTAACAGACTTTCTGTCAAGGCTTCATTCACATGGTGATCCAAATCCCATTTTAGATAATTTCCCAGATGAACATCTATTTGCTATAACTGTTAAAACTCCATGGTTTGTAGATTAGGAAACTATTGATAATCTGGAATACTACCATCCCATTACATAAATAAGCATAAAAGAAAGATAATTAGAGAAAGTTCTAGATATAGTTGGGTCAATGGTGACCTCTTTTATACTAGTCCTGATCTGTTAATAAGAAAATGTGTTAGAGAATATGAGGTTCTAGATATTTAGAAAGCATGTCATGACGAGCCATGTGGTGGTCATTTTGCAGAAAAACGGACATCATACAAGGTGCTCAAACTTGGCTACTCCTGGCCAACAATATTCAAGGATTCCAAAGCCTATGTTAAGAGAAGTGACAACTGCCAAAGAGCCGGAAGACCTGTGGCATCAGATGAAATGCCATTAAAGCCACAAGTAGACATAGAACCATTTGAGCAATGGGATCTAGACTTTGTGGGACCAATAAACCCACCTTCAAATGGAAAGAATTACATTTCAGTATGTACATATTATGTTACTAAGTGGGTGGAGGCAGAGGCAGTGGCAAGAGAAACAGAAGAAACAATGGTTTCTTTTCTATTTAAAGAAATATTTCTAAGGTTTTGAGTTCTGAGACAAATTTTTCTAGATCAGGTAAAACAAAATCGAATTCCTCCACACACAACCATGAAATTGTCACCTTAAAAAATAGAGTTTTACACAGTGGGTGATTTTTGAAAAACACAGTGAGACATTTGTTGTTGTTTTACACAAACAGTGAGCCAAAATTGTTTCAGTTTTGAATGCACAATGAGAATTTGTCTCTGTAGAAGAAGGATCAAGTATGGATTCGTGAGTAGGACACTATAGGATGAATTTTTATAATTTTTACATAGTGAATTTCATTTTAGAAGTAGAGAATTCACTTCTACACCAAAAACTGAGGAGAATTTTAAATTTTTTTTTTTGTTGATAAAACAAAGATTAGGAAATGAGAGATAGAGTAATAGTTTTTTTTTTTTACAATGTTTTCATGATCTACATACATACATACATACATACATACATACATACATACACATACACATACACATACACATACACATACACATACACATACACATACATATATATATATATATATATATATATATATATATATATATATATATATATATATATATATATATATATATATATATATATATTTAGTTTTTGGAAGCAATGGGCTCATTCTTGCAGAAAAGCAGAGGTTGAAGAAGATTAATTTCATTTATTATTTAGGAGCATTAGAGAAAAGGTAAGAATAATTATCATGAATAAAATGCATGAATAAGTCAACATAGCTATACATGTGTGCATAATTTTTTATTTATTTATGATGAGAATGTTGACAGTGCAAGGATATATAAATTGGTTTACTGAGCATATGGCTACCAGAATAGAACCAAATGAATTCTAGATAGAGAATTGGGAAAAAGATACTATAGAAAAATTATATCAGCTTGGACTAATAGGCTTCCTACAAAAATTTAATGGACACAATGAAAGTATCACCAAGGAATTCATAAAAAATTATGCACAGGAACAAACCATGGTGGGGAACCCATCCATTCCCTTAAGCCCTAATTCGTTTCTCAAGGTTTAGAACTTCCACTTTCAGGAGAACAATATCATAAGGGCTTACACTTCAAAGACAAAGGGTGGGATTTATTTTTGGAAAAACACAGGAAAGGATCATTTGATAGGACAAAGGGCATATCGAGGGAGTGGTTCAATGAGCCATGGAAAAAATTGGTGCTAATCATACAGAGATTTTTCACATGTGACACCAGGCACAATGTAGTACATCTTTATCATATCAGACTACTCCAGCATATAAAGGGAGAAATAAAAATCAATTTACCATACTTATTCTCCAAGAACTTGGTTAAAATGATAGAGAATGTGAGAAATGAGACTAAAACCAAGGAAACACAATCTACCACCAGGGGCTTATCAAAATTATTGTATAATATCAAATGAAAAGCAAAGGTTTAGTGTGGAAAGAGTTTCTAGCCTAGAATCATTTTGAAGAACAAATAATAGAGGAGTAGTTGAAACCATTTCATGATATAAGAAGCATAATGAACTCTCCCTTTTATCCTAGGAAAAGGTCCAAGAAACAACAAGATACTATCATGGTTGATAGGGAAACATATTTTCTATCTATTCCCAGGAGACATAGGAGGAAAACTCAAGAAGAAACAAGTAGCAAAGAGAAAGATCTTGAAATACAATTTGTTGAAACAACTCCCACAACAAAACAAATTGATGAAATCATTGAGAAAATGCAAAGAGAAGTCCATGAGGAACCATTGGAGACAAATTCATACTTTGACAATGTTGAAATAGGAGCCACCTCATTTGCCAAAGATACAAGAGAAGAGGAGAGAGAGCTTCACCTTAACAAGATAAAAGAGTTATCAGATCAATTGGAGGTGAGAAGAATTCTAGAAAGGAATTTAAAGAAGGAAAACAAGATACACAAGAAAAAAAATGAAAAACTGATCAAGGAAAATGAAAATCTAAATGATAAAGTTGGAAAATTAGAAACAAATAATACTCTTCTTTCCAAGCAAGCTTACTGGTGGCTTGATGACAAAAACACATGGAAGTAAAAGTATGGGAGACAAAAGGTCATGGATTCAATCTAAAAGGGAGAAAAATACAAAGGAATTTATTGTCTTCTACATGCAGCACAACAAGAGGAATTAGGATCAGGTACAGTGTCTACATCAGAGTTGAGAAGGTCCAAGAGAAGGAAGCAAACAAGAGGACATGCTTGCAAATCAGCAAGGGGGAGATGTTGGCCCTTCTTTTGATCCAATTTTGCTTATTAAATACACTTAATTTAAATTATATCCAACCATATACCATCCATATAAACCTTATTTTGACCAATTGATGCATATTTAGGTATATAAATTATGTTTTTCAATTTTTAGATGTTTTTAGAAAAAATGGATTTTAAGTGCATTTTTGGACAGGACTAAAAATTCCCGTAATGGCTTCATTAAAGTCATACTTGCAGGACACCTGGTTACGAGATGAGCACATATTTAGAAATATTTTGGACCAAGGATGGACTTGTATCTATTGGTTCGGTTAAACCGAGCTAAAACAGGCGTGGTAAAAGCTGGTCAAACATGACCTGTCATTCAGGAAATTCCTAGGAAAAAGGCCAAATTTAGTATTTTGTGGGATTTTCCAAATTTTGAGTAATTGGATGGACGAGATAGACCAAGATAGATGGGATAAGGATAGAAATGGCTGTTAGAGACATTTTGGTCAAGGTTTTTTCATATTTTTCTATTTAAGCCAAGAACATTGAAGGCATGAACATGTAGAATTTGCATGATTTCACTTTGATATTTTTGAACTTTGTGAGTTAATTGAAGAAACCAGTTATATATTATTTATGTTGTTCAATGTGGTGAATGATTTATTGAGTTCCAGTAGTTGACAATTACTTTCAGTGTTCGACGAAAGGGTGGAGGGCCCCCACACCGAGCTAAGTGCACTCTCTGGTTAATTTAGCTAAAATTTCAAAAACTAGTTTTGCTTCATGTTTAAATCAATTAATTAGATGTATGGTGATTTATTATGTTTTCTGATGAATATTAATCTAAATTATAATCTACATATGAAGGGTCAAACCAATGTTTAAGTTAAACTCTCCTTCTATCTGATCAGAGAATAGATACTAGAATTCATCTTCCTTTCTTTTGTTTAAAGTGATTTTCTGAATTTCCTGTTTTCATACAATGGAATGAATGATGAATGAATTTATAAAGAAGGACAAGAAGGACCTCCTTTGGAGCATAAATACTCAGATTTAATTGGAAATGTATATATTATTATTGATAAAAGATGAGATGATTACAATGGGGAATCACCAAGGCTTTAAATACAGCCTCACGGTGTCCCTTGGTGAAGAGGCATGATCTTTGATCATGCCCTTTCACTTAATAAACCTAAGACAACTATATTTAAATAATAATTAATAAATTATACATAACATTTCCCCTCTCCTAAAGATACTTTGTCCTCAAAGCACACGTAACGACGGGTGTTGTTGACGAAACACTTCAGTTTCCCAAGACGCTTCTTCTTCGGGAAAATCCTTCCATTTGATTAAATATTCTGCAATAACATGAGAGAATAGCTTCTTTTATCGGGTAGATAGGATACTTTCGAGTTCCAAAATTGTCCTTCCTTCATCATCCAAAAATGGAAGTGTCGTTTGGGACGACTGATGGTCACCAAGTGCTTTTTTTAAGCATGACACATGGAAGACGTTGTGAACACGACTTGTAGGAAGGCTCAAACCATAAGCGACTTGACTGATCTTTTTGATGATTTGATACAGACCATAGAATTTCAGAGATAATTTATGTTTCCCTTTTTGTTTCAAGGAAAACTGCTTGTACAGTTGGAGCTTGACAAACACCCAGTCTCCAACTTCAAATGATCTCTCAGCTCGATTACGGTCAGCCTACTGCTTCATATGATTCTGTGCAATATTCAGATTTTCTTTAGAACTTGGATGACCTTTTGGTGTTCTTCTAGCTAGTTTTTAACTGCTGGCAGGTTTGACTGGACTGAAGCAAAATATTTCCACTTCGGGGGCTCGTATCCATATAAAGATTGGAATGGAGTCATTTTTGTCGATGTATGGTAAGTAGAATTATACCACCATTCAGCGAGATGCAACCATTGAACCCACTTATTTTGTTTTTCCGTAGCATAACAACGTAGGTAAGCTTCCAAAAATTTATTGACAACCTCTGTTTGTCCATCCGTTTGGGGGTGGTAAGTTTAACTCATGTTTAGGTAGGTTCCTATATGGTTTTACAATTCCTTCCAAAAATTTCATTTAAAATTGGCATCTCTGTCGTTGACAATGACTTTCAAGAAGCCGTGTAGTTTATAAATATGTTTGCAAAATATCTCAGCAATTTGCTTTGCAGAGTCTGTTTTCTTCATAGTAATAAAGTGAGCATATTTAGTGAATCTATCTACTACTACGAAGATCTTATCCTTTCCATCAGATACAGGTAACCCTTCAATAAAATCCATCGATATTTCTTCCCATTTCTGATTCGGAATATTTAAGGGATGAAGTAACCCAGGTGTCATAATATTTTCACTTTTATTTCTTTGACACTTGTCACATTCTGCTACATATTTTTGAATATCGTTACTCATACCCTTCCAAAAAAATTACTGATGTGCATTGTAGTAGGTTTTAAAATATCCTACATGCCTGGATGACATGGAATCATGTGATTCCTTGAGTATTTTTTATATAAACTTGGATTTTGAGTTTAGATAAATTCTTCCCTTGTACCATAAGATATCATTCTTCCACTCAAATTTTGAATTTCCTGGGAGAATATTGATTATAGCTGACATTTCTCGATCTTTGGCGTACTCACTTTGAATCTCATTAAGCCTTTTAGGAACAACAACCGAGACTGCAAGTAGTGTTGGTTCTTCATCTTTCCTGGACAGGGCATCTGCTACTACATTGTCTTTTCCTTTCTTATGTAATATCTCCATGTCGAAAGTGGCAATTTTCTCGATCCATTTTTGTTGTTCTTCAGAGAGTGTTTTTTGTTGAAGGAGATACTGAAGACTGTTATGATCCGTTCGGATGGAAAATTTACTCCCTAACAGATATTGTCTCCATTTGGCCAATGCATGCATAATTGTGAGCATTTCCTTGAGACGCTCTCGCTTATTGAGCTTCCTACTTTCAAAATTGATAGGGTGCCCTTCTTGCATTAATACTACACCTATACCGAATCCAGAGGCATCACATTCGATGATAAATGGTTTAGAGAAATTGGGAGTTTCCAATACTGGTGCATTAGACATTACTTCCTTCAATTCTTCAAAACACTTTCCTGCTTCTTCATTCCATTGAAACAATTTTTTCTTTAAAATATTTGTAAGAGGTGCAGTTATGTGTGCATAGTCTTTAATAAATCTTCGATAATATCCCGTTAATCCTAAGAATCCTCTTAGCTTGGATATATTCACTAGTTTATTCCATTCCCTTATAGCCTTGATTTTATAAGGATCCACTTTTACCCCTTCATGGGATATTATGTGTCCCATATATTCGACTTCTTCTTTTCCAAAGGTGCATTTGGATTTATTAGCATAAAATTGATGATCTTCTAATAATGTGAGAACTTTATCCAAGTGTTGCAAGTGCTCTTTCCAAGGTTTACTATAAATCAAAATATCATTAAAAATACTAGTAGAAATTTCCTAAGATATGGACGAAATAATTCGTTCACAGTAGCTTGGAATGTAGCTGGTGCATTTGTCAACCCAAAGGGCATTACTTTAAAATTGTAATGAAATTTATGTGTTTGAAACGCAGTTTTTGGTATATCTTCCAATCTGATTTTGATCTGGTAATAGCCTGACCTTAAGAAAAACTTAGAGAAGTATTTTGCGCCATGTAGCTCATCTAGCATTTCATCGATAAAGGGAATTGGAAACTTATTTTTAATTGTTATCTTATTTAATATTTTTTAGTCAATGCATAGCCAGAATGATCCATATTTTTTGCTTACCAATATAACTAGGGCGGCATAAAGACTCTTTCTTTTTGAGATGACCCCACATTTTAAAAGGTCTTGGATTATCTTCTCAATTTTAGTCTTTTGGTGATGCGGGTAGCAATAAGGCTTGATGTTAACAGGGTTTGATCCTTCCTTGACTTCTATTGTAAGTTCGATTTCCCTATTAGGAGGCATTTTCATTAGTAGGTCTTGGAATACTTTTTCATGTTTCTGAACTAGTCCTTGTACTTCTGGTGACCCTTCGCTGATCCTTTTTGTAGATAACATTTCTAACTAATGACATTGCACTATATAGGCTGGCGCTCCTTTTCGAATCATCTTCATCATCTGGGATGATGACACGATTTGATTTTCCTGGTGCTTGGAATCCATATAACTTGTGCTTCTACCCTTCCCAGTTAAAGCTTATAATCTGCTTCTGATGTTTGGTAGAATAAGTACCTAAGGTTTGTAGCCATTGAATTCCTAAGACCACATCGACTCCTCCTAGTGGTATGGTATAAAATGGAGATTCTAAACTAAAGTCTTTTATCTGTAACTTGACCTTATGGAATTTCCATACTTGCTCAATCTTCCTACCATCGACCACCATTACCTTCATATTAGGCATGGGGAAGGTAAAGATGTTGAGTCTTTTGGCCATGGTTGAATCTAGAAAATTGTGGGTGCTACTAGTGTCGATGAGAACCATTATGTTGTTTTTCTTAATATGTCCTCTTAATTTTAGGGTCTGAGAATGTGATATACCTGTCATAGCTGATAATGAAACTTGTGGAATGATTTCTTCATCTACTTCTGGAGAGAATTCTGGGGTGTCTTCCATTCCTTCTGCATCTGAATAATCATTGTTAGAGTCATTAGTTGCTTCACAATTATACATATTTTTTTCTTTTCTGCTAGCACACCTGTGCTTAGGGTCCCATTTTTCACCACAACGTTTGCACTTGCCCTCTCTCATCCTTTGTATTTCCATGTTAGATTTGTCTCCTTCAAGAAGGTGTGGTGGAACATATTTTATGTTATCTACATTTGTAGATTGAGGAAACCTTCGTCTTGAATATACTCTTTCTGGTTTTGACCAAGATAACCTTTCAAATTTATTTTCAGCAGCTTTTGCTTTTTGCCTTGCTAGTTCTACTGATGTAATGTTGTGAAGTTCGAGCTCTTCTTGTATATGCATTTAAGTCCTGAGATGAAAGACTGGATTAAACGAGATTCTGACAATCCAGGTACTCGTCTCACTAAGGTCTTCCATTCTCGAGTGTACTCATCCACATCTCCTTTTTGGCGTAATTTGATTAATGTTGAAAAAAACTTTTCTTCTTTTATACCTTGCAATATTTTAAAGAATGCATCCTTAAATTTCATCCAACTAATAGCAAGCGTCGTATTTTTCCACCACATATACCAATTATATGCTTCTCCTTCCATTTTCATGGAAGTGTGCTTAATTTTTTCGTCATCACTATTAATGTTGTAAATCTCAAAATATTCTTCAGCTTTATTAAGCCATGCAATGCTATTTTTTTCATTACCGTCAAACTTGGGTAGCTCAATTTTTTCTCTTCGATGATATGCTAATGGTGGAACGAGAAGGGGGTATTGATTAGCAAATGCATTCCAGAGCTGCTTATTTTGAGAATTTGTATTACTATCTTCGTGATGGTGTGGGGAATCGGTTTTTTCATGATGCTCTTCTGAATTCCCTGAATCTGCTGAATTTTTCTGTTGATTAAGTTCCATATTGGGGAATATTGGTCGTTGTGTCTGAGTTATCTTGTCGTAGAGTTCTGTTAGCTTTTTCATTGCTTGGATATGATTTTCTGTGTCCTCACTATGATTTATCCAAATTTGTCTTTCTATTCGATTTTGAAGCTTTTTGATGTCGTTGGAATGTCCTGCAACTTTACCCTTGAGATCGACTACTCTTTTGGAGATGTCATCAGAATTATTATTATTGATCTTAGTCTCAATATCAGTCAAATTTTTTTGGAATTCGGCCATCGAAATTGATGAAGACATTGAGCGTGTATGAGGTGGTGAATATTTATCTGCTAGTTTTTTTTTTTTTTAAATAATAATAATAATAATAATTTTATTAATTGAATTATATATATATATATATATATATATATATATAATTATGGATTGTAATTCATATAATATATATATGATAAAAAATTTCGTTCCCTAAAAAAAAATGTACCCATTCGAAAAGTCATACTGTCTTAAAACAAATTTCGTTTTACTTTAAAAAAATTTGCCTACGGTGTCAGTGGAGGTGAACGCGGAAAGGACAATGGGAGGAGGGGACTGCGGTGGCAGGGAAGATGACGGGGAGTGACAGTTGTGGCGGTGGGGAGGGATGACTGCAGCGGCGGGAGGTGATTATGACGATGGGGAGACAACGGGGAATGGTGGGAAGGGTGACTGTGGTGGTGGGGGAGACGACTGAGGCGAAGCCAGTGGGGAGGAGGTGGGAAGGTGGGAAGAGGGGTGCGGGGAAGTGAGAAGAGGAGGGGGCAGGGGAGGTGGGGAAGGGGGGGGAGAGGTGGGAAGCAGGGAGCAAAGAAGTGGGTAGAGGAGGGGGAGCGGAGAAGTGGGCAACGGAGAAATGGTCAGCGACAGGGTGATGACGGTAGGGAAATGGAGGGCAGCGGCAGGAAAATGAAGAGAGGGAAAAATTCCAGTCAGGAAATTCGATGAGAGGGAAAAAATTGATGGCTGTGTGGACAGACAACGAATTGCTCACATCGATCCTGAAGAGCGACTGCTTCGATACCAATGGAGCATAAAGACTCAGATTTAACTGGAAATGTATATATTATTATTGATAAAAGATGAGATGATTACAATGGGGAATCACCAAGGCTTTAAATACAGCCTCACAGTGTCCCTTGGTGAAGAGGCATGATCTTTGATCATGCCATTTCACTTAATAAACCTAAGACAACTATATTTAAATATTAATTAATAAATTATACATAACATCCTTAGTTAGGAGCCTTTTCTATTATTCTTTTATGCATCTTAAGCTATTGTTCATTAGTGATTTTTGATTTATGTTCCTGAAGTAGTATTGTAGAGAAAGTCAACCTGGTTCTCCTAAGTTAGGAGCCTCTTCTTCTGCTTATTACATATCGAATTAGAAATTATTTAGTTAAGTTTTATATTTGTAATATGCATTTCCTTCAAATTCAATAATTCATCTTCTAAAATTGACTCTAGTTGAAATCCATATATTTTGGACATGCTTCCAAGTTTTACAAACCCGGATTGATAATTAAATACTTGTGTTATTTTACCCAGTAAATTGAACCAACATGTCTCTCTCTTCTCCTCGAACGAGTGATTGGATATCAGACACTTGATACACTTATCCTTTGGGATTAAGATTTTGGATGGCCAACAACTGAATCCCTTCACTCTCTTGCTGCTTGGATTCATGGGCAATTTGGCCAACACAACAATGTGTTCTCAATTGTTATTCTCAGGGTGGAATTTTATAGGAAAAATTCAAATCTTCTTCCCTCTCTTGGTACAATTATGGATAGTGACCCAAGAGTAGTGGTTGATTCCATTGTGTGCTCACTTGAGGTCTCAAGGTGGTTCTAGGCGATTGTCCTTGGGCAACCTCAAGTGGAGAATCTTCTTCCTAAAGTGTGCCAATTGGTCATGGATGGTGACCTTTTTCCATACTCAGTACCACACGACTTATTGAGGGAAAGCCGTGGAGACCAGTGTTACTATCGAAGAAAAATGCATGCAGAGCGCACTTTTCTTGTGTGTTTTGTGCGCAATTTGATAATTTTTCCTCTTGACCTTAGAGAAAGTTAAATTTTGAAGATTCTCTAATGTTTTTCAACCCTCTAAATCCTCTTGCTTGAGATTTCATGAATCCTTTTGCTTGTCCGATTTTCCAGTGATAATAGTTGGCCCCTAATGTGTGAGGTCTAGGAAGAACTGTATAGCCAAAATACATTATAGTTTTTGTTCTGTATAACCTGTGTTGAGAGAGAGAGAGAGACCTGCGTGCAACCTAAGGTTGGAGACCCCTTACTGTGAGTAAAAAAGGGACCATGTTCTGTCAGAAACCTGTAAGAGATAATATAATACAATAAATACAATATTTCTATGAGGCAGACATGTCCCATGCTCGTGATGCTTTGGCTAGTTAAAATCCTATCTAACTGATAAAGGTTTTATTTGTGTCACTTATATGGTAGTGATCTATTGATTTGGTTGATGATGACGATTGCTGACGCCCTCAGGGGTGTTTTTTTCTTTGACGATAAGTTTAATGTAGTGCCCACATGCATAACCTTGTTATGATTTATTTTAAAATAAATTCTCATTGTATGCATGGGTGTATGGATGGGACCTTCCCGAGTAAGCATTAATGAAAGAGATGCTTATAATGGAATGAGTCTTCAACGAATTTTCACAAAGTGTAATGGTTGTGGAGTATGATACCATCTTGACATGAAAGCTTGTGTTGTAGTCGAATGTCAGGAGGATCGATGACATCCATGGGTAATGATGATTCCCACGTGCCATTTGAGGATGCCCCTATTAAGGTGTAGAGCCATCCAAGGTACTGGTTCCTTTTTGGAAAATGGTTGTTGAAGTTGACAAGAAGGAAGCCTCAACCAATCGAGAGGAATACTCATGCAAGGGATCAGGGTCACTGATATGATAGGTTAACATAGGCATGATGGCGAGAACTGGCTGAACACTGATGATAAGAGTTCAACCCAAGGTCAGAGCTTGAAAAAAGTAGTTTGGTGGCAATCATAATGATTTTTGATGAGGAAAGCCCTGGAGTTGGTATGACATCCAGGGTGGGTATATTTTGGTTATGAATGTCGTGGTGGCTTTGCATGAAAGGTGTGAAGCTCCGACCACGGGTGATGTTAGGTCCCTATATTACTAGTATAGTCCCTTATTGTTGTTAGTGTAACCCCCTTATTGTTATTATTGTACCCTTGTAACCCCCATATTGTTATTATTGTGCCCATAAATTATTATTGTTAGGTCGGCTAGGATTACATTGTGGCCCCACTAGGATTACATTGTGGCCCCATGGACTCCTATATATAGAAAGGAGGTTTTGTAATTTGAATCATCCAAGAATTATTCATTCACGTAATGTATTGGAGGTTGCCCCCTCGAAGTGGCCTATTTCTAAGGTGTTGATATCTCTTTTCTTCTCTTTTTGGAGCTGGTTTCACAACATTTGGTATCAGAGCTTTTTGGATTCTGGGGTTTTCGTTGCTCCAAACAGTCATCATGGAATTTTGCTATAACGTTTTTTCTACGAGTTCGAATCTAAAATTTTAAGTACAGATTAAAACAGGAACATCATCTAAAATTTTAAGAGCTTGGTTGTATGTTTTTTGAATGAAATCTGTGTAAGTTAGGTCATTTTGGGGCTCTGAATTTAACCTAAACGGTCATCATGGTATTTTATGTCAATTTTTTCTGAAGGTTAGGAAAATTTGAAATTTTTAGAGTGCGAAGCTATAATCTGAGAACATCGTACTTAAAATGTTAAGATATTGGTTCGCAATATTTTTGGAGATACGATCTGTGGAACTTAGAGTTTTACAAGGCTTCTGAATTTCATCTCAAAGAGGTGATCATGGAAAAATCTTCATAGCTCTCTCTTTGAGCATAGGATTGGAATTATGTAAAAGGTGGCCGCAATTATACGGACTGTAGTTTTTGGTATATCAATTTCGAGCCAAAGAGGAGGGAAGCAGGTGACAGTGACAGAATCATTTCTAGGATTCCACTCTACGGAACTGGTCAGTGGTCATTGTGGGAGATTGGTTCTTAACTTTGCTTAGAAGAGTCCAAATAGATCGGTTTCAACATTTGAAAGAAGCTTTAGAGAACTACTATTGGGAGGAATTTTAGATATTGATGATCCTCAATTATAGAGATAATTCAATTTCAATATCGAGCTCCTAAAAAGCAAGTAAAAGGTGTGTAATTTTTATTTTTATTTTTTATTTTTTATTTATTTATTTTTATTTTTATTTTTTATTTATTTTATTTTTTATTTATTTTATTTTATTTTATTTTTTATTTTTTTTTTATTTTTTTATTTTTTTTATTATTTTTTTTTTGAATTGCATAAGTCTTGTTTGAAGAATCAAGTTGAATTGATTCCAAGGGCATATTGTAGAATAGATATGGGTATTGGATTCTAAAATGGCCCATAAAAATAATTCAACACCCATTAAGCCTTTATAAGGCTCTACTATGACTCATGAAGACGAAGAATGGCAACATGACATATAAAAATTACAAGAGCAAGTGCAACAAATTTCGCTCTCGCAAAGAGCAACAAAAAATGACATAGAAGTTTTGAAGAAGGGCATGGAAACTAAGATGGATGGTTTGAAGAAAGGCGTGGAATCTAAGATGAATGGTTTGAAGAATGGCATGGAATCTAAGATAGATGGCATGGAAGTTGGCATGGAATCTAAGATGGATGACATGGAAGCTAAGATCGATGAGAAAATGGAAAACATGAAGAATGATCTAAAAGCAGACATGGAAGGTTTGACAAAGTTGATACAAGAAATGTTTCCTAATGATGAAAAGATAGTAGAGGAAACTCATGATGAGAACAAAATAAATGTTAATCGTGATTTCATAAACTCTAATGTTGGCGGGAAGAACCACCATATTCCAAAAATGGATATGAGGAAGTTTGATGGAAAGGATTCTGTAACATGGATACTACAGATGGAGCAATATTTTGATCTCAATAATGTGCAAAACACACAAAAGGTACGCATTGCAACTTTACATTTAGAACAAAATACATTTGTATGGTATCGATGGCTTTGCTCCCGTAAAAAAATTGTCACTTGGTCAATTTATACGGAGGAAATGATAGCACATTATGAGGATACAAAGAGCAACACCTTCTTTAGCCAATTGATAAATCTCAAACAAAAGGTTTAATGGGGGAGTACATTGAGGACTTCCAAAAATTGAATAGAAGGGTAACTAATATTCCAGAGGAACACATGATTGATCTCTTCATAGGTACTTTAAAAGATAACATCCAACATGAAGTTTGTGTTTTGGAACTTGATTCGTTGGAGAAGGCATTCAGGTTGGCAAGAAAAATTGAATGTAAAATTATGGTGACAAGGAAGCCTACCACTCACTTCTATAAAGAGGGAAGTGTTGCTACTCCTAGATTTCCACAACCTACAAGGTTGACACCACAACAATTGGAAGAAAAAAGAGCAAAATGGATTTGCTACAGTTGTGATAGCAAATACACTAAAGGTCATAAGTGTGCTGAAAAGAAATTATTTAACATAGATTGTGAAGATGAAGAAGAAAATGAACAAGAAGAGGATATAGACGAGGAACCAACCCAAGAAGATGAAGAAATGAGTCCGACCATATCGTGTAATGCATTGGAAAGAATTACCACTCCTCAAACTCTCAAGATAGAAGGACATATCAAGAAGAAAAAGGTAATAGTGTTGATTGATTAAGGTAGTACCCATAATTTTATTCATTGTAAGGTAGCCAAGGAATTGAATTGTTTCCTATACCCAGCACCAGAATGTCAAGTGATGGTTACAAATGGATGAACTATAAATTGCTCTAGAAAATGTCATAATATCAAGCTAACCATGGGGGAATATGTATTGAATAGTCCAATGCTTTCCATTCCTATGGGAGGTGTTGATGTTGTACTAGGAGTACAATGGTTACAATCTTTGGGGACGGTAGCTTTTAATTTTCAAGAACTTTTCTTGAAATTTTTTTCAGAAGGAAATGAAGTCGAATTACGGGGTATTGCAGGGAAGCCGAGAAAGATAATAAGCTCTAATGTCATGACAAAGCTTCTAAATAAAGAACAACGAGGCATAATTGCACAATTATGCTCACTAGAAGTTCCAACATCAAAATCATCTATTTCTGCAGATCTCCAAAAAGTGTTGGACAATCATTCCAAGGTTTTTGAAACTCCAAAAGGACTCCCACCTATTTGTGATCATGTTCATGCTATTCATTTGATTCCAGGAAGTGTTCCTCCAAACATCAGGGCTTTTAGATATTCTTATGTCCAAAAGAGCGTAATTGAACGTATGATTGCAGAAATGTTAGAGGCGGGTATAATTCAACCTAGTCAAAGTTCTTTCTCTGCTCCTGTAGTATTGGTACACAAGAAGGATGGATCATGGCGCATGTGTCCAGATTATAGGGAGCTCAATAATCTTACCATTAAAGATAAATTTCCCATTCTTGTGATTGATGAATTATTGGATGAATTACATGGAGCAATTTATTTTACCGAATTGGATCTTCGTTCAGGGTATCATCAAATTAGAATGAAGACTGAAGATATTCCGAAAAAAACATTTCAAACTCATGAGGGTCATTATGAATTTTTGGTCATGCCTTTTGGCCTTACCAATGCACCTTCTACATTTCAAGGGTTGATGAATTCCATTTTCAAACCCTTCCTTAGAAAATTTGTGCTCGTATTTTTTGATGATATACTAATCTACAACAGGTCTTGGAAAGATCATGTTCAACATGTTGACAGGGTGCTCAAACTATTGCAGGAGAAACAATTATATGCAAAAACATCCAAATGTTTCTTTGGAGTACAAGAGGTGGAATATCTGGGTCATATTGTATCTCACGAGGGTGTTAAAGTAGACCCTAACAAAATTAAAGCCATCAAGGAATGGAAATTCCCCACAACCATAAAGAAGTTGCGAGGATTTCTCGGGTTAACAGGGTATTATCGCAAGTTTGTTAAGAATTATGGGAGAATAGCAGCACCTCTAACAACATTATTGAAGAAAGATGCATTTTCATGGACTCCTGAAGCACCTAAGGCCTTTGAACATCTTAAAGAGGCAATGTGCCTAGCACCAGTCTTAGCTACGCCAGACTTCACAAAAACCTTTATTGTGGAATGTGATGCCTCAGGAAATGGAATTGGTGCAGTTTTAATGCAGGAAGGAAGACCCATTGCTTTTGAAAGTCGTCCAATCAAAGGAAAGTATTTACAGAAACCTATTTATGAAAAGGAAATGTTAGCAATACTACATGCACTAAAGAAATGGCGAACTTACCTAATGGGAAGACACTTCAAGGTAAAAACTGATCATGATAGTCTTAAACACTTTTTGGAACAAAGACTATCTTCAGAAGAGCAGCAAAAATGGGTCACAAAGATGTTGGGTTATGACTTTGAAACAATATACAAAAAAGGGAAGCTAAATGTTGTTGCAGATGCACTCTCAAGAAAGAACGAAGAGGTGGAAGCATTGCTTTGTTCCATTTCTATTATCCAACCAGATTGGATAACTGAAGCAAGAGATGAATGGAATAAGGATGAAGACGTGTGGACACTCATTCAAAAGTTGCAGTAAGATCCTAGTACACATGATACATTTAGTTGGAAAAATGATTCCTTATGGTACAAAGATCGCTTATATCTTTGTAAGAATTCCCAACTAAAACAAAAGATTCTTTTGGAAGTGCACACTTCTCCTTTAGGAGGACACTCAGGATTTTTAAAAACTTACCACAGGGTGAAGAAAGAATTTTTTTGGGATGGCCTTAAATCTGATATTCAAAAGTTTGTGGCGGAATGTTTGGTTTTCCAGCAGAATAAAGTTGAGACAATTAAGATCCCGGGTCTTCTACAGCCTTTATCCATTCCAAGTCAACGTTGGGAGGAGATTTCAATGGATTTTATCACAGGTTTACCTAAGTCTGAAGGAAAGAGTGTCATCATGGTGGTAGTTGATAGAATTACCAAGTATGCACACTTTTGTGCATTATCTCATCCATTTAAAGCAAGAACAATTGCTACTACATTTATGGACACAATTCAAAAGCTACATGGAAACCCAAGGGTTATTGTGAGCGACAGAGATCCCATTTTTACTGGAAATTTTTGGATGGAGTTATTTTATTGTTTGGGTACTCAATTAGCTCATAGCTCATCTTATCATCCTCAATCCGATGGTCAAACTGAGATAGTAAATAAATGTTTGGAAGGATATCTTCGTTGTTTTGTATCTAATAAACAAACACAATGGGTCAAGTGGTTACCTCTAGCTGAATGGTGGTATAACATTTAGTTCCATACTACAGCAAAAATGACCCCATTTATGGCACTTTATGGATATCATCCACCATCCATGACATCATCTCTAAGAGAAAATTCGAAGTTTCAAGCAGTGGAAGATCACATCGAGCATCAACAAGAAGTTCTCCAACTCTTAAAGGACAACCTGAATTTGGCACAAAATCGAATGAAACAACAAGCAGAGCAACATTGCAATAAGAGAAGTTTTGATGTAGGAGACTGGGTATTTTTACGGCTACAACCATACAAACAAATGTCCCTCAAGCAAGCTAAGAAGGATAATAAATTATCGCCAAAGTAATATGGTCCTTACAAGTTGTTGCAAAAGATTGGTACTATGGCATACAAATTGGAGCTTCCTGCTTCTTCGCGAGTGCATCCAGTTTTCCATGTTTCATGCTTAAAGAAGGTTATAGGTGAAAATCTTCCGGTTCAAACAATATTTCCAGAACTTGATGAGGAAGGAAAAATCATATTGGAACCTGAAGCAGTCATGGAAACAAGAACTCGACAGCTACGGAATCGATCAATTTCAGAGTATCTCATCAATTGGAAGAACTTACCCACTGAAGATTCTACATGGGAGGATGAGAATTTTATACAGAAGCACCCAGAGCTACTCAAGCATTGAGGACAACACTTTTTTGAAGGAGAGGGGCATGTTAGGTCCCTATATTACTAGTATAGTCCTTTATTTTTGTTAGTGTAACCCCCTTATTGTTATTATTGTACCCTTGTAACCCCCATATTGTTATTATTGTGCCCTTAAATTATTATTGTTAGGTCGGCTAGGATTACATTGTTGCCCCATGGACTCCTATATAGAAAGGAGGTTTTGTAGTTTGAATCATCCAAGAATTGATCATTCATGTAATGTATTGGAGGTTTCCCCCTCAAAGTGGCTTATTTCTAAGGCGTTGATATCTCTTTTCTTCTCTTTTTGGAGTTGGTTTCACAACAGGTGATTAGGGACTGCTTCCATGGGAAAAACAAGTGGGTGGATGGGTAGGGGATGTTCTCCTAAAAAATCTTTGTACACTTGCAAAAAGAATATAATTTTGGTTTATAGAAACACGGAGATGGGTGCCCCAAAAACATGAAAAATATCGCTCACTGATGATGCGAAGAAGGTGTTTTTGCTGAGGGAGGGGGCCCCATTGGTTAGTCTCAGTGCGGGGGTGATGGAATGGATGGAAAATATTGTAGATGGGCTATGTTGACGGAGGGATGGTAGGTCAAATGCGAGATGCGGTGGTGTGTGTTCGATCTGCCTACAAAAATGGTAGTTCGGGAAGGGGGTTTTATCTTGATACGGTAAAACTTGACTTGATGCATGGTGGGTGAATGATCATGAAGTACTTCCCGGACTGAGGTGATATGGCCATGGCGTCATATTTTTTGATGCATGGTTTAATTTGAGTGATGGAAGCCATGGATTGGGGAGGCTCTTCCGACCAATGAGGATGTTTATCATTTGAAAGGTGAGGAGATGATAAACATGGTCGGGTGTTTGGAACCTATAGTTTGTGGAAAAATGATGCCAGGATATGAAAATTTTCTCTGGGACTCTATCATGGTGAGGACAGAATGATACGAGCTCTGGAATCTTTAGTGAATGGGGCAACATGTGGTTTGTCGTACTGTATAATACCTGCAAAAAATACCCCAAGTGAAAGCATATTTTTCATTCGAATATATTGAAAAATGTGCTAAATGAAAAAACGATAAGAGAGGACATACATGTCGGAATTGAGATTTTTTTTTTCTTTTCCAGAGGCGTGAATGTGTGAAGCCTCCTTTGGGCATTATGAGGTGCTGAACACTATGTTGCTTTCAGTTTAGCAATTGGGCTTTCTAAGCTCCTGTTATGATCCTTCAAACAACTTGAAAAGGGCGATATATAGTTCAATGTGGTTCATTTCAGTTCATCTGTGCTGTTTGAGAGTTGTGAGGTCAGAGCTTGCTGTCGAGATTTTCTTGTCGTTGCAGTCAGCCTGTGCACTAGGGATTCATGCTTTTAGTGTCAGGTAGGCCCCCGAACGTCTAGTATGTTGATTTTTTCAGCTTTACCATTGAGGGGTTCATACAAATTAGGTTTGTACAGAACCCTAGCCATTTTTTTCCTTGACCGCACGGGAGATCAAGGTACAGGTGCGGAGACCTCGCACGAATTCCGTGTCTGTATGAGATACAGATGCGTGGTCAGCGCACCTGTTTGAGGAACAGGCATTTCAAAAAAGCCAGGTCAATTTTTGAATTTGTTTTTGGGAAATTTTTAATTTTTATGTCACTGATGTGTGTCTATTTGGTGATAGATGTTGTGGAGGGAGAGAGACTGGTCGGGCCTGCGTATGGTTGTGGCACAATATGCCAATGCCCGTCAACAACTTTCTCAGTGGGCTCTTCTAAATTTCCTTAAGAATGACCTCCTGCGGTTGAAGGATCATCTGCTGCATTACCTGGTCCATTGTTAGAACATGCGGCACAAGGTGATGGTGCTGCGAGGGCATAACCTTCCCATTTGTCTGGAGACATATATATACTTTGTGACCGATTTGATGCCTCAGCATGAGGCACTCCCCCATACACTCCCGCCTGGGAGGGTAGCGCTCCAGCGCTATTCAGAGCATCATTGTGGCGAGGTGCCCCTTATGGAGGGGTGTATTCTTATAGCATCGATGATAGATCTATCCGAGCGGTGTGCGTTGGATATGATTGTGAGGTTGACTGGGTCGTCATCACTTCATAGGGTGTCAGGGCCACATATTGGTGTTTTGCGCCAGCTTTGGGCTGAGGATTTCTTTGACTATTCCCATCATTGCTATGATGGTACGATATCACAACTACTGAAGGTCCGAGTAGGATCTAAGCTATTTACATATGCTAGCATTCTGTGAAACATTATGTTTGAGAGAGTGGTATTGCTGTAGCCTGTGGTGGTTGTTCCTATGGGGATTCACTGGGACCCTCGTATGAGGCGATGGGTGCCAGTGATGCCTTGCGGTGGGGGAGGTTAGGTGGGTTGTTATTGGAACGCGACCACCGAGGCTTGGTTTGCAGGCAACCCTCAGTTGTTCCTTGAGTATCCATACTCTAGGATGGATTATCAGGAAGATCTTGATATGGGTCTTCCTGTAGGGTACGCTTGGGGACCGACATGTATGATTTTTTGTGCTTTTTTCCACACTTATTGAGTATTTATGATTTATATGTGTATTTAGGTGACATTGACACTATTTTTTTTACTCTTGTAGATGTGGGAGCGGTTGGACGACCAACTGCTTGGTTGGTGGGACACCAACCCAACTGGAGGGTTTTGGTTAAAGGAGCTCAGCCCCAAGCTAGGGGGAAGGGTGCAGATCCAGGGTAGCTTCAGGCTGGTGATGGTGCTAGCCCTTCCAGGGAGGGGAGCAGCTTGGCTGCTACTGAGTGTGTTGCAGTAATCGCTCATGCTGAGGCGACTGAGGCACGTATGGCGGATATGGCGGAGCAGTTAGCTGCATCTGAAGCCCGAGACACTGACTTGGTAGATGCTTGGGATCGAGTGGACAGGCTGACCCAGGGTGCGCTGACTCGTGGGTTTGTCGACGTTATGGATGATGTCTGGCTTGAGACATTGATGGCCTGGGAGAGGGGCTATCGTCCGACTTTGCACCATGTGGCGACTACCCCAGTATTGGCACTAGGTGCAAATGTGGGTCCAGGTGGCCCACCTGGTGGGGCTTAGCCCTAGAGACACTTTGTACATAGGTAAAACACCCATTATGAGGATGCTTCCCTTATTTTTTGATGACATCTATATATGTAATTTTTGGCTGACCTGTGAGTCAGATACATGACTTGTTATTTGTACTCACACATATTTTTTGTTATATATGCGAGATGTATTTTTTGCGGCTCTTGATGATGTGTTTATGGTTTATATGCTTTGATGGATATTGTGTATCACTGATGGATGTCTATATTTTTATGTTTTTTGGTTTTATTTATGATGGTTTATACGAGATGCATTCTGATCTAGGATGTGGTTAGCTATGCGATCTGCTGTCTGGTTTTGATTTCTTGGTACATGTGTGAATGCAACATGATCAAATTGATGGCTCAATATTTTTTCACTCAAATATTTTCTAAACAGTTGTGAATATTGTACTTCAAATTCTTGGTTTAACTGTGAAACCACTAACTGGGAACAAGGTAGATATGCAAGTGGCAGATGCTTTGATTGAAGGCATCGCTCAAGCACCCGATGACGACGTCATATTTTTCCTGATTGTTTGTAGCTGATCCGATGCATACTCCGTTGGTGAAGAATGGTGATCGGTCAGGGTAGTAGATGACCCAGGCAGCTGCTGCTAGATTTTGAGACCATAACGATGCTCCATCGACGAATCCAAAAGAATGGTTGGGTTGAAGATACATTTGTGACACTGGAGCGATTTTTTAGAATAAGTCTGTGATCAAAAAACAAAGTTTTCTATGTGCATGTTATCTCTAGGGTTGAACCCTCTTGACCCCTATGGGTAAAATTTCTCGAGGTAGAGACCATTGACGGGGTTGCTTAGGTATGTTCCGTCGGGCTCTGTCAAGATGTTTGCCCTCTTGAGGAGACAATTTTTTATGACGTAGGGGCCTTTACACAAGGTTTCAAACTTTCCTGGCCCCAGTGCTTCTTTCGTGACATCCTAGCAGAGGACTAACTCCCCCTAGTAAATGATCGACGGGTGATGATGCGATCTAACGATGCTTTCAACCACTTTTTATGGGCCTCGTTGTGTTGGAGCGACTGTCATCGACTTTTGTCGATGAATTCTAGTTGTGCTAAGCGTTACTCTAGAGGCTGGGTGTCATCAAGGAGTTCAATGGTAGCGTGTAAGTTCGATATCTCATGTTCTATGGGAATCATCACTTCAACCCCGTACACTAAGTGGAAGGGTGTGAACCTCATTGATGCTTTCACTGCCGTGCAGTACGTCCACAGGGTGGATAAAAGCATGTGGTGCCAGTTTGTTTTTTGGTTATTCACCATGCGTTGTAACATCGTTTTAAGTACTTTTTTTATAGCTTCTACCTGTCCGTTGGGTTGGGGGTAGTATGGTGAAGCGAATTCATGTGTGAATCCGAGGTGAAGAAACAGCTCCTAGAAAACCTCATTTTCAAAGTGTTTTCCGTGGTCAGAGAATAACTCTTTTGGGACACCAAACCAGACGATGACATGGTTGAATAGAAATCGTGCAACAATTTCTGCCGTGTTGTCATATGTGCACATGGCCTCTGCCCATTTGGTGAAGTAGTCAATGACCACAATAATGTACTTCTGGTTGCCTGATGACATGGGGTTGCAACTCATGAAGTCGATCCCCCATTTGTAGAAGGGACCAACAACTATGACAGGGTGTAGGGGAGCGGGAGGCGCTCTTGCCTTGTGAGCGAAGCATTGACATCGCTCGCATATTTTGACTGCTAAAATGTAGTCGCGGAATAATGTGGGCCAAAAATATCTTGCCCGGAGGACTTTTTGGGCAGTGGCCATTCCGAAGAGGTGGCCACCAGAAGCTCCACTGTAACAGTCATTAAGGGCTTCCTCAACTTGGTCGTGAGTGAGGCATCGACGTAAAATGGTGTCGATGCCTTGTCGGTAAAGGAAATCTCTCATGAGGAGGTATCAGGGGGCCTCGTGGCGGATGCCTCTATGGTCGTCATGGGTGAGCTTGGGTCTGAACTTTTGGGTTTGTAGGAATAGGAGAATATATCCGTACTAAGGGTCATCAGTTGTCACTAGGAAGAGATGTTCGTCTGGTAGTGAATAATTGACTGGTGATCCTTTGGTTTGACTTGGGAGGTCCATTATGAACTCGGCTAAAATTAAAGCTTTCTTGCTCTTGGGGGAGAGAAACTGTAAGTTGAACTCTTGCAGTATAACTATCCAATGAGCGTACTTATGGTTCATTAAATGATGTTTGAGTAGGTATTTCATGGGGTTGATTTCTGCGATGACTGTAGTAGTCCTTAAGATAATGTAGTGGATTTTTTTTTGGATTGTATGTATCAATGCTAGGGAAGTCTTCTCTTTAGGCTCATATCTTCATGTGGGGCTGGATAAGGTTTTACTAACGTAATAAATTACGTGTTCTTTCCCTTTAGGGCCCTCTGGATTAACACTCCAGCCAAAGCGGTCTCGGATGCTAATAGATACAGGGCGTAATCCTTATTGTAGTTTGGGGGACTGATCAATGGTGCTAAAGATAATGTGTATTTCAGTGCTTCAAATAATTATTGCTTGATCGTCCCATTTGAATGGGATGTCCTGATGGAGGAGGCATAGGAATCCTTGAGTGCAAGTGGCGTAGTTTGGGATGAAGCATCTCGGAAAATTGGCCTTTCCATGAAATCTTTGGTTTTGCTTGAGGGTTCGAGGTGGTGGTACCTCTTTGATATATTGGACCTTGAGGGGGTCCACTCTAATATGTTTTTGGGACACAATAAAACCTATAAGTCATCCTGTTGTGATGCAGAAGACACACTTGAGGGGATTTAAGCATAGGTTGTATTACCGGCATCGTTGGAATACCAATCACAAATCCTCGAGATGATCAGATCACTTCTTGGATCAAATAGTGAGGTCATCCAAGTAGGCGAGAATGAGGTGTGCCAAGTCATGAAAGATATAATTCATGGCTCACTGGAAAGTGGCTCCAACATTTTTAAGACCGAATTGCATAACCTGATATGCGAACGTGGCCCATGGGGTCGTGAATGTGGTCTTGTACAAGTCGTTACGCTATATTTGGATTTGATTATACCGAGAGAAACCATCCATGAAGGAGAGGGCCTCATGTCCTGTGCAAGCATTGATAACCTAGTCGATGAATGGGGTAGAGTAATTTTCCTTTGTACAGGCTTTGTTCAAATCACGAAAATCGGTGTAGACGCGTATGGTGCCCTATTTTTTCATGAGGGGAACAGGGTTGGAAACCTATGATGTGTAAGTGATGGGGTAGATGAACCTGACTTTTTGAAGCTTATTGATTTCTCATTTAATTGCTTCTGCCTTGGATGGGTGCAGATGATGTTGTTTCTGGCGTATTGGTGGTATGTCAGGCCAAGTGTCAATATGGTGCTCTACTATAGTGGGCCTAAGCCCCTGAATTTCTGAGTAGTCCCATGAAAATATATTTCGATACTCTTGCAACAAATGGGTGTAAGAGGTTATCTCATATGGAGAACATGCTGCCCCCAACGATATTTCTTCGAATTTCTCAGGGTTTCGAGAGATATTGACCTTGATGATAGGGGAAATATTTGACATGTTCCCTTCTTCGAACACATCGGGCGCCAAAATGGGATTTTTGAACCAATCGAATTTCCCCAATTGAAGGAAATATTTTGATTCAATTACATAAATAACTTGGTTTCCTGTTTTTTTAGGGCTGAACATTTTTTTAGGAAGAAAAAAATGAGCGGTGATGCATCACATCCCACAGATAATCTGGTTCTGTTATGGCCTCAAGAATATCCTCATCTGAGTGGAATAATGATCCTAAGGAGGATTGAGTCTGTGCAAGGCCGTGAGGAGGTGGTTCATTAATAATGGAGCTGGTTGAAAGACATGAATAAGATTCCATCGTCGATGCGGTGGAACCAGACATGGTTGATAGGGTGCAGATAGATTGTGTTTGCACCGTCGTTGGTACAACTACTCTCGTAGTTGCAGCTGACTCAACACCTATGACTGATGAGAAGACAACAAAAGTCATGGTTCTAATACAAGATGATATGAATCGTATATGCTGTATTGTGTTGTCAGCATTTGGTGGGGGAGGAATTTACATGGTGGCAGATTGCGTGAGAGAATGTCTAGGTTCCTCACAGGGTGTACCAAGAGTACTTGCATTTTTCGAGATTTGGAAATTGTGCTTGGTACAGAGGTGCCATAATGTTTCCATTAATGGGCATGCCTCCATTTCGTGGTTCTGGACGGTGCATATGGTGCATGGTACCATGACGCCTACCAAGTAGATGGTGTGAGAACCGAGACTACTCTTTTTCCATGAATTGGATGCTCAGAAAGGATGAGGCATACGGAAAAGATTCCACTGCTGCCATTTCCTAGTTTTTGGTTTCGGGAGATCTCGATCTCTTAGGGAGTGTAGAATTAACGCTGCTCTTGGTGCTCGCAGCCTTGGGAGGTGTTCAAAATTCATTTTGTGGTGAAAATGTGAGCATATCTCATAATAGCAATGTGTGATCTTCTCTTGGTTAGAGAGGTGCTTATGAGGGATAGGCAAGACCATGCGAAAGATGTTCACGAGGTTCTTCAGTTCCTTACACTAATTGACATGGTGGTCGATTTTGTCGCATAGGACACATGCTTCCCTCGACTGGACATGGGTCCTACTAGGCTGGTGCATCTTTTTGACTCGCCCAATGTTTTGGTATTGATGTGGGGTAGGTTGCATGGGGGTAATGTGCCTTACATTGGATCCTCTAAAATCAGGACTTTCCATATCTCGACAGTGCGTTTCCAACGAATGAATGATGTTAATTAGTGGGCACACTCGAGGGATATAAGTACAATGCTGAGCATGATGGTTTCCCTGAAATACTAGACAAGAAAGTATTTCTTGGGTATTCCCTTCCCTCAGAGATGGTGAGGTGATTGGGTACCATTTGCGTAACAATTCTAGGTATGGGAATTTGGAAACCAAATGGTTGTGTGTGTTGCATAATGCACATGTTGGTCTTCTACGTGGAGGGTGGTTGGGGGTGACTATGTGCACCCCAATCGACTGCTTTTCTGCTGACAAAAAGATGATGGATCTGCTTGTCACCTCCTCTTGCATTTTCGAGCTCTCTATGGATTCTGTATCTAAGCTGTCTTCTAGGGAGAGGCACGTGATGGCCATGCGTAAAATGGTTAACGCTAAATAAAATCTAGGGATGTAATGACAATGGCATAATGGGCGATTACCAAAACATATCTGACACAAATATTGGGTTGCTCACATGCCAACATAGTACACACGATCAACAGGATACCATATTTTGAACACCTCCAGGGCTACGTAGTCGTCGATGAAATGGTCGTGTTCATCGCAGAGTGCACAACATTGGATAGGATGAGGAGGGATGAACGAGAGGAATTTTGGTGACTGCCATGCCTCCTGGAGGTATAATATGACCTAAGGTTCTTTCCCATTTGACTGCATGGGGAGATCCTCTTGAATGATTGTTCTAGGGCATGTAAGGCATCCCTATATTGTGGTATTTCCAGAAAATGATGACTATAATGCCCATAATTGTTACAAATAGCGCATGCATGGTTGGTGCAAAATGTTTTGTCTTGGTTTTTTGTGGCTAGTTCCTTTTTATGGGAACTTTTCGTCGCAATATTTCGATTGGAGTTGAGGAGAAGTTTTAATTCTTCCAACTCCAGGTAGATATTGGTAGGGTGGCCTACAGTATTGCACAATGCACAAGGTTGTAATTCCCTTGGCATGATGGGGTTTTCTATCTTTTTCCCTTTTTTAGGGGTTTTCCTGGTTTCTTTTACCGTCTTTGCAATGGTAGTGTCTTTAATCGGTATGGCTATGGGATTTTACTTAACAGGTGGGACCTCCTCAGGAGTGATAGAGGTTAATCCTATAGTAGTGATACCCATGCCTCCTGTCGTGTTAGGTGGGACCAAGTACCAAATTGGTATTTGCAAAAGATATGTTTGGAAACACTACTGTTGCCAAAACTTTCTGTGTCACAAAAATTGGTGGAGGGTATAGAAAATAAGTTTGGGAGATGGCATAGGATAGAGAAGCCATCATGCCAGTGGAATCGGTTTCGTTA
The DNA here is from genome assembly GCA_034641835.2 of Pinus albicaulis. Taxonomy (NCBI): domain Eukaryota; kingdom Viridiplantae; phylum Streptophyta; class Pinopsida; order Pinales; family Pinaceae; genus Pinus; species Pinus albicaulis. The sequence continues at coordinate 1,449,107,585 of CM076570.1, read as the reverse complement.
CTACTAGTCTCTGTCTCCTGGCTAGTCTTGGTGCTTGATGATGACATCATGCACACCGGGGCCCGTGTGATATCGACGAATGATTCTGGTATGACAGGGGGATATCCTAGGAATGATCCAAGGATAGAAAATGGTTTGAATTGTCTAGGGCCATATTCTTGGTACCGCGTGAGAGATTCTGTAGATGTGTCTACATAGGGTAGAACGACATCAGCGTTCGTCATGGGTCGCTTGTCATCGTATGTTAACTAGTCGACAATGATGATGCGAACCTCGTGGGGGAACATCATAATCCAAAAGACAGAGGATGCTGTGGCAGACATGGCGTACATATAACTTCATCTAAGGAGTATGTTGTAATCCAGCTGAGCGTCCAAGTCCCCAATTTCTATAAGAACCCTCTTGCCAGCCAAGTAGATCGAGACATTTTGACAGAGACTGACGGGAGTAGAAGGGAACCCTTCATATGCTCTAAGTGTGATGTATGATGGATTTAGTTTAGGGGATCCCAACTTCTGCCAAACACTTTTTGACATGATGCATGTAGATGCATCTTCGACAATGATACATCGGTGGATAGTGATCTTCTGGACTGACACCGGTATATGGAAGGCGACCAATGAAATAAGCCTAGGGTTAGCTTTATCTAAGTCAAAAGCCATTAGGTGTGAATCAACAGGTTCGATTGTGCCTAACGCGGAAAGTAATGCCTTCCTTTAGTTTGGGAAATATTGCAGGACTTCTAAAGCTGAAATGGCAGCGAGAGACTGTGCTAAGTCGTCCATGATGCTATAATTATGGGCCACTTTGGAGTGGTGTCCTGCCTGCCTTGTTGGACCCTTAGCCATTTTTGGAAAAGGTTAAATAGGAATTTTTGATATAGTCAACAATGTTGTAGATGCACTCGTGATAGCCCCTGATGTACTAGTGTCTGGCGAGGTATCATAACTTTGATTCCCTGTTTGAAAGAACATTTCCTCGCTAGTCATATATATTTCATGGCTGTTGTTTTCAGAATCATCGGGGGGTGGTTTTTTCTCTTGGGTACTAACCGCCCCTTGGTGGGGGAAGGGCTCCTGCATTACAACTGTTTGTTGTGCAGGTTCCCTTTTTCCTCGATTACCTTAAAGCTTCTTCATCTTGGGACAATGATGATTGTTACTCACCACAAATTTCATAAGAGTGGTCGGTCTAAAGATTAGCCCTCTTGTTCTGCCCTTGGGAGTTGCTTGGCTCCTGGTTTTGATTTCGGATGGGGTTTCTGCCAGCCTGAGATCGCAGAGGACACTATTGGTTATTTCTCCTCTGTCCAGGATATCCCTTTTGTTTATTTTTTGGTTTTTTCCTTGCCACGTTAGGAGGATGACTATGATTCTCCTAGCCGTATGGCTGGGGCGGTTGGGCCTGGGAAGATTGCACAAATTTCACCGGTGCATTGTTTTGTATCGGTGGGTTCTGTGCCTGAGAGTGGGAATATTGAGGTCCCAGTCCCTAGTTTGTATATGGTTGATGGGGGGGAGCTCTTCTGTCAGCATTCCTAGCTACATACTAGGTCCCTTGTGTGGGAGGGTATGAACATCCTTGCTGATCATGGTACGCGATGCCCTATTGGTCATTTTCTACAGAGGTGCATGATGAATTTGATGATAGCCAGGTTTCAGGATGTTCTGTTTAGGATCATATGCGTAACCGAGGTATGGGGCTCTACTGCCTAGGTGATTTTGGGTCAGTTACCCTATCAATCCGTCTATAGTGTTCGACACGCCTAGGAATTCTTTATAATTTTGTAGGCACGGGGCGTTAGGCAGGATGTTATAGATGTATCCTGACTGAGTGTATATCAGCTCGAGTTGCTGGGCTTTGCTAATGACATCCTCTTTGAAAGTAGGTCCTTGAGTTACCACATCCTTTGAAATCACTGCCATGAGAGTTTCTAGGAATCGGTCCAGTAAAACTCGATTGTCGAGTTTGGATTTACACAAAATTCAACGTCGCCGCCATTCATGGAGATGGTTTGAGATATGGATGGCTGACGTTTGTATAAAATGCGTCAGTAACTCCATTCCTGAATCGTGGTGGATGGGTAACTGGAAATATGTGAGGAACATAGTAGTGAGGGTGCTAAAAGTTTCGTGTGAAGCAAAAGGCCGCTCCACATACTATTTCACGGCTGGTCCGGTTAAGGTGCACTGAAATAGCCTTAATCGAATAGTATCAGCAATAATACTATTCGAAGAACACCATAGTTGGAAAGTCATTACTTGGTTTCTAGGGTCTTCCGATTGCTTCCCTTCGAAATTTGGAATGTTTGAAGGGAGCTTCGTGGTAATGGGGGACCAAATGGGATTGTGTGCAATGTGGTCATTTGTTAACTTTGATAGATCATGTAAGTTTAAAAATGATAAGAAAGGTAATTGAGTCTTGAGTGCCATTGTAGACTGTGAAAAAATAGGGTTCTGGTTGTGTATGGGGTTTGTCTGTGACGTACCCGATTGTGTGTTCTGTTGGCTCCCCGAATGGGTAGCGTTCCTCTACCCTCTAGGGGTTGTGGGAGGAGTGGTGTGTGGTGGCCATGAGGAGGTTTCCACCAGTGTGGCGTTGGGTGAACCTTGGGGGTTCCAAACTAAAGACACCCCGATAAAGGATGAACCGATAAGGGTAGCTGTGTTTCGCCTTTGATGCCTAAATGGCGAAAGACCGGAACTCCTCCCTCTAATGGGGGGAGGTCCAAAAAATGTCTAGATCAATGAGGTCCCATTGGGTCTGTTATGGTGTCGACTAGGTTTGATTTTGGAAATATTTTTCAGTTTTATGAGAGGAGACAAATTATATATCAAAGAAAAAATCGACCGCATACATAGAAAAAAGCGAAAATAAAAGGTTAATTCCCCTTTAGATTAATCTTATGTGATTAGTCAATCAAAAAATGGTTTTTGTTGTTTTGTGTCTGATACTAAAAAATACTAGAAGACCTAATTGTCCTCACACTCTCAATTGTAATTGGGCCTTGCGAAGATATATTTTGGTGGGTACTGGGGCCAACGTCCCGAAAGAACTGGCGACGCTTTCCAGTAGTCAAAGAATCGACCAAGGTAATGGAAAGAGGATCTAGTGCTGCCTGCACCGTCACCTATAGGGAAGGATGCCCTAGATTTGGCCACTAATTATTGTCATCCCATGTGAACACTCAAGTCTTCAGCTTCTTGGTATTCAGGTACCAGTATTGAACACTAGATGGGTCAGGTAGCCCCAAATAGTACCGCATGCACTCGGCCTAAGATTAACCCCTATGAATCAGGTCTCTGTGGCACTCGGGAATTCTTTTCTGTGGGTGGATAGATGAGTTTAAAGATCCCTATAAAGTCAACTTCTATGTTTCAAGAATTTAAACTGACCATGGCAGCTTATTGGATGCCTACCCCCAATGGTCCTAACCTGAACTATTAATTGTCTTGTGGCCCTTGTGGGGAGATTTAATGAGTTCAATTAATGGTTAGTTTTAAGGTGGCTTACTTTGCTTATGGTGTGGAAAAATGTGTGAGAAAGTCTACAATCACAATGTTTGTAGGATGCGGATATGTGATGATCCTTTAGAATCCCTCCTAATTAAACTATGTTTTGATTGTTCCTCTCAAAAAGTAAATGATGTGTGGATAATGGGCCACTTACAATTTTGCCTATTTAGACTAAATGTTGCACTAAAGAGAGATGGGAAAATATCAAAAGAGAGAATTCATATGCATGCACAGGGTCACCAAGAGGTGCAAGGGCAACAAAGATTACTTGCCTTCTTAGATAATTTGATCCTAGTCCCGGTTCCTCATGCAAAATTTAAACTAAACTTAATGCAATAATTTGGAAAAAGAAAATGGAAACTAGCTAAGCATGCGTGGATATGGGCCACTTACTCTTTGCTAATTACCTACGTGTTTGGTTTCTATTATCACTAAATAAGTTCATTTAGATAACATGGGTGCATTTTAGCCACTTACTTTCCTCCTAATTAAAATATGTGAATTTGTGACAATAAAATAAAAATTAGAACTATGCAAATAACTAAGCTGAAGTGCAGCTAAAACATGTCCTAACAGTCAAGGGATACCAAAACAAAGTGCTTGCAGATTTATTATGTCCCAGTCATTTTACACTTGCAAAAATTGAAGAAAACTAGTGAAAAAATGGTTCACTAGTTTCTGCGCGGAATTATTCTACACATGCACATGAATCTGCACGTCTGTTTGAGCTGAACGCATGTGGACCGATGCGTCTGTCTATGCTAAACATGCACGATTTTCCTGCACACAAAAATTTTGAATCTCCTCATAGAGGGCGAATGAGAGAAGCTGAGGAGGAGGAGAGCTGGTCCTGTAGCAATCCTGAGCAAAAAATATGTTTTGAAAAAAAAAACCACTTATAGGAGTGATGATAGGAGTGATTTCTAACCTACAAGCAATGGTCACAGGGTAAAAATGAGCTGTTAGATGGTTAGTGAAACATCATAACATGTAGAAAAACTATTTTATGGAACATAACATGCCACCAAAATAAGAGGGCACAATAAACAACAAATACACATAAACACAAGCTCAATCGAGTAAATGAAATAATAATCCTAACAGAGAATGAATCCCCTCTTATTAGCTGCTGGTGGTAAAAAAGAGGTAGAATGATAAACACTTGCAATGAGTCCTTAGAGCTATGGAGTTCTAATAATCAAAGCAAGGAGGGCTCTCCCCTTAAGCTGTATGTAGGCCTTTCTCTTCTCCTCAAACGAGTGATTATATATCGAACACTTGATGCACTTCTCCTTTGGGATTGAGATGTTGGATGGCCAAAAACTGAATCCATTCACTCTCTTGCTGCTTGGAAAACACACTGTTGGTTTTCTCATGGGAAATTTGGGAAGCATAACAATGTGTTGTCAATTGTTCTTCTCATGGTGGAATTTTATAGGAAAAATTCAAATCTTCTTCCCTCTCTTGGTACAATTATGGATAGTGACCCAAGAGTGGTTTTTGATTCCATTGTGTGCTCACTTGAGGTCTCAAGGTGGCTCTAGGAGGTTTTCCTTGGGCGGCCTCAAGTGGAGAATCTTCTTCCTGAAGTGTGCCAAGTGGTCCTGGATGGTGACCTTCCTCCATACTCAGGACCACGTGGCTTATTGAGGGAAATCCGCGGAGACTAGCGCTACTATCGAAGAAAAATGTGCGTGGGGCACACTTTTCTTATGTCCTATATGCACAATTTGATAATTTTGCCTCTTGACCTTAGAGAAAGTTAAATTTTCCATATTCTCTAATGTTTTTCAACCCTGTAAATCCTTCTGCTTGACATTTCATGATGTCTTTTGCTTGTCCAATTTTCTAGTCATAATAGATTGTATACCTCTTCAACTTCATGTCCATATTCTACCATAATGTATTCCAAAACTCAATAAGAAGTATTTTGTCCTTGTGTAAAAAAATGCTCCTCGTATTCCAAATTTCACTCAGACCTGTCAAAATAACAAGTTCATTGGTTCTTGCCCATTGATGGTATTTTTATAGGGAATGACACCACACGTCTTGATGAACCTGTCAACTACCACAAACAATTAGTCATGTCCCTTCTCACTTATTGGTAAACCTCCCATAAATTCCAGGGAAATTCTTTCCCAAGGATGAGTGGCTATAGGTAAGGGATGGTATAAACCTTGTTTCCTATTACTAGGCTTGCTAATACAAAAAATCATACATCCTAATATGAACCTAGCTACATCTTCTTACATCCTGGTCCAATACACATATATTTTCAAGTTTTCCATTGTCTTCCCTACAATAAATTTCCCTACAACCTTGGAGGTGTGAGCCTCCCTAATTAGTTGCAATCACTCACCTTTAGGAACACATAATTTTTCCAAACCATATAATAACCCATTGTGGAGATGATAGTCAATTGTGACATCACCATCGTACACATGAATTTGGTTTTGTAAGTACTGAAACACCTCCTTGAAGTCCTCATCCTATGCATATGCCTCTCTATATGCATCATGGGTATAAGGCTCCATGTGCATAAAAATTCCCAAATCTATGATCTTTGATATGGGTGGCCTTGAAAGAATGCTGGCCAACTTGTTTGTGCCACTCTTATTGTACTTTATCACCAAATGAAACTATTGTAAAAACCCCATCCACTAGTAATGCCTAGTATCTTGCAAATTAGATTGGGCATGCACATACTATAGTGACTAGTGATATGTTTGGATTATTGTCTCATTTTCCATTGAATAGTGTTTCCACTTTTTCATAGCTTTCACCAGAGGATAAACCTCCTTATCGTGGTAGGGTAGTTAAGAATCACCCCATGAAATACTTTAAAATAGTAGCACACAAGCCTTCCTCCCCACATCAACACTGCTCCAATGGAATACCCACTCACATTTTTCTCAACTTTGAAGGGTTGTTGCAAGTTTGGAAATGATTTTTTTTTTTTTTGACTAATATTTTTTTAACTCCTTAAATGTCCTCTCCTAAAAAATTTCCCGCTATAAATTCTTGCCACTCATTATTACGGCATGGAGTGACACTATTACTATTGAAAACTAGGATATGAATTCCCTTAGCCAATGTGCTACTCCAATGAAACTCCTAACCTTAGAAATATTAGTAGGGACTCACCACTTCACGATGGCCTCCATGTTGGCAGGATCTATCTTCATCTCTCTGCCACCTATACAATACCCCAATTGCACCAAATATTGTTTTGTAAACTCAAATTTATTAACATTTTCCAGTAGTTGGCTCTTATTCAATTTCTCCAACACTTTTATTAAATGTGAAATTTTCTCCTCCTCGATAGCATTATATACCAGTATATCATCTAAATAGACAATAAAAAATGAATGTATAAAAGGCCACAATATATCATTCATTAAACTCAAGCATGTATCTAGTGTATTACATAAACCAAATGGAATTACTAAACACTCATACGAATATTATTTGGTTTTGAAGGTGGTTTTATAGGTATCTTATTATTTAACTCAAACCTTGTGATACCTTAAATTTAATTCCATCTTGGTGAAATGTTTAGCTTGATTCAACTAATCAAGCATATAATCTATCTTGGGAAAGGGTTTCTCGTTTTTAAGCATAATTGTTTTTACCCTGTAATCAATGCACATCTACCAACTACCATCCTTCTTAGGCACAATTATAATAGGTGATCCCCATGGTGATGTACTTGGTCAAATAACACCTTGTTCCAGAAGTTTTTGCAACTACCTCTTCACCTAATTTTCTTTTATAATGGATTTATTTTATAGCCCAATGTTTGGCACTGGAGAGTCTAGCAAAAAATGGATTTCATTCTCAACTTTCCTCTTGGGTGGTAACCCTTTAGGCTCTTAGAACACACCAATGTAAACCTGGAGAAACCCTTCCAATTGAAATTTATATTCCTTAATACATCCCTCTAAGGATGAATTAGCTCTCATGGACTCTTCTATTGACCTTTTTATCTTAAAAAAAACAAAACATACTTCTTTCTAGAACTGATTAAATTTTTGGCTCAATTGGAACTTACCAATGAGATATTCGAATTTACTTGGTGCCCATTGATGATGAAGGCCTTACGTATTTCATGTGGTATTATTGGTTTTATCTCTACATGAATATCACATCTTGCATGTACATAGAGGGACTCCAAAACACAACTCTACATACATCAGGAGGAACTACATTCAACTCTACTTCATTAATAAAATCAACATTAATATACAATTTGATTTTGCATTTTTTGGTTATATTTATCTCTACTTCCTTGTTAAACCATCCCAACGGATATGCGCTAGGATGGTCATGAGTCTCTAGTCCAAATTTCTTGATTGGACCTATTGCCATGACATTTTATTGTGATCTCGAGTTGAAGAAAGCATAAATTTTCGTCTTCTTGACCTGTATATTTATATGGAAGAGTCTAGTTATTTCCTTATCTTGTTGTTGTTGAAGGCTACTCATATTTCACCCCTTTTACACTGATGCATAGAAAATATTCTCATTCATGTTCGATGTACTTTCCACTCGATTACTCGAATCTGTGGCCATTAGATTTTTCTTCTTACCATATTTCTTTCAATTCTTTGGGTTGAGCTCTAGATGCAACTTCCAACACCTTTTCTTTGTATGACCATCAATGTTATAGTGGTTGCAACCATTACTAGGATCTTTGCACTACTGTGTTATGGGTATTGTACTTTTATCTTCCCCCCCTTTCCACTTCTTCTTCCCCTCCTTGTAAGCTTCTTAGTGCTCCTTATAATTTGAAAAAATTGATTTCTCCTATACAAAATCATCATCCACCAATCTAGGTTTTAACAACATCACTTGCTTACACAAATGGTTGTTTAGACCCCTAGATACTTGAGAAGTACATTATTTCCATCTTCCTATATTTTTTGATGTACTCCTATACTTTCTACCCTTTTTTTTGCATAAAGTAATACCTCCAGATCCATTGGTCATCTACATACCTAATAGGGTAGAATTATGAATTTATGATCATTTTGAAATTCTTCCATTTAATCACTATAGGATCTCCCTTAATCCCATTTAGTCACATGGTGCTCTAATTTTAGATGAGCGAATGAAATTTTTAATTCTCTCTATATGTGGCGAATAGTAAAATAAAGCTATAACTATTGAAACCAATGATTTAGCTTCAAAATATCATTATCACCTTGATATGGCTTAATTTCAACCTTCATTTCCATATTGAATAGGGATTATGAATGGTTCACGATTTTCTAGGTTGTTCCTTTTCAAGTATTTCTTAGACTCCTTTTATCATTCTTCTTAATCCCATAATTTACCCTCTAAACTGACCTATAAATTGGAACATCCATATTAGTTGATCCCCAACTTATTTACCAGATCCATCATAATGAGATTCATGTTATGTCTAACATATACGATTTGTTATTCCAAACTTAAGAACCTGTCGTCTACGACATCTCAAAGTTTATTAATAGATTCATCGAACATGGTTGGGATTTATAATTTTTTTCTTAAGTCGATCAATGTCCCTTGAAAATTCCCACAAAATAACCAAAGCCACATTCTTTGATACTAATATGATTTTCAAACTACCATGGATATTATATTGGACAGTTCGTCATAATAGATTTGATAGAATGTATATTGGAAATTTGAAATTTGTATTATGAGGGTTATTTTACTTAGACTAATGGATTTATTAAGTTACTATTTTCATGCATCCAATATATAAAATGCGCAAAATAGAGAAAATATAAAAACACAATCACTCACAACCATGGTAATGCAATATATGACCTAGAAATATCTTAAGAGGGAAAACCTAGCTGGAAGGTGAGGCTACTTTTCTCTCTCTTTCTTTGAATGGAAATGGATGCAACTAATAAAAAGTGAGACCTATGGCCCATGGGATGCTACATTACAAAAACCCTATATTTTTTCTCTTCATTAATCCACTTTTGGATGCTCTACTCCTCTATGCCAGAATGTAACACACGTGAATAAAATGGAACCACTTTTCCTCCTAGTGGCCTAGTTATGACACAACCTGATATCCAAATAAGGGTTACATTTAACCCATTCAACCCTCAAAATGAGTTAAAAATCAACCCTTATATATCCCTCTTCAAAGTTCCCACTGTTATGAATATAATTCATAACGAATATAATAAATATAATTATTAATAGTCAATTAGGGATTATGTAAGTAATCATTAAGTTAGTGAAAGGGCATGTCTAAAATACATGCCCATTCGTGAAAGACCACCTGCGTAGGTATATAAGCAGGGCCTCATTGTAACATTTTATCATCATCTCTTATACATTTTATATATAATATATTATTATTACAATACCTCTTGTGCATTTTATAACTTAAGTCAACAAGCCTACAACTTTGTTGTTCCATTTGGTATCAGAGCAGTGATCTTCTCGCCTGGAAGGAAGAACCTATATCAATGTTACCTACCTTCAGCTGTTACATGCAGTGCCTCGAAATCGCTGCCGCTCGATGTCTTCATAAATGACGATGGACGACTTCAACAAAAAGTTGATCTATCTTGAGAGTAAGATCAATAATAATTCCAATAAATTCAGTAAAAGATTAACCAATCTTGAGGATAAGGTTACAAGAAATTATGAAAACATTAAAAAACTTCAAGACACAACAGATTGGATAGAAAGAAAAATTTGGCTAAACCATAGAGAGGCCACAAACAATTATAACAAAGCAATGCAGAAGATAAACTCCATTTTGGACAAGATTAATCTGACGCAAGAACCAAGATTTCCGAATATTGAACATAGTCAACAAAAAAATTTAGCTGATTCAGAAAATTCAAAGGATAATCATGAAAAATCACTACATTCTGAAGAAGGTCAGGTTACGGAATTCCAACTTATGAGAATGAAGGTGATCTAAGAAGAAATATGAGCCTGCTAGTCAAGAAACTGTTGAAGAAACAGAAAAAGATGAAGCTGATGTGGATGAAGATTATGAAGATCATGATGATTCAGATAAAGATAATGTGGAAGAAGGTTATCTTAAGAAACAAGAACATCCACATGAAGATGAAGATGATCTCAACAACGATAATGATGATGAGGTTATTCCACCAATAGTAGTGCTAGACACTTGGGCCACAAGAGAACTTGATAGTAGGAAGTTTGTCCAATCAGAGTTAAAACATGGAAAAAATCCTTCACCCATACAAACCATATGGCAAGAAGAGAAGCATATGTTAGGGATTAATTTTGGAATAAATATGCAGAAAATTAAATTTAAGATGTTTTTACATGGCAATAGGAAAATTATAGCTAAATTTGAATATCAACCCCTATTGGTAGCAACTTTCCTTGGTATTCCAAAAATGGGGGAGATAGAAAATATCAGCCAACATGTCCAATTCATCAGAGAAAACATTGAAGAAGTAAAAGAAAAAGACATTTTTGAAAATAACTATGAGGATCACACATTGGTAAAGCAGGTGGAGGGAACTTTAAATGCTGAATTCGTTGAGTTTCGTTGTAAAGAGTACATGGAGGTTTATAGAACTATGTACAAACTGTGCTCCCAAAATTCCCCTCACCACTACCCTCAACAAGTTTTAGTTGAGATGGAAATGACGCTGGAAATGAATATGCAGTTTTCTCATTTACTTCTTTGCATTTTAATTCTGATCCACTTATCTCTAGAAAACTCTGAGAATGTGACTGCGCAGGAACTATACAAGTGTTTTCAACAATTGAACAACATGGTGAATTTATGCCACAGTTGGGGCTCAGATGATGACACTTTGGAGGTCTGTAGAGTTTTCCATTGTACAGAACCTGACAAAAAAGGGGATGCTGCTCTTGAGTTTTTGGGAATCTCCACCCCTTCAAGGGACAAGTCACAAAGATTCAGTGTGAAGCCCTCGATTGCTAAAAATGATTCAAAGGGTGTACATAATGATGTACGTAGCATTGAAAAAAAGAGAGAAGAAATTGACTATGTTGAATATAAAAGTCTTGATGGAGAGGTGTTTGTTTGTGGCAATGATTTAGACGCAGTTTCAGGCTTCTGTCATCAGAATAATCTCATTGAGTTAGGTTGTTTATGCAAGAATGATATTTCTCTAGGCCATTATGCCTGTGCTTTATGATGGTTTATTAGCCATGGATCAGTTATATGTGAAATATGTGGGAGCGTAGCAGAAAATATCAAGCTTGCAGACATGAACAAAGTTATGGCAACTCTAAATGAGCGTGAAACATTGAGGACAAGGACAACTGCTGGAGAGATGAATCCAACATCTACCCAGTGGCATGCTTCTATGGATCCAGATGCAGTAGCTACAATAAGGAGACATTGAATTACTAAAATTGCATCATGGTTTAATCCACGCATTCATGCGGCAGTTTCATAAGTGGCCAGTGATGAGTCATCTATTGCTCCTAGTGATGAGATGCGCCCTAATATACATCCAGCTACAAAATGGGTAGTAGAGGGCAGTGGAATATTGGTTGCTACTGGGATTTTGACTATTACTCTTGCTTGGTTGATTTCCCCTCGGGTTGGAAAGGTATTTGCATTTTCTCCTTCCATTTATCTTGATCAACACAATTCCGCCATCATCCGCCGGCGTCAACAAGCTGACCGTGCCATTTTTGTTGAGACGGTTGATATGCTGTTTGTTAGAAATACCATATGGTGGGTTGTGTTTCTTCTATACAGATACACTGCCTAAAACCTATCTCACGATTTCCGACCATCACGCTGTTTTAAAAATCGATTTGTGGTGGTATATATGTTGTTTTAAAAAAATCGATTTGGGGTGACATACATTAAACATAATAATTAAGCATATATATATATATATATATATATATATATAAAATAAATAAAAAGGGAAAAAAGAGATACATTAGACAAAAAAAAGGAGCGATTTATATTAAACCCAGAAAAAAAATAAAAAAAAATGATAAACCCTAAATTCAAGACAAAATCAATCACAAAAATTATACAAGATGAAGTACAAGGGATGTCCTATAAAAAAAACAAGCAAAGTGAAGAAAAGCACAAGAAGAAAAAATTATTATCCATAAAACTTTGAGGACAAAGTTCTGAAGGAAGGGCCAATTCATAATAAATAAATAAATAAAAGATAATATATCTAAATTGTGATGAAAGCAAAATGAAGAAAACTGTGCGTGACTGAACTGAAGACAAGTGTCAACTATAAGCTTTGAGGACAAATATTTTGAAGGAAGGGGCAATGTTATGAATATAATTCATAACGAATATAATAAATATAATTATTAATATTCAATTAGGGATAGTGTAAATAATCATTAAGTTAGTCAAAGGGCATGTCTAAAAGACATGCCCATTCGTGAAAGGCCACCTGCGTAGGTATATAAGAAGGGCCTCATTGTAACATTTTATCATCATCTCTTATACATTTTATATATAATATATTATTATTACAATACCTCTTGTGTATTTTATAACTTAAGTCAACAAGCTACAACTTTGTTGTTCCACTCGCGTGGCTTGTTCTTTTCCATGAGTAACGGAGGCTGATATGGCATCCTCTTGAATTACAGTGGTAAATTTCACTAGGTTAACTTTTGAGAGACATAAATTTCTCATAAAAGGTTTGATGGAGGTGATCCTTACATCATTGGAAATGAATTGATGTTTATATTATGGTATCTAGGTCTATATTAAATTAAGGACCGGAAAGAGTGGTCATTTTAAGGCCTTAAAATGGTTCTTGAAATCTTTCACTTGAAATTTTCCAAATTGGGACCATAGATAAAAATGACCTTACAAGTTGATTCCTCCAAATTTTCTACTCTAAAAGCATCAAGATGGATGACGAATAATATATTAATCCAATTTGGATCAAAATTTAACTTCTACAATTCCCATGGGTGGAAAACAAGTAATGATTTTATTACCTTTTTATTCTCCAATGTAGGGCAATGAAGATACCTAATGATTTTCGATAAAACTATGAATGGCATATAATGGACTTAAATAATGAAAAAAAAAAATATTGAAAAGAATCAAATAATTTTAAGTCATGTTGAAGCTCAAACCTAAATCTCTTCAAAGAAAACATGAATATAATCTACCCACCATTTTACATATAGTTGAAAATATAATTGACATCCAAATCCTTTAGGAGATAAATAAACAACAAGGGTTTTACTCTAATTTAATAATCTGACATAGAGCAGAAAAGAAACATGAAATCCATCATTAAGAAATTATCAAATTCCATATACCCTCTAATTCATGTAATTCATCCAAATCATGCAAATGGGTTGCATAGCTAGTGTAACTAAACCATAAAGTAAAAAATCGAGTTGACTACCCAACTTTCATAACATGTAACAAGATTCATGAAATGAACATGTCGAAGAATCTAGAGAAAATTTGTGCTATTAAGCTTCCATTAAAACTCAAAAAAATGACTACATGAAGCAAATACCAAGCCTACGAAATTTGAAAGGGACTAAACTTTATCAAACCATAATGTCAAGCAAAGTTCGGTCACCTTCTTTTAAAATTTCACATGCACCTTAAAAAGAAGAAGAAGATAATGTGATGATAAAGAATGAGGGTTATGGTTAGGGCCTTCAAATGTGCCTCCCCTTAAATCCAACAAACCCTTAATATTGATAAGCTATGAATTCTTTTGTATGAAGAGCTCATCTTCCCAAGTAAAATTCTCTATTGGTAGGTTCATTCACTGGATACGTTCCATAGTTTCTTGATCCATGTTTTGGTATGATTTCCATTTTATCAAGCACTAGAAAATTAGTATGAACTATACCTTTTCATTGATTACCTTCTTTAGAAAAGAAATATGGAAGACCAATATGCATTTGAATATGTAGGGAAAACTAATTTGTAACCAATATTACCATCATTTTCAACATCTTATAGGGACCATAGTACTTGGGTGTTGATATACTATCCTTATTTTGTTTCTTAAGGAATATTTGCTTGTATGGTTGCACTCTTAGAAATTCCCAATCTCCCACTTTAAAAGTGCTTTTCCTTGCAATTTTCATCCCAATTTTGATTCATCATTCTTTTTGCTCTAGCCAAATTTTTCTTTAATAGTTGGAAAACATCTTTTTGGTGTTGGATGTGATCCTCCCTTGCTTAAACATCACATTTCCCTCTCAAGTATGATGTGATGGATGGAGGATGATACCCATAAAGTGCTATATACAATGAAATTTTGGATGAAATATGGAAAAAAAGTGTTTTACCATCATTCTGTGAAAGGTAATGAGTTGACCCAATGTAACTATTTATCAAATGCAAAGCAATAGAGATGACCTTCCAAAAATTACTTGGAAACTAAAATTTTCCATTAGATTTGGGATGGTAAGAGGAGTTGTGAGCTAGTTGAGCACTCAAATAAGAAAAAAATTAGTCCAAAATTTACTAGTGAAAATTAGATCTCTATCACTTACAACAATCTTGGGGTTTTGATGTGTATTATGAATTCTTTCTATTAATAGTGCAGCTATTGTACTTCGTTTAAAAGGATAAGTGAGAAAAAATGGGCATGTTTTGTGGGTTGATCCTCCACCAACAATGAAATTATTTCCTTCATAATTTTGTAAAAATTGTGATACAATATATCAAGATCTCTCCCAAAATTTAACTAGTATGGCTAATGGTCATAGAAGACCAAGGTTATTTCTTGTTAACCCTCCTTTATCTTAGTGGCAAGCGAAATATTTCACCACGAAATTTTTAACATTAATTTTAACACCTAGCCCCAAAAATGAATATAATAAATGAAAACAAATAAATAATATCACATCGACCAACAACTTGGCCGAAAAATATTCAAGCCTGAATGTATATTCACAAAGAATGATGATACAATATATGTACATAAAGCTATGTATCGAGATAGTTAGTCTATCTTGGACATGAAATTTATTCGTTGAGTGAATATCTCAACCACACACTAATATAAGAGGCTAACTAGTTGGAGAGAATCTCTCAACCAACTAGACCTCAACAAACTCCCAAGTATTAGGAACAAACTTATTCTAGAATTGATGAGCACACCAAAGACAAGTAGAAATTATATTTTCCAAGTTTCATAATTTTATTATTTTGTGAATACTTGGAATTATTGATTATTTATGTGAGTATGAGGCTAACATTCCCCCCCTCAATCATAAGTCCAAAGTAATAACCCAACACCAACTCCAATTCTTCATGCTGAAACTGTTGAGTTGGGCCTCAATGAAAAATTGCTTGAAAAAGCGCCAAAAATAGATGCCGAAAACTCCAATATGAGGAGAGCAAACCAAGAGAAGTGAATCAACTGCAATTTTGACACATCCCTGAAAATTCTTGACAACTCAATCTAATTCCAAGTTGCAATGAAAAAAATCTATCTATCTTTTGTTTGGTCCAATAACCATTAAAGTGAACAAAAATTTCCACATTTGCTCTCAATCAACATCCCAATCACTTGTCCATTGAATTTTTTTGATTCCCCCTAGAAAATTGTGTTGTTGTCAAAAATTTTAGTTTGACAACCATCATCATCATTTTAATTTCAATTTCATCATCAATTCCCCCATTTTTCAACTAAAAGGAGAGACCATAACCATTTGAATTCATTTTGAATCCCCCCCTTCATATGTGTACTCCCCCTTTCAGGTGCATGAGAGTACCATATTTTCACTATTGGATGCAATATTTGTCTTCATGTGAGATTGAATTCTACGTTAAAACATATACAATTGTTTGACTGTAGATAACCACTTCAAAGGACCAGTGCATGCATAATTAATCTTCAATCTAGATGGTTTGTTTCGTTTGCAACATCTCTCTGACGAGTGATTCTTCTTGCCACAATGGTGATAAGGATGGAGATCAAAACAACGATCTTCCATATGACCAATTCTTTGACAATGTTGACATTTTGGCTTTTCTTCAAATTTCTCATTGCTTTTTATGTTGCTTAATCAAGAAACCCTCCACTAATGAACTTGATTAGTTTTGAATAATCAGGAATATGCGAATTGTTGTAATATTTTTCATATCCTAAACCATGTCAATTTTTGTTGCACTGAATTTATTCCCACGGTTTGATGATTGGCTTGGAAAAAGAAGGATGAAATTATTCATGTACAACTTCTACAATTGAAGTTGTATCACCGAGTGGCTTGGAATTATCTTCATCTGCACTTGTTTTTTTGAATGGTTTGGAAACATGAATCTTCTGCTGCAGCTCATCACGTTGTAGTTGTGACTCAAGTTGAAAAAACTCAATGGTATCATGTGCATAATGTAGATGCATTTTAATATCTGTAAGAGTGGCTTTGTTGATTTTCACTATGTCTTCAACAATGGATAGTATCAGATTGTTCAAAAAATTCAACAATTGAATACTTTCTCCATTTAAAATTGCTCGCTTTATTTTAAGACTTGCTTGATTTTCACGCTCACTTGAACTTTTATTCTTTCAATTTCATGCTCACTTGATTTAGTTTTGATAAGTTTAGGGTGTCGGCTACCACCAAAAATTCACCCAAATTAATGATTTTTACAATGAGTAGATGAATTTTTATGACTTTGAACTCAACCTCTTATCAATTTCACTTAATGGCTAGCTTGGGTGTTTGGTTCAACCAAGATTGCACCCTTTTTGTTACAACACAAAATTTTCTTGAACTTGGACTCAAATTTGGACTCAACTTGAACTATTCATAACTTGGACTCAACTAACAAAAGGAATTTTCAAACCCCTATAATTGCAACCTTATCACTCCAAAATTAAAACCCTTTTATATCCCAAACAAACTTGCAAACCTACATTCACACAAATTTTGACCAAATAACTAAGAACTTTGGACTCATATAATACTACAATCTTTAAATTAGCATGCCCATATATAAAAGTTAATGTTGCAACCCATAAGTGATCAAAAATACTATGCATATTAATAACGAGGGATATGCATCCATACTTCAAGATGTTCCTCCAGTTAACTTCAATTCATTCTGTCTCTTCCAACATTAGAAATTTCCATTCATTCTCTCAATGTGTTTTGACTCACATGACTCTCAACTTATATGAATTTGATTTTTCACTTTTTTTTTTTTTTTTTAATTATCCATGTGAGCCTTATTCTTAAAAATAATGAGTGGAAAAAGAACATGGAAAATTATTCGCATGAATGAGTGCAAAGAAAATACTTGCATATATAAGATAAACTCAAACCCATGCTGATTGAAGTATAATATTTCACTCCATGGAGTTGTTATTTGTTGAGCATATTCCTTTATGTCTTAACCACACCTTAATCACATAAATGTTCTTTTTCAAGGTCGGGCTATGCAACAAATATGTAAGCTACTAGTAGAAATTCTTGGGCACAACAATGGCTCACTACAACTTTTCATCATGCATAAGATGGTGGCTCCTCTTCAAGCACCTACACTCCTTTACGAATTCACTTCAATTCCCTTTAGAAATGGAACATTAGCTTGTCAAATGTCTCAAATTGTTTTGGTGATGTGAAAAAGGTCTGCAAAGATTCATCATATGAATCATTTTTCATTCATACACTGAGATCCTCTTGTTAGTCAATTCTGTACCTTTAATATATTACTAATAGGATGAACCAGATAGACTACTATGCCTAATGCTTCTACACATACAAAAAATTATCCATGGAAAATACATCAATCCAAAACAAAATTTCTTCTTCATGATGCAATATATAATTCTGTGAAATAAAGAAAAGCTGCTACTTCTTGAGGAAATATTCAATTGGCTTGATAACAAACCATAAATTTTCTAACTTTGATCTTCTCATTTTGCAGAAAGTTGAAACTGCTTGGAATACTCACCTCCTTATGTAGTGGCTTCTTCCAAGGGAATATCCCATGTCGCGATCAATTTTTCTCTTGCTTTCTACATAATGTTCTTCTACAAATTTTCTCCCACCAGGGCTAAAATATGATCAGACTCGAAGAAGCCCAAACTCAATTCGAAATGATCCTTCCTTGCCAATTATGCTGCCACATACAAAATTCAGAAGAAACAATATAAAATATTAAAACCAATTATCATATTATCAATTTGTTATGCAACAAAATCACAAAATAGAATAAAATATAGATCAACGACTTATAAATTCAAGGGGGAAACCTCCTTTACATTACATAAATGAACAATTATTGGATTAGTCAAATGAAAAAACCTAGTTTCTATATATAGGAGTCTAAGGGGTCATAATATAATGAGAGCCTACAAAACAATAATAATGTAAGGGCACAACAATAACAATAGTGGGCTTCTATGGGGTATAATAATAACAATATGGGGACTACATGGGCACAACAATAATAATAAGGGGACTACACTACCAATAACAATAAAGGGGTCTACACTAATAATAACAATAAGGGTATGCACAAGCATTATAGGGATATAACATGCCCCTCTCCTTCAAAAAAGTGTTTTCCTCAACGATTGAGTAGTTCTGGATGCTTATGTATAAATTAACATCCTCCCATGTGGAACCTTTAGCGGGTAAGTTCTTCCACTAGATGAGATACTATGAAATCGATCAATTTTGTAGTTGTTAAGTTCTTGTTTCTGTGAATGCTTCAGGTTCCAATATGATTTTTCCTTCCTCTAAAAGTTCTGACAATATTGTTTAACTGGGAGCTTGCCACCTATAACCTTATTTAAGCATGAAACATGGAAAACTGGGTGCACTCAAGAAGATGCAGGAAGCTCCAATTTGTATGTTATGGTACCAATAATTTGCAACACCTTGTAAGGACCATAGTACTTTGGAGATAATTTATTATACTTATTAACTTTCTTGATGTAAATTTTTTTGTATGGTTGTAGCCGTAAAAATACCCAGTCACCTACATCAAAACTTCTTTCATTGCGATGTTGATCTGCCTATTGTTTCATTCGATTCTACGCCAAAGTGAGGTTATCCTTTAATATTTGGAGAACTTGTTGTTGATGCTTGATGTGATCTTCCACTGCTTGAACCTTATAATTTTATCTTAAAGATGATGTGATGGATGGTGGATGATATCCATAAAGTGCCATAAATGGGGTCATTTTTTCTGCAGTTTGGAAGGAAGTGCTATACCACCATTCAGCCAGAGGTAACCACTTAACCCATTGTGTTTATTTATTAGATACAAAGCAACGAAGATATCCTTCCAAAAAATTGTTCACTGTCTTAGTTTTCCCCTCAGATTGAGGATGATAAGATGAGCTATGAGTTAATTGAGTACCCAGACAAGAAAACGATTATGTCCAAAAAATTTCCAGTGAAAATGGGATGTATGTCACTTACAATAAACTTTGGGTTTCCATGTAGGTTTTGAATTGTTTCCATAAATGCAGTAGCAACTGTACTAGATTTAAAAGGATGAGATAATGAAAAAAAGTGTGCATACGTGGTAATTCTATCAACTACCACCATGATGACATTATTTCCTTCAAACTTGGGTAAACATGTGATAAAATCCATTGAAACCTTCTCCAAACTTTGACTTGGAAAGGATAAAGGTTGTAGCAGACCTAGGGTCTTAATTGTCTCAACTTTATTTTGTTAGCAGACCAAACATTCCACCAAAAAAATTTGAATATTAGATTTAAGGCCATCCTAAAAAAAATATTTCTTTACCCCGTGGTAAGTTTTAAAAAACCCTGAGTGTCCTCCTAAGGGAGAGGTGTGAAATTCGAAAATAATATTTTATTTTAGTTGGGAATTCTTACAAAGATATAATCGATACTTATACCATAATGAATCATTTTTGCAGAAACATGTATTATATGTTCTGGGATTTTGTTACAACATTTGAATGAGTGTCCACACTTCTTCATCATTATTCCATCCCTCCCTTGCTTTAGTTATCCAATATGGTATTCATTCTAGTTTGATGATATCCAGAATGAAGATCCATCTTGGTGAAGTAAATTTCTCCATGTAATTCATCAATGACAAGAATGAGAAATTTATCTTTAATAGTGAGCTTGTTGAGCTCCCTATAATCCAGACACATGTGCCATGATCCATCCTTCTTGCGCACCAATATTACTGGAGCATAGAAATAACTTTGAGTATTGTTTGGAGGAAAAATTACTGGAATCAAATGAATAGCATGGTCATGATCATGAATAGGTGGGAGGAATTTCAGAGTCTCAAATACCTTGGAATGATTGTTCAAGAATTTTTGGAGATATGGAGAAATAGATGATTTCGATGTTTGAAACTCTAGTGAGCATAATTGCGCAATTACACCTCATAGTTATTTCTTTATAAGCTTTGTCATGCCATTAGAGATGATTATATTTCTTGGTTTTCATGCGACACCCCTTAATTCAACTTCCTTTCCTTCACAAACAAATTTCAAGAAAAGTTCTTGAAAAATAAAAGCTATCGTACTGAAATATTGTAACCATTGAACTCCTAGTACAACATCAACACCACCCATTGGAATGGAAAGAATTGGGCTATTCAATACACATTCCCCCATGGTTAGCTTGATATTATGGCACTTTCTAGAGAAATTTATAGTTCCTCCATCTGCAACCATCACTTGACACTTTGGTGCTGGATATAAGAAGCAATCCAGTTCCTTGGCTATATTATAATTACTAAAATTATGGGTACTACTTGAATCAATAAACACTATTACCTTTTTCTTCTTGATATGTCCTTATATCTTGAGAGTTTGAGGAGAGGTAATTCCTGCCAATGCATTACAAGATATGGTCAGATTCATTTCTTATTTCTCTAAGGCTTGTTCCTGGTGTATATCCTCTTATTTTGAAGACTCTTGTTCCTTTTATTCCTCCTCTTCACAATTTATGTAAAATAATTTCTTCTTAGCACACTTATCACCTTTAGTGTATTTTCTATCACAACTGTAACAAAGATATTTTGCTCTTTTTTTCTTTCAACTGTTGTGGTGTCAACCTTTTAGGTTGTGGAAGGCTAGGAGTAGCAACACTTCCATATTTATAGTTGTGAGTGGTAGGATTCCTTATCGCTATAATTTTGCTTTCAATTTTTCCTGCAAACCTGTATGCCTTCTCGAATGAATCAGGTTCCCAAAGGTGAACCTCATGTTGGATGTTATCCTTTAAAGTACCTATGAAGACATCAATATTATTTTCCTCTAGAATATCATTTACCCTTATATTCAAATTTTTGAAGTCCTAAATGTGCTCCACCATTGATTCCTTTTGTTTGATATTTATCAATTAGCTAAAGAAGGTGGTTCTCTTTTCATCCTCATAATGTGCTATCATTTCCTCCATAAAATTTGACCAAGTAACAAGTGGTTTACGAGAAAAAAGGCATCAATACCATACAAACTGATTGGATTCTAAATATAAAGTTGCAATGCATAACTTTTTTGTGTGTTGAACATTATGGAGATCAAAGTATTGCTCTATTTGTAGTATCCATGTTACCGGATCCATGCCTTCAAACTTCCTCATATTGATCTTTGGAATATGGTGGGTCTTCAATCCAGTGTTAGAGGTTGTGAAATCATGATTTTTTTTTTGTTCTCATCATGAGTTTCATCTGATACCTTTTCGCCATTAGGAATGATTTCTTGTAGCAACTTTGTTAGGCATTCCTTCAAACCTTCCATGCCTGCTTTTAAACCATCCTTTAAACCTTAGATTTTTTCTTCTATGTCATCCATATTAGGTTCCATGTCTGAATTTAAACCATCCATATACGCTTTTAATCCATCCTTAAAATATTACATTTTTTCTTCTATGCCATCCATCTTAGCTTCCATACCATCTTTAGTTACTCTTTGCAAGAGAGAAATTTTTTGCACTTGGTCTTGTAATTTTGATATATCATGTTGCAATTCTTCCTCTTCATGTGTCACAATAGATATTTCTGAGGGATTAATGGGTGTGGGATTATTTTTGGGAGTCATTTTATAACCCAATACTGGTATCTATGCTTCAATATTCTCTTGGAATCACTTCAAACTGATTTTTCAAACAAAAAATTTGCAATTAAAAAAAACACACACACACCTTTTTCTTGATTTTGAGGAGCTCAATATTGAAACTGATGTATCTATGTAATTTCAGATCCAAAATATTTGAACGTTGGTCCTGTAGTATCCCTCCGAGTCTTATTTCCAATGCAAGATGTCAGAACCAATTTGGATTCTTCAAGATAAAGTTATGCCCTATTTCCCACGATGGCCTGATTATAGACTAGTTCAGTAGAGTGAACTTGTAAGGAGTTCCATATGTCACTGTTTTGACCTTCATCCCTAAAATTGCTACATGAAAAACTAAAATATATGTTATTTCTTCCACTTTTTACATAATTCTAATTCGATTCCTGAAACACAAGTTATGACGATTTTACCTAGGTCACTTGTTTGATATTGAATTTTGGATCCTACAAAAACTCTAACTTCCTTAGATCATATCTCCAAAAATATAGTGAACCAAGATCTGAAATTCTAGCATGGAGTTCACCAAGATTTCAACTCCTTGTGTTTTCAATTTAAGCTTCTAAATATTTGTATAAAAAAAATTATAGTGAAAATTCCAAGATGTCTTGTTTTAGAAAGTGAAACCCTAGAATCCAAAGCTCTGATACCAAATGTTATGCAACCAACTCACAAAATAGAAGAAAAAATAGATAAACGACATAGAAATCAACCTATTTTAGGGGGAAACTTCCTTTACATTATATAAATGAAAATTTCTTGGATGATTTAAATGAAGAAACCTACTTTCTATATATAGGAGTGCAAGGGGTCACAATACAATTAGAGCCTACATAACGATAATAATGTAAGGGCACAACAATAACAATAATGGGCTTCTATGGGGCACAATAATAATAATATGGGTACTGCATGGGCAAAATAGGGGGCAACACTAAAAATTACAATAAGAGGCCACACTAGTATTATAGGGACCTAACACAACTCATCACAATTTGGACTCCATTAAATTATATATTGAAGTATTTACCTTGTTGAGGGAAATACTAGCGTCCAGATCTACAAATAGATCTTGAAAAAATGAAGTATAAATCATATTACTCTGCACACAAATAATGCTTTCCTTCAACAATTTGGCCACACCTTAGTCAATTATACCACTCTGCAAGTTATATGCATATCACAACTCCACTGATCTAACCATGTTTCTGCTGCTTCATATTTCCTTCTACTGACAGATCATGTCAAAATCATCTAACGTAGTGAACATACCTCTGTTATAACATCAACGTACTTTCAAAAATGTCAGAGAATCCAATTGAGGCGTATTTTGGATTTTAATTCAACAGTGCACCCAAAATCTGCATTCCTCTTGGAAGGAGGAAAGATCTTTGACGTCGAAATTCCAACTCCTTTATTATGAGCCTCCAATAGATGAAATTTTGGTGCTATGTGTTAACATATCCAATGAAACCAAATGTAATGCTAAATACCAGTGACTAATCGCAACAGTCTCCTTTTTCTCCCTAGCAACTTATCCTTGAAGCACAATGATGTTCATCTATGCACTTGCAGCATTCACAACACCGTTTTTTAGTGCAACTCAACACATGTTTCCATGGATGTTGCTCACACAATGGGTAACCACAACTCTACAATGTAGCAAGCTTATATACGTTGATGCTCCAACTCTCTTCACCAATCTCATATATTTTCAATATCTCGGCTAGTGTATAACTCCATATGCAGTCACAAAACATAATTCTTACATTCACATAGATTTCACATTCATGCTATGATACCAATTGAAAAAATAAATGAAAACAAAAAAATAATATCAAAGAGACCATAAAATTGGTGGAAAAGGCTTCAAGCATGTATGTATATTCACAAAGAATGATGATACAATATATATACATCAAGCTATGTCTTGAGATAGTTAGTCTATATTTGACATGCAATCTCTTGGTTGAATGAATATCACAACCACACACCAATCTAGGAGGCTAACTAGTCGAAGAGAATCTCTCAACAAACTAGACCTAAACAAACTCCCAAGTATTAGGAAAAAACTCATTTTAGAATTGATGAGCACAACAAAGACAAGTAGGAATTATATTTTCCAAGTTTCATAATTTTATTATTTTGTGAATATTTGGACTTATTGATTGTTTATGTGAGTATGAGGCTAACATAAAATTCCTTCTTTATATTGTGATAAGATTTTAGAAATCCTAAGTGTCCCACTAAACAAGAAGTTTGTAGTTTCATAAGGAAATTTTATTTTAGTTAGGAACTCTTACACAACTATAGCAAATACTTATAGTAGAGTGAATCAATTTTTTTTTTTTAATTATATGATGCAATAGGGCTGTGTTGTTTTTTTTCAATGCGATCTCATGTATTATGGTCCTACTACTATTATATCCTTTCTTCTTTCACCCAATGAGCTTAAAGAGTTAAAACACCACAAAATAAAGCCTTAATTTCCTCTTCTTCCTTGAAAGTGCATCTTCTGCTACATTCTATTTCTTCATTATAGATAATTTCAAAGTCATAATCCAACATATTTTTGACTAAATTTTGTTTCTCTTTTGAAGATAGTTATTGTTGCAAGAATAAAATATCATGATTTTTTTCTATATTGAAGTGTCTTCCTATTAGGTAGACATTTCTAAATTGCATGCAAAATGGCCAACATTTCCTTCTCATAAATGGCTTTGAATAAGTTATTTTCTGTAAGTTGGTGGCTTTAAATGCAAGAAGCCTTCCCTATTGCATTAAAATTGAACCAAGGCCATGCCTTGAGGCATCATACTCCATAATATATGGTTTTATGAAATCATGTGTAGCCAAGATAATTTTTCTACAAATGGTCTCAAGTTTCTCAAAATATTTAATTTCTTCTTGGGTCCAAGAAAATACATCCTTCTTTAGAAATGATGTTAGAGATGATACTTTTCAATCATATCTTTTGAAAAGCTTGTAGTGATATCCCTTCAATCCTAAGAACAACCTCATATTCCTTGAGGATTTGGGAATGGTTATTCCATCATAGATTTAATTTTGTTAAGGGCCACTTGATGTCCTCATGAGCTGCAATGTGACCCTGTTCCACTTCTTGAACCCCAAAGGCACACTTGAAAGGAATTACATACATTTTTTTCTCCTCTAATAGTTTTAAGACAAAGTTAACATCCTGTACATGTTCTTCCAAATATTCGTTGTAAGTTACTACATATGATTAAATATTACTAAATTTTTTTTTATGAGGAAGGGTATGCAAATGTAATTCACCAATATCTGAAATATAGAAGGTTCATTAGAATACCAAAAGAGCCATCCCCAAAAACCCATAATTCAATTTACATGTTTTGATTACTTATTTGGGGATGTTTTCTTCCCTCACTTTAATATGATGATAACCTAACTAAATATCCAAATGAGTAAAGAATCCCCCACCGAGATTTCACCATGATAGGAACAAATAAGTTGTCTTTAATTGTGATCTCTTTAAGATCTATAATATGAAAATATAAACCACAAAGAATATTCCTTTTTGTAAAAATCATCACTAGTGAACAAAAATCACTATGGCTAGGTCAAATGATGCAAACCTGCATAATTTGTTGAACTAGAAGCTCATTCTCAATATTTTTGGTATAGGGGTTTATTTAGCATCAAATTTTAGAAAGAAGGATTACTGGGATGACATAAATAACACGATCATGCTATTCAATAGTATGAAGGTGAAATATATTATAACATTTCAAAAATTCTATGTGTTTGAGAGTGTAAAATTATGTGATCCATATCTAATTTAATCAGAAATATTCCAAAAAATCACCTAATCAATGTTATGTGTTATTAATCATTTTCAACTTGAAGTTTCTAGGGTTTTCACATTGGCTTAGATTTCTCTCCTCAGTTTCTAGCATCTTTTGATTTGGATTGAATTGTTTCACATGGACAATCCAAAATTGGAGATGACTCACCCTTCTTACCTTATTAATTTTTCTTGCAATAGTTTTTTCAACCACACTACTGGATCTGAAGGATTCATCATGGGAATAGGTCAAAAAATTCATGGCACTAGATTTTCTTCATGTGATGCCCAACAAAAAGTCACTACGAAGGAAAAAGGAAAGGGGCATCATTCACATGTATTGAAAGGTAGCTCAACATTAAACCCATTGTGGAAATCAGGACAATGCATTGCAAAAAAAAGAAACTTCCACACTACAAGGTTTAACCCAACACTATTAACAACATAATCTAGTCTATGAAGGATCATGCGATTATTTTTAAATTCATTGGAATTTGGATTAGTGAACGAGACTTGATCAAGTGGATAAAATATTGGTGGACGTTGAAAGGATAGGTGGATTTAAGGCTTGGATTCAAAGGTTTCTTTACCACCATTTCCCATTATCTATAGGAAAAGGATAGAGCTTTTGAAAGTGGGCCTTAATTTTTTGGATCAACTGGATTTCATATGTGGTACTAGAGGTTCAACCATGAAAAGTAGGATTTCGATAGTGTTCCTTTCCAGATTTTCTTGTAGCCCCTTTCACAAGAATTTTGGGATGAAGAAAATTTGATGGGCAAAGGTAAGTCACTTGGAACTTTTTTGAAAATATCTAAAGCCACAAAGTAAGGTAGATACATTAATTATGTGACTATTTGTTTTTACATGGATGTCACTAAAGAAATGCATGAATCTGTGATTTTTGAGCATGAGGACATGGAATGGGTTCAAACCTATATTAAAAATATATCCCTTTTCGTTTTTGGCATTGTCCTCAACATGACCATTTGTTTCATGAATGCCCTCTAAATGTTTCCTCTCCGTAGTTTTCCTTAGGGGATGCAAAATCCTTAGATGGATTCACTAAGGTAAAATGAAATAAAAAGACAAATCAAAAGGAGCTATAGGTGGGATTAGAACCTAAAAAAGCCTCAAATATAAATATGTATGCCATCCTAGAGAACTTGGAACAATAAGAACCAGATCAAGGCTCAATGCAGGTATAAAATTATTGCAATAGTTGCGAAGAAACACATACTACAACTCCAGAAGAAATTCATAAGAAGAAGTGGGTAAGTGTCCCTCTTCAAATCCCTTGAGGGCCTAAAATACAAATGGAACTAGCTATGTCTAAATAGTATCAAGAAAAATCCCTCATTGATCAAGTTCTTGAGGAAGTTCCCTTAGAGGAAGTATCACAAGCTCTTCATGTGAAAAACAAAGTGTCTATACCAACAAATTATATCAAATGAATAAAGTGGGTAATCAAACAAGAGGTCACACTTAATAATAAAGGAATTTAAAGGGATTACACTATAGGCATAAAACCTGAATTCTCATAAGGTTATCTCATAGTACATTCCACGCCTTCCCGTAGAGTTCATAAATCAAAATTGTAGTTAGTACAAGAAGTGGGTTCATACTTGATAAATTTAGGACAAATTATGGCCATTCCAATATGTTTTCCCATAAACCTAATTCCCAGTGAAGTGCATCTCTTGGAATATCACTAGTATCAATAACCAAACCAAGCAAAGACTCTTACGATCCAAGTTTCAAGAATATAGTCCAAATATCTTTATGTTATAGGAATCCAAATGCAATTAAGCCAATTCAATGCTGCGGGTGAAATATGTAGTTCATAGCATGGGATTCCCATGGTTACTCTGGAGGTATAATCCTATCTTGGAATGGATATACCATTCTTATGTGGGATTTCATGGTAATATGACACTCCCTCATAACACATTTCCAAGTTATTGATACACGAACTCATGTCTATGTCACCATGGTATATGGACCTTACTCAACTCCAACCAAGATCCTTTTCTTGAATAAGTACATGTCATTGTGGCCAGGGTACCAAATCATTAGTGGATTGTAGGAGGGGAATTCAACATCATTTCATCCCTACACGAAAAAAAGGCAGGATACTACATCTAGATGTAGACTCCATGGATTTCAACACCTTTATTTTAGATTCCAAATTGATTGACATGCATACAAATAATGGGACTTACACCTGGAATAATCGTCGAGGGGGAACCCATCAAATTGCTAGTATATTAGACTTATTCGTCCTCTATAAAATCATATTAATTTTAGGATGGGACATAGAGGTGTCTATCTTACTTGTAGCTGGTTTTGATCATTGACCAATCGTTCTCAACATTGGCAACAACAATCTTCCTCTATTTTGGCCCTTTTGATTTGAAATTTTTTGGTTAAGTCACCTATATATTCAACATACTATTGAACAATGATGGAAGGAAGCTACTTGTGAGTAGGATTCCCTTATATATAGGTTCCAAAAAAAGCTATTTGTTTTGAAAATAAATCTCAAACAATGGAATAAACAATATTTTAGAAATATTCTCTTAGACAAGCAAGAGTTGGAAAAAAGTATGGCCACTATTCAACAAAAAATTATCTTGTAAGACATGACATAGATATTGATACAAGAGGAAAAAAAATTCCAACTTAAACACCTTTATTTTAGATTCCAAACTGATTGACATACATACAAATAATGGGACTAACTCTTGGAATAATTTCCAAATGGGGACTCATCAAATTGCTAGTAGATTGGACCAATTCTTCATCTCTGATAGCATATTAATTTTAGGTTGGGGTACAGAGGCATCTATCTTACTTGCACTTAGTTTTTACCATTAGAAAATCCTTCTCAACATTAGCAGTGACAATCCTCCTCTTTTTTATCCCTTCCACTTTGGAAAGTTTTGGTTAAAAATCACATGAATTTTCAACATAATATTGAATGATGGTGGAAGGAAGCTACTTATGGGAAGGACTCCATTATGTATAGATTCCAAAAAAAGGTAAAAAAATATGAAAACAAATCTCAAGCAATGGAATAAAAAATCTTTATGAAATATTCTCTTAGCCAAGTAAGAGATGGAACAACATATGTCCACTATTCAACAACAAATGATCTTGTAAGGAAGGACATAGATATTGCCACAAGAGGAAAAAAACCTCAACATCAATTAGAATATCACTATGATTAGGAAGAAATACCATGGAGATAAAAACCAAGAGCTTAATGGCTACGAGAGGGGGCGTGGAATACCAAGTTATTCCATTTATCTATTATCCACTATAGACACACTCGCTGTATTACCTATCTCTTAAACTCACAAGGAGAAGAGCTTCACACCCATCAGAATATTTAAGTTGAGCTAGTGCACTTATTTATGGATTTTATCACCGAACCATAAATGGATAGATATGCTACTCTAAGTAAAATCATGACCAACATTCCTTGCCTTATCATAAATGATAAGAATGATACCCTTCTATGTCCTATCTCTGTGACTAAAGTAGAGGTTGGTATTCAACCAAGTAAATCTCTAGGTCCTGATGGTTTTACTGCTATTTTTTTTTTCATTATTGTTGGAATTTTATCAAAGAATAATTTTGGTAGCTTGTGGAAGAATATAGAAGAACATTGGGTGTTATTCCTTCTCTAAACATAACCTTCCTTTCCCTCAATCCTAAAGAAGACCAAACTATATATCGAAAAAATTTCTCCCTATTTCTTTATGCAATGTGATCTACAAGTTAATCATGAAAATATTGGCCAATCACCTAAAGGCCCTCCTTCCTCTCATCATCTCTATAGAGTAAATTAGATACATAGAGAGTAGGGGGATTTTACAAAATATCCTCCTAGCCCAACAAGTTATTCATTCCCTGCAACTCACCAAAGCAACCAACATGTTCATCAAACTTTACATGTCAAAATCCTTTGATAAATTATGTTGGAAGTATATTAAAAAAAAAATCTTAGCCTTTGTATTTCATCCTACTTGGGTCTATTGGATCACTTCGCTTACCTCAATTACTTTTTTCTCTATCCTAGTTAATGGTTCTTCTTCATCCATATTCACACTTACTTGAGGAATTCATTAGGGGGATCCTTTATCACATTTTATTTTCATAATCATGGCTCAAGGTCTAGGACATCATATTTCTGTGTCTATTCATTCAATACAACTCTGAGGCCTCTCTCTGCATCATCTAAACCCCCCTCCATCCCATAATCAATTTTTATATGATACCATGGTGATGGGAGTTAATTCGATAAGCTCAAATTATACAACAAGTGCTCAATGAATTCATGGAAACATTAGGCACCACAATAAATGAAAGTAAATCTCATATCTTTTTTTAACACTCCTCTTCAGATACAAGTGAACATATCCCAAATTATTGGCTTTCAACAGAATCCCCTTCCATCCAGATAACTTGGAATTCCTCTCTCTTAAAATTCCCTCAAGCAAGCCACCTGGAAAGACTTTCTCTCAACTTTGGAAGTATGTCTAAACTCTTGGACCTTCCAATCCCTCAATATTGTTGTGAGAATTATCCTTATTAAATAATTTTTGCAGTTTATTCCCATAAATCACTTTTCTTATTTAGTTGTTCCCAAAGTAATCCTCAAGAAAAATTGAAATATTCAAAGAAAATTTCTCTAAAAAGTTACTAGAACTAATAATAAATGGGCTCTCATTTTCTAGGACACCTTGTGTCTCCCAAAATACCACTGTGGACTCCACATATGTGACCTAGAAGAACTTGTGGTTGTACTAAAATCTAAAATATGGTGAATATGGTTGAAAAATGGTCAAGACCTTTGGGCTTGTGTCTAGAAATCCAAGTATGCTTCCAATATAGAGCCTCTGATCCTATTCACATACATAATGCTCCAAGAGGCTCAAACGTTTGGAACTTAGAATGACAACAAAGGTATCTCATTCAAAAGCAATTTTTTATTGGAGATAAGAGATGGGACATAATCTCTATTCTAGACAAAATCATGGAAAAAATTCCCAAAACTAAAATCCTTACCTCATATAAACAACAATGGTCCGACCCTCCAACACACTTCTTATTGGATGGTGGCCCAATTTTTTCAATCTCATCCTTCTACCTAAAATCATTGTTTTCAATGGTTCCCAATGCATCAGAAGTCAATGCAAACCCCATCAATGATTTTAAATCTATCTTTTAATAATTAAATTGAAGATAACTTCTCCACCAAATAGGTGTTGATATCCCGCGACAAGGTTATTTTTCTTCTAACTCATTCTTGGTCAAAGAATCTTATCACCTTTATGTGGGCCATAATACTCTTCATCGAGACGAATTATGGAAAATGCTAAAAAATTCAAACCATTGGTTAAAAGTAGCATTATATCCATGGCAAGTTCTTCATGCTAAAATTTTAACCTGGGACAACTTACAAAGCCATGGAAATGTTGCCCCTCCAATCTATATAGTATGCAAAATTAAGGAGGAAAAATAATGAATAATCTCTTGTGCACCTATCCTTAGAGTACAATATTATGGGATCAATGTGCAACAAAATTTAGACAGTAAAATTTCAACCGAACCTCAATTATTCACACCAATTATTTGTGGAGACTCCAATCATAGGATATTTCATGGAAAAAATTCCCCAAATCCCTCAATTTGGAATAAATTTGAGAATGCCATTCAAGAAAATTTTAAGCTCCAAATATAGATTGTAGATGAATTTCGAGGCCCTCCTAAAACTCATATCCTTCAAGAATGATGATTAGATATCACTCCTTCGCCATCTATGTTAAAACCTATGGATTTTTGCAATTACAATCCAACCACATTGTCTCCTCCTTAGAATGGTTTTATAAAATTAAATTTTGATGGCACCTATAAGGGCAATCCAGGCTACGAAGGGTATGGTGGAGTTTAGAGAAATCATACTAGAAATATTCTTTAAATCTACATAGAGTACTATGGTTTCAAAACAAATAATGGGGTAGAGCTTCCTAGGTTGACTAAGGGCCTCAAAATTGCAACAGAAAAATGCTACAATACAATTATAATTGAAGGGGAAAACCGTTATTATATCCATGTTCAAAAAAATAATTGGTGAAACTCCTCCTTCTAAATTCACTCTTCACTAGAGGTTAGAAACATGTTTAGAAACTCTCCCTTAGCTTCTCGCTCAAATTCCTATCAGTTTGATTTATCATGTCAAGCGAGATACTAATAAAGTGGTTGATAAACTAGCTAAACATGGCGCTAATGTGCCTACCAATTATCTCAATTAGGATTGGATGGAAGAATAAAGCCTTCCTCTTCTTAATAAATGCAAAACATTGGTTGCTCAAGATTTTTTTGCCTCAAAAAAGGTGGCTAGTGGCATCAAATGATTCAAAAGGTGAGGAGGGTGGTGGGTAATTCATAGAACACAAATGCAAGCCCATATCAATATATTGGATGAAATGACCCAAAGAGAAAGAGACAGAGGAGTTGCATCCAGTTCAAAGGAGGAGGAATATGGTTGGAAACCAGAATTATGTTCCTCTTGAACCATGTATACTCACTAGTGTCAAAGTGTTGGATTGTATTGAGAAATATGGTTATTTTTGGCTCAAGCCACCAATATCAAAGATGAATATTGTGGTATGA
The DNA here is from genome assembly GCA_034641835.2 of Pinus albicaulis. NCBI lineage: Eukaryota > Viridiplantae > Streptophyta > Pinopsida > Pinales > Pinaceae > Pinus > Pinus albicaulis. The sequence goes on along the minus strand of CM076570.1, from coordinate 1,449,074,530 downwards.
TTTTTTTCATCTTGGAAAGCATCAAGAAGGATTTAGACGATTTTCCACACAATGTGAAATGAATATGCCAACATTTGGAACTCGAAGTCCCACTTCCACTAGATTGAACTTGTGTAAGTACCCTTATTCAATTTCCCTTCGAAATGGATTCTCTTCTTCATGCTCCCCATTTCTAGGTTGGAAAATCTCTATTTTTTATATAGCTAAAGTTTATCCAATTATCTCTATCAAGTTCCAGTTTACTTAAGTTGATAATATAGACTTGGCACAAAAAATTTGTTTAAAATGTTATAGTAGGAGTTTTTTTATTTTTTGGGAAAATTAGGGTCTGGCTTCCCATTGGGTAGGCCCTACCAATATGGCAAGAAATATTTATAACTTGGTCTCTTTTTGTTTTTTCTACTGGACATTGTAGGGACAATCTAGTTTCCAGATTAGCAAAGTAGCCTGCAACAAACTCATTGTCATTTTTCTGCCTAACTAATTTAAATTTTGAAGTTACACAAATAGATAAGAGGAATACCATTAGGAATCTCAACAAATACCTTGGAATAGTTATCAATAACTCTTTAGAGGTCCAACTGCATATAAGTAATATATATTTGAACATCTACTAACTACAACTATGGAATTTATTAGGTGTTTGTTTTTAAATAGTTTTGTCATGTTATTAGAGCTTGTCACTTTAGATGGTTACCCTTGCATAACTTTGAGTTCAATTTCATTTCCTTTCCTTCTAAGAAAATCTCATGAAATTTTCCTTAAAATAAAGCTCATTTTTACTAGTGGTTGTAATCATTAGACCCCTAAACCATATTTTGTAATTTTAATATTATGGAAATTCTAGAACATTTTATGGTACCTCAATATGATATCATTACTTGAAACTATGATATTGGATTTAGTAAGAAACTAATGAGAAGTTTGGGTAAATTGTGGTTAATGAAGTTACAGTTACCATCAAAATTAACCAACATTGTTACCTTCTTTTTTCTAAATATATCTTTGTCTCATGAGATTTTAGGACTATTAATATTAATCAAAACATGATAAGATATGATTATAGAAATATTATCTTATGGTTTTGGATATTGAGAAAATTATCTCTTGTTCTTCTTCTACTTCACAATTTGTGTAGAATAATTTATTCTAGCCACATATATACCCCATATTTTTCTTGTTTTCATAGTTAAAACATAGTCCAATTGAACTTGTTTCATCCCATTATTGAGGTGTCAACATTGTAGGTTGAATGAGGTTAGAAGGAACATTGCATTGTTTTACTACATTAGTGGAAATCCTTGTCATATCCATATTCTTAATTCCATCCCGCTTTGATAGAATAAAATATTCATCTAGAATTTTGCCTCCAAGATATGCACCTCATATTGAATGTATCCTTTAAAATACCCATAAAATGACCCAAAATTTATCCACTTTAAAGTCATTCACTGTTATGAAACCAAATCCATAAATAGAAGAAAAGATAGATCAACGCCTTAGAAATTAGCCACTTCGAGGGGGAAACCTCCTTTACATTACATAAATGAACAATTCTTGGATGATTCAAATGAAAAAACCTTCTTTATTTATATAGGAGTCCATGGGGTCACAATATAATCCTAGACGATCTAACAATAATAATGTAAGGGCACAATAGTAACAATAGTGGGGTTTTATGGGGCACAATAATAACAATATGGGGACTATAGGGGTACAAAAATAATAATAAGGGGGATACACTAACAACAAAAAGGGACTACACTAGTAATATAGGGACCTAACATGCCCCTCTCCTTCAAAAAAGTGTTGTCCTCAACGCTTGAGTAGCTATGGATGCTTCTGTATAAAATTCTCATCCTCCCATGTGGAATATTCAGTGGGTAAGTTCTTCCACTTAATGAGATACTCTGAAATTGATTGATTTCGTAGTTATCGAGTTCTTTTTTCCGTGACTGCTTCAGGTTCCAATATGATTTTTCCTTCGTCATCAAGTTCTGGAAATATTGTTTGAACTGGAATTTTGTCACCTACAGCCTTCTTTAAGCATGAAACATGGAAAAGTAGGTGCACTCGAGAAGAAGCAGGAAGCTCCAATTTGTATGCCATAGTATCGATCTTTTGCAACACCTTGTAAGGACCATAGTACTTTGGCGATAATTTATTATCCTTATTAGCTTTCTTGAGGAAAATTTGTTTGTATGGTTGTATCCGTAAAAATACCTAGTCTCCTACATAGAAACTTCTCTTGTTGGGATGTTGATCTTCTTGTTGTTTCATTCGATTTTGTGCCAAATTTAGGTTATCCTTTAAGAGTTGGAGAACTTGTTGATGCTCAATGTGATCTTCCACTACTTGAACCTTAGAATTTTCTCTTAAATATGATGTGATGGATGATGGATGATATCCATAAAGTGCCATAGATGTGGTCATTTTTGCTGCAGTATGGAAGGAAGTGTTATACCACCATTCAGCTAAAGGTAACCACTTAACCCATTGTGTTTGTTTATCAGATACAAAACAACGAAGATATCCTTCCAAAAATTTGTTCACTATCTCAGTTTCCCATCGGATTGAGGATGATAAGATGAGCTAGGGCTAGTTGAGTACCCAAACAAGAAAATAATTCCATCCAAAAATTACCAGTGAAAATGGGATCTTTGTCACTTACAATAATCTTTGGGTTTGCATGTAGCTTTTGAATTGTTTCCATAAATGCAGTAGCAACTGTACTTGCTTTAAATGGATGAGATAATGCACAAAAGTGTGCATAATTGGTAAGTATATCAACTACCACCATGATGACAATTTTTCCTTCGGAATTAAGTAAACTTGTGATAAAATCCATTGAAACCTCCTCCCAACGTTGATTTGGAATGGGTAAAGGTTGTAGTAGACCCGAGGTCTTAATTGTCTCAACTTTATTTTGCTAGAAAACCAAACATTCTGCCACAAAATTTTGAATATAAGATTTAAGGCCATCCCAAAAAAAATATTTCTTCACCCTGTGGTAAGTTTTAAAAAATCCCGAGTGTCCTCCTACAAGAGAGGTGTGAAATTCCAAAATAATATTTTGTTTTAGTTGGGAATTATTACAAAGATGTAAGTGATTTTGTACCATAGGAATCATTTTTTCCAGCTATATGTATCAAATGTACTTGGATCTTGCTGCAACTTTTGAATCAGTGTCCATAATTATTTGTCATTCTTCCATTCCTCCCTTGCTTCAGTTATCCAATCTAGTTGGATAATAGAAATGGCACAAAGAAATGCTTCTACCTCCACATCCTTTCTTGAGAGTGCATCTAAAACAACATTTAGCTTCCCTTTTTTGTAGATGATTTCAAAGTCATAACCCAACATCTTTGTGACCCATTTTTGCTGCTCTTCTTAAGATAGTCTTTGTTCCAAAAGGTGTTTAAGACTATCATGATTAGTTTTTACCTTGAAGTGTCTTCCCACTAGGTAAGGTTGCCATTTCTTTAGTGCATGCAGTATTGCCAACATTTCCTTCTCATAAATAGATTTCTGTAAACACTTTCCTTTGATTGGACGACTTTCAAAAGCAATGGGTCTTCCTTATTGCATTAAAACAACACGAATTCCATTTCTTGAGGCATCACATTCCACAATAAAGGTTTTTGTGAAGTCTGGCATAGATAAGACCAGTGCTAGGCACATTTCCTCTTTAAGATGTTCGAAGGCCTTAGTTGCTTCAGGAGTCCATGAAAATGAATTTTTCTTCAATAATGTTGTTATAGGTGCTTCTATTCTCCCATAATTCTTAACAAACTTGCGATAATACCCTGTTAACCGGAGAAGTCCTTGCAACTGCTTTATGGTTGTGGGGAATTTCCATTCCTTAATGGATTTAATTTTGTTAGGGTCCACCTTAACACCCTCCTGAGATACAATATGACCCATATGTTCCACCTATTTTACTCCAAAGAAACATTTGGAGGTTTTTGCATGTAATTTTTTCTCCTCCAATAATTTGAGCACCCTGTCAACATGTTGAACATGATCCTTCCAAGACCTGCGTAGATTAGTATATCATCAAAAAATACTAACACAAATTTTCTAAAGAGGGTTTAACAATGGAATTCATCAACCCTTGAAATGTAGAAGGTGCATTGGTAAGGCCAAAAGGCATGATAAAAAATTCATAATGACCCTCGTGAGTTGTAAATGGTGTTTTCGGAATATCTTCAGTCTTCATTCTAATTTGATGATACCTTGAACGAAGATCCAACCTGGTAAAATAAATTGCTCCATGTAATTATTCCAATATTTCATCAATCACACGAATGGGAAATTTATCTTTAATAGTGAGATTATTGAGCTCCCTATTATCTGGACACATGCGCCATGATCCATCCTTCTTGTGCATGAATACTACTGGAGCAAAAAAATAACTTTGACTAGGTTGAATTATGCCAGCCTCTAACATTTCTGCAATCATACGTTCAATTTCACTCTTTTGGACATAAGGATATCTATAAGGCTTGATGTTTGGAGGCACACTTCTTGGAATTAAATGAATAGCAGATCATGATCATGAATAGGTGGGAGTCCTTTGGGAGTTTCAAACACCTTGGAATGATTGTCCAAGAATTTTTGGAGATGATTTTGATGTTGGAACTTCTAGTGAGCATAATTGTGCAATTACCCCTCATTGTTCTTTCTTCAGAAGCTTTGTCATGACATTAGAGCTTATTATATTTCTTGGATTTCTTGCGATACCCCGTAATTAAACTTCCTTTCCTTCCGAAAAAAAAATCAAGAAAAGTTCTTGAAAATTAAATGCTACCATCCCCAAATACTGTAACCATTGTACTCCTAGTACAACATCAGCCCCTCCCATTGGAATGGAAAGCATTGGAATATTCAATACATATTCCCCCATGGTTAGCTTGATATTATGGCATTTTCTAGAGCAATTTATAGTCCCTCCATTTGCAACCATCACTTAACACTCTGGTGCTGGGTATAGGAAGCAATTCAATTCCTTGGCTACCCTACAATGAATAAAAAATGGGTACTACTGGAATCAATCAACACTATTACATTTTTCTTCTTGATATGTCCTTATATCTTGAGAGTTTGAGGAGTGGTAATTCCTACCAATGCATTATAGGATATGGTCAGACTCATTTCTTCTTTCTTTAGGGTTGGTTCCTGGTGTATATCCTCTTCTTTTGAAGTTTCTTGTTCCTTTTATCCATATTCTTCACAATCTATGTAAAATAATTTCTTCTCAACACACATTTGACCTTTAGTTTAATTTCTATCACAACTATAGTAAAGCCCTTTTGCTCTTTTTTCTTCCAATTGTTGTGGTGTCAACCTTGTAGGTTGTGGAAGTATAAGAGTAGCAACAATTCCATATTTATAGATGTGAGTGGTAGGCTTCCTTGTCGCCATAATTTTACTTTCAATTTTTCTTTCCAACCCGAATGCCTTCTCCAATGAATCAGGTTCCCAAAGGTGAGCCTCATGTTGGATGTTATCCTTTAAAGTCCATATGAACACATCAATCCTGTGTTCCTATGGAATATCAGTTACCCTTATATTCAATTTTTGGAATTAATTAATGTCCTTCACCATTGAACCATTTTTTTTGAGGTTTATCAATTGGATAAAGAAGGTGTTTCTCTTTGTATCCTCATAATGTGCTATCATTTCCTCCGTAAAAATTGGCCAAGTGACAATTTTTTTATGAGAGAAAAGCCATCGATACCATACAAATGTATTTTGTTCTAAATTTAAAGTTGCAATGTAGACCTTTTGTGTGTTTTTCACATTATTGAGATCAAAATATTGCTCCATCTGTAGTATCAATGTTACAAGATCCTTGCCATCAAACTTCCTCATATCCATCTTTGGAATATGGTGGGTCTTCCATCCAACATTAGAGTTTATGAAATCATTATTAACATTTATTTTTTTCTCATCACGAGTTTCCTATATTACCTTTTCGCCATTAGGAATAATTTCTTGTATCAACTTTGTCAAACCTTCCTTAAAAACTTCCATGTCTGCTTTTAGATCATTCTTCATGTCTTCCATGTTAGCTTCCATTTCATCTATCTTAGCTTCCATGCCATCCATCTTAGCTTCCACGCCATTCTTCAAACCATTCATCTTAGCTTCCATGCCATCCATCTTAAATTCCATGCCATTCTTCAAACCATCCATATTAGCTTCCACTCCTTCTTCAAACCATCAAAATTAGCTTCCATGCCTTTCTTCAAAAATTCCATTTCATTTTTTTATGCTCTTTGCAAGAGCTAAAGTTGTTGCACTTGCTCTTGTAATTTTGATATATCATGTTGCACTTGTTCCTCTTCATGAGTCATAGTAGAGCCTTCTAAGGGCTTCATGGGCGTTGAATTATTTTTAGGGGGAATTTGAGAACCAAATATTGATATCTATGCTTCAATATGCCCTTGGAATCACTTCAAACTTATTTTTCAAACAAAACTTATGAAATTTTAAAAAAATACACACATTTTTCTTTCTTTTGAGGAGATCGATATTGAAACTGATGTATCTTTGTAATTTTGGATCCTCAAGATTTTATCTTCAGTCCTTTAGTAGCCCTATGAATCTTCTTTCCAATGCCACAGGTTTGACCTGAATTTGATTCTTCAAGACAAAGTTATTCCCATTCTCCCACAATGACCTAATTATGGAATGGTTTAGTACAATGAACTTGTATGACATGCCATGTGTTACTGTTTCCTCCTTTGGCTCTTAAATTAATATACAGGAAACGACAATCCGTTTGATTTCGGCCAATTTTTACAGAATTTCAATCTGCTGCTCACAGAGAGAGTTATGACGATTTTACCAAGGTCACCTCTTTGAGATGAAATTCAGGAGCTTGCAACAACCCTAACTTCCACAGATCATATCTATGAAAGTATTGCGAACCAAGATATGAAATTTTTATAGTATGTTCCTCAGGATTTCTTCACAAATGGTTTTTTTTTAGCTTTTGAACCTTCGTAGAAAAAAAGTTATAGGGAAAAGTCCACGATGACCTATTTCAAGTAGCGAAACCCTAAAATCCAAACTCTGATACCAAATGTTATGAAACCAGCTCCAAAAATAGAATAAAAGAGAGATCAACGCCTTAGAAATCAACCACTTCGAGGGGGAAACCTCCTTTATATTACATAAATTAACAGTTCTTAGATGATTCAAATGAAAAAACCTCCTTTCTATATATAGGAGTCCACGAGGTCACAATATAATCCTAGCTGACCTAACAATAATAATGTAAGGGTACAACAATAAAAATAGTGGGGTTTTATGGGGCACAATAATAAAAATATAGGGACTACAGGGGTACAAAAATAACAATAAGGGGGATACACTAACAACAATAAGGGACTACACTAGTAATATAGGGACCTAACATTCACTCTAAGAAAAAACTTCTAAAATTGTTTAATTTGTTCTACAACTAGACCAATTTTATTGAGATTTGTCAATTGTATAAACAATATGTTTCTCATAATATCTCCATAATGCATAATTAATTCATGCAAAAAAAGAAAAATTAACCATAGAGTCCCTTTTATATTCACAAATCAATGTGCACCACATAGTTGATCATATTATAAAGGTAAGGATGCAATAATTACCTTTTTTAGAATTGGAACTTGGTGTCGATTAAAAAATTTATCCATTTGGAATATCCATATCATGGTGATGTCATGTGATCATTATCATCAACCTTCCTCATATCTCTTGGGTAATTTAATTGTTGGTTAAATTACTTAGCATTAAATTATCAATCCAGGGTTTGTGAACTTGCGAAGTATAGTTGCACTATATATGCTAGGCTATCAACTTTTAATTGAAAGAAAAATATTCTAATTTCAAGATGAAAATTTACTCTACTTATGAAAATATATTAGTAATCATGCACACACACACACACACATTCTTTCTCAGATACCAAAATCAAATAAATTGCGAATTTCAAGGCTTGAAAATTTAGATGAATTGAAACCAAACTATGCTAATGTGAAAACTCAAAACTCTATTCTATGAAACAAGGAAACAAAATCTTATTCTATTGAAATTTGAAAGATAAATTTCCTCTATTATTCTTTAAAAATAAACCTAAGCTATTTGACTTGAAAATAAATCTATGACGTTCGAAACAAATTTAATCTATAAGACTTGAAAATAAATCTAAACTATCATATTACGGAAGCAAAGTTAGTCTAAGATATATAAGACTTGTGGAATTTAAATTATTCTAGAAACAATAACCAAAATAATGGAATATTATTCTAAAATTGAAGAGAAACTGATATAAATCAAAAGGAAGCCTTAAGAGATTACTAGTGTGCACATACTGAACCAGAGCCAATCATAACCTATCAAACATAAATTTGAGACTAAACTAGAAAAATAAAATCAAAGTAAACATTTTTGGTTGTTTTTGGTCTTTTATCAAGCACTTGACCTATAGAAAGTAAAGGTAAATAAGTAAAATTATAATTTGAAAACATAGCATTAAAATAAAACAAAGCATTTAAATGAACTAAGCATGAAAAAGACAAAGTTTAATATAAAATTAGAGTGTAAAGAAATTATCTAAAAATAATGAAAAACATCTACAATATTCTCACACATCTTCAAGGGGCCCTCTTGATGAGTTCGAGGTGTTGAAAAATATGATTACAAGACTAGAATCACCAAACACAATCATGCGAATTCCATGAATATAATTTATATTACTCGCATCGTATACAAAAATTCAACAAGAAATTTCAATGTTAATGACAACAATTCTGAACTATGTTTCACTTCTAATTGAAGCATTTTTATAATGTTTCCAGAATTAAACAACTTGAGGAATTACTACCTAGAAATTAAAACTGAATATCAAAGTAGGAATTTTGTTTCTCATTATTCACTACTAAAGGAGCTAATCATGATGAGACATTTCTTGACACATCATCAACGTCAACATGCTCTTCAAATCTCGCTCGCTTGCTACTTATCCTTGCTCGCTTTATTGTAGAACCAGTCACTTGATACTCTATGCAAAACATGTATGCCATAGCTGTGTTGACCACAAATTTGACCGGTGAGATACACTTATCGTGTGAGATTCCATCCATAACAGCTAGGTGGAAATCCATATTAATGACATCTAGCAATTACTCATGTGCTTTGACTAAAATCTAGCAGGTGTGAACCTATAGAAATTTGGATTTAGCTGTGAAATATCAAGTTATCTACATCAAGTGCACATTTCAAGCTATAGTCTAGTTAAACCAATTTCACAAAGTGTTGAAATTTGCAACAGGAAACAGTGAAATTGGCATCCATAAACATCATCTAGAAAATGGCATCCAGAAATGGCTACCATGGAGGCTTTTGATTTAATTATTTCTTAATTAAATTAGAAGAAATGTGTGTCAAATTTATTTATCCCTTAAATAAATTGGACAAAAAATTGTAATATTATCTCATAATCACTTGAAATAGTTAACTGAGTGTGATAGAATGAATTAGCTCATGAAATTCGAGTTGAGGCTGGTTCGTGAGGCATGTAGAGTAATTTTATTTGTTTTAGAGTCCAAGTTGCAGTTAGTGTATTAGTTTAATGCATGAGAAATCAGTTAACTCAATTAATTAAGTTAAAATAAGTTTAACTAGTTGTAACTGATTGTTGCACTAGTGAGAGGTCAAGTGAATTAAATCAGATTTAATTCACATGCAATGATCTATAAAGTGACTCATGATTTACTATTAATAGCTGCATCCATGTCAATTTTGATGAAAACCCGGTTGAGACAAAGGTTAAAGGGAAGTTATCTATCAGTTGTATTTATAGCAAATTTCCCAGGCGCAATTATATACACCATAGGATTCCTATGATGTATTGCAAAGTCAAGGAAGGCTAATTATCCTAATTAATATGGATTAATTGCCTAGGGATTGTGTGAGAAAGGAAGACTGAAGACAAGTTGAGAATTGGATAAGTGTTGGACCAATTTTGTCTGGATCAGTGTGAGACAGTCAGGATAGTGCATCAGACTCTTGTGAGAAGAGTGCATTGTATTGTTTCATGATTCCTTGGTTCATTATACAATATAGATAGAGGGGTTTTGAGCAGCAAGCTTTCCCCAGGAAAAATATCTGTGTTTTGGATTGATTTGCTTCTTTCTTTTACTTGGTGTGATTGTGCGATCGTGGTTATTTTCCAGTTAATTTGTAGAAGGATTCAGTATCTTGATTTAGCATATCGCATGATCAGATTGAATCCATTGGTATACATATTGTTTGTATAATTTCTACACGGTATAAGAGCACTAGAAATCACAATAGTGGAGAACAAATTGAGTTTGTGTTGTACAGTATTCAAACTTGCAGATACTTTTGTTGATGCGACAAGTGGATCAAGATGGCTTTCAATGGATTAATATTGGAATATGCACTCGAGGGAAGTTTTAATTATATTGCATGAAAAAATAGAATGGAGGCCATTCTGGAGGACAATGGGTTAAAAGAATTCATTGATAATGATATTCCCAAGCCCGCAGCAGTAGACGCCGCTCTTCTTGATGCTTGGAAAAATAAGGTAGCAAGGGTGAGGAGGATCTTATTAGAGGGAGTTAGAGATCACATTGTTTCAAGTCTGCATGGAAATGCGACTCCATATGCTATGTGGAAGGCCTTGATATATTTGTTTCAGATCAATAACAACTAAAGGAATTTGGCACTGAAGGACAAGCTCAGGAAAATCAAGAAGTAGGAGGGCGAGACGATACCGACATACTTGGTGAAGTTCACTCAATGTCAAGATGAGCTTGGAAGTGTTGGTGTGACCGTAGCAGATGATGACTTGGTGAGCCTAGCACTTCTAGGCCTTCCCAAGAGTTTTCATAGTTATCATGACTCTGTCAATGGGAGGGATAAGTTACCAGATTGGGAGCGACTTTAGTTGGATTTGGTACAAGAAGAATTCAGGAGAAATACCAAGGATGGATCCTCATCCAATACTAATGATGAGGAAGATTGTGCCTTGGATGGTAAGGAAAATAAGGACAAGGGAAATAAATCCCAAGGCGAAGTGGGAAATAAATACTTGTCCAAGATCAAATGTTTTCACTGTCATGAGCATGGGAACTATGCTGCAAATTTTCCACAAAAGAAGGCAAACAAGAAGGAGCCTGTAGTTGCAGCGGGTGAAGCACTGGCTTCACAGTTCAAGCTTGATTTTACTCTCATTGCATGCATGACCAACAATCTAATGGGATGCATGTGGTATTTAGACAACGGTGCCTCGTTCCATATGACGAGGAATAAATATCTCTTCAGTGACTTGGAGGAGAAGGACCTCCAGCAGAGCACAAAGTTTAGAGATGACAAGAGGTATAGCGCTACTGGCATAGGTATAGTTACCTTTCAGGGGGAGAATGGCTCTCATCTCAAACTAACAAATGTTTTACATGTTCCAGGCCTAAAGAATAATCCTGTCTCTGTAGCAGTATTGGAAGACCGTGGATATGAGGTGCTGTTTAGAAAAGGAAAGGTGTTCCTTAAACACATAGCCATGGGACAGGTGAAGCATATCGGTACAAGAGTCAAGAAACTGTATGCTCTTGAGGTTTAGGATGCATGCAAGGCTTTGAGGAGAAAAGCAGAGGTTAGTGACTTGGTGGTTGAGAGGGAGAAATTATCTCTCAACATGCAGCCTTAGAAGCAGTCTTAGAAGTTTGTGGAGCAGCCACAATTGGAGAAGCAGAGAGGAGATCAAGTGGAAGAGTCCACTCAAGAAAAGACCTCCAGGAGGAGAAATTTCGAGCTGGAAGGGCATAGGGAGTACATGCATATATACCTCCAGGTGTGAGGTGGGGAAATGTGCATAATTAATTCCAAGAATAAATTGGGCAGGGTTCATTGAGATGGTGTGTCTCATGGATCAAACCTGGTTATAGGGAGCCCATAGTAAATAGTAGCAGGAAGGATCGGTTAGATTGATGCAGTCAGATGTCAGGAAGACAAAAATCTGAGTGAAAAGTGTCATATATTGGAGTGCATATCAAAGTTAGCAGCAGTGCAGAGTGCATGGATGCAGATGTCAGTAGCACAGAGAGTCTAGTAGACATGTGCAGTAGGATCCAACAATCAGAATAATCTGATGAAAGATGCATTATATTGATTCAGTTGTTTGGAGGCTATTCAGTTTCAGAAGTGTTGCATGCAGAACATTCCAAAGGTATTGGATTGGGACAAACTGATTCCTTTCTTGTTGAGAGGGAGTGTTGAAATTTGCAACAATAAACAGTGAAATTGGCATAAAAAAACAACATCCAGAAATGACTACCATGGAGGCTTTTGATTTAATTATTCCTTAATTAAATTAGAAGAAATGTGTTTCAAATTTATTTATCCCTTAAATAAATTGTAATATTATCTCATAATCACTTGTAATAGTTAACTAAGTGTGATAGACTCAGTTAGCTCATGAAATTCGAGTGGAGGGTGGTTGGTGAGGCATGTAGAGTGATTCTACTTGTTTTATAGTCCAAGTTGCAGTTAGTGTATTAGTTTAATGCATGAGAAATCAGTTAGCTCAATTAATTCAGTTAAAATCAGTTTAAATAGTTGTAACTGATTGTTGCACTAGTGAGAGTTCAAGTGAATTAAATTAGATTTAATTCACATATAGTGATATGTCAAGTGACTGATGATTTACTATTAATAGTTGCATGCATGTCAGTTATGATGAAGACCTAATTGAGACATACGTTAAAGGGAAGTTATCTATCAGTTGTATTTATAGCAAATTACCCGGGCGCAATTATACACACCATAGGATGCCCATGATGTATTGCACAGTCAAGGAAGGCTAATTATCCTAATTAATAGGGATTAATTGCCTAGGGATTGCGTGAGCAAGGAAGGCTGAAGACAGGCTGAGAGTTGGCTAAGTGTTGGACCAATTTTGTCTGGATCAGTGTGAGACAGTCAGGATAGTGCAACAGACTCTTGTGAGAAGAGTGTAATGTATTGTTTCATGATTACTTGGTTCAATATACAATAGAGAGAGAGGGGTTTTGAGCAGCAAGCTTTCACCAGGAAAAATATCTGTGTTGTAGATTGATTTGCTTCTTTCTTTTACTTGGTGTGATTGTGCAATCCTGGTTATTTTCCACAATTAATTTGTAGAATGATTCAGTATCTTGCTTTAGCATATCGCATGATAGGATTGAGTCCATTGGTATACATATTGTTTGTATAATTTTTACATAAAGAAAAACATAGATTTTAAGTTGGTGTTGGACTTTTAACTTTTTTCATGTAATTGTATGATGGGTAAATATTACTCCATGGAGAGATGAAATAGGGTGGAAATATGCAACGAAATGAGTGAAAAAGGGGAAGATAAACTTGTCAAAAAGAGAACAAATTGGAGGTTCAACATTCCCCCATGCCGAAGGTGTTGCATGTCTTCATGCATTTGAGAGTGAGCAAATTTCAAAATTTGCAGAGAAATTTTTAAAGGAATACCTTTGTGGCTTCATTCAAAACATCAAGATTGGTGTACCTTTTCTTGATTTTAACATTTATTTTCCACCTTTGTTTTCTCATCAACAAATTAGATTGCAACCCTTTGATCTTTTTTTTCAACACCTTATTGTTTTCTTCAAGATTTTGATTTTCTTGTACCAATAACACATTCGGAGAAGCATAATGTCATTTTCAGCTTGTATCACTTCATTCTAATCCTTTATGTGCTTATTTAATACTTCTAGTTCATAAACCTCCTACTTCAAAGTTTTAATGGTCTCTTCGTTTCTAGGAGAATAAATACTTACTTCTTGCTCAGGCTAATCTGACTTGGGAGAACCGTCATGTAAAATATCATTAAGTAAATATGGTTCTAGGGGAGAATTTACCTTATGTTGCAGCTCTTTCTTTAATCTCTCAAAATAATCGTAAGCTTATTGTTGGATGAAGTCTAATTATGGAATATTCCTTGTAGAGATCTCTGGTGGCTCTTCTTCCGCTTCATGAATTTGTATAGTTTCAAGTGGACCATGACTAACCTATTTGGTCATGCTTTTTTTTAGTCTCCTTCTCTTCATCTCTTGATGTGTAGGCTCCAATGTCTTTTGAACACCTTTCGTCTTATTTCCCTATTCTCGTGACTTCTCTTTATCTTCTTTTGGTATCTCTATTTGTTTTTCTTCCTAGTAGGCTTTATTTCTTCTAAAGTTTTCAAATTCATTATTCTCTTTCTTTTTATTTTGTGACTTCTTCCTTGGTATTCCCTTTGAAGATTTAGCATGCTTCATAAACTCACTGAGCGGAATGTTATCCTCTGCATCCTCAACATTTAGAAACTACATATCTTCCATATTATATGTTGTTGAATTCTCATTTTCCTTTGCTTTTGGCTCAGGGTTAGGGTTTGTGGAAATCCTCCTTCGATTTTTCCTGGTTCCTTGACCTCTTCTTCTTTTTTGCTTTCCACAAAATGATTTCTCACAAGGAAATCATTCCAATTATCACCAATGATATTAAATTGTGCATCTACAAGGATTTTTATCAACCCATGATGATATAAGGCCCAACCTATATTTCTAGAGTCCCTTTAGATGTTGAACATTGTCGTTTTCAAGCTCCACATAAGATAGTAAGGTAGATTGAATTATTTTCCTTTGATAAAATGCATTAAAAGTCGAGCATGATAGAAGAATAAAGTTCCATACCTACCTTTGTAGGTAAGGAATTTGGTAACACCAACAATTAATTTCACCATTTAGACTTTATTGCAGACATAAGGATTCCTTTCTTAAAGGTTGAGAGGTCCATACATGTATTATGAATAAAATACTTCCATTTTTCATATTTCAACCTCTGGTTTTTAAACCATTTTTCACCATTCCATAAAAGTCCAGTTGCCTTAGCGATGAAGGGCTCGGTTAATTTTAGCTTAATGTCCCCAATTTCCTCTAGTTTGTCAAAGGCCCTAGTGAATGTACTATTTACCTCAATCTCATGCCCCATTAAATTTCTCAAAGAACTTGAGCCATGATACCTTCTTCAATTGTTCTTGGACTTGAACATAAGAGCTTAAGAAATTCACTCCCACAGGTTCATGAAGAACAATAACCCCCATCGTTGTGAAGGAAATTTTTTGCCTCCAATTTGCTTCTTTCGACAATGTAACAATGGGAAATTGAATAGAAAAATGGGAAAAATTCGATAATGGTAAGGTTAAAATGGTATTATCAAAGGATTATGGTGGCAATATTGGACTATGATTCTCCTTTATAACTCATAATTACCCATTGTTTACTTAGATACGATCTAGTAATATCATCATGGATATTGGGATTCGAGTTATTCGTATGCGATAGGGAGAGGTTTATATATGATGGAGTGATATAATATGAGTGTGAGATGTTAGGGTATGGATTATGAATAAAGCCATAAAAAAATGCAAGTCACTAACTTCATAAGTCTATCTAGATATAATAATAAATCCTTCAGCTCAAAATATCTATATTTTTACTTCAATGAAATTGATTAACCATTCAAATAACTACCTTATGATGCATACCTTATTTTTGTGTGTTTATTTTGCTTCCTTGTGGGTCTAAGATAGATCTCAGAAGAATTGGCTACATAATGTTGAATCAACTGTAGAATGTTGAAAATCTTTGATTTTTCAAATGTTGGTTGATGCTCAAGACCTTCTGATGCTAGATGCTAACAAAGAGTAATGATGCTGATGAATGCTAATAAGTTCTCCTTAAAAGAGAAACAAATTCATCAAAGAAATTTATTTGAAATTGAAAATTTATTTCGGAAAGAAGAAAGGGAATACAAGAAATGAGAAAAAGGAAAGGAAATGAGAAAATCTAAGTTGCCAAGGATCCCTTGGTTTTCAACTAATATTTTATGCATAGGAATGCCAACAATGTTGGTTTTCATAACTATGCTTTTATTATTTTATTTTTGTCTTCTTTTTTTGAAATATGGTATATACAAATTATTTTAAAGAAAAATAAATTACACTTCTTTTGGCAATGGAGGAGAAGAATCCTTTTTCATACCAAGTTTAGATCAGATTTTTCTTGCATATTTTTAACAAACTCTTCTCTTGTCAAAGGCTCATGATATAACTTTAATCTGTGCCCATTGACAAGGAAAGTGACCCCTTATTCATCAATAATATTAATTCTAACTGCTCCATTATCACAAACAATTTCTATCTCATAGGGACCAAGCCAATGTGTTTAAAAATTTCCTCGAAAATCTTTGAACTTAGAATCAAAGAGAAGATCCCAATCACTTGGCTTGAAATTTTTGACTTTGGTGAATTTATCATGCCACCCTATCCTATGTTGCTAGATTATGCTTGTTCTTTGTATGGAATATTCTTGGATCTCATATAATTCATTCAATTGCGCCATTCTTTGTTTCTGTGCTTCAAACAAATCTAGCCCCATATTTTTCTTGAAGGTTTGCACTTGGAATTTAATAGGAAACAAAATTTGCTTCCCATAGACAAGCTCATAAGGAGTATGTATAGTGGTAATTTTCCATGTGGTGTGGTATGCCTAGAGTACTTTTTGATGCCTATGTGCCCAATGCCTTCTATGCAAATGTATAGTATTGGTCAATATAGCTTCAAGTACTCTGTTGGTGGATTCCAATTTCCCATTGGCTTGTGGATGGTATGGAGTAGATTTGCGGTGTTTGATCTTGTATTGCTCCATAATTTTTTTGTACCATCTCAGATGTAAATTGAGCACCCCGATCTGTTACAATTTCTCTTGGAACACCAAATAGAGTGAAAATATCCTAAAAAATAAATGTAACTACAACATTTTCAGTAGCAAAATTAAGTGACTTATCTTCTACCCATTTCATAACATAATTTATGCAAACAAGTATATACCTTATTTTATTATATGGAGGATTGATAGTTCAACAAAATCTAGAGCCCATTTTTAAAAAGGTTCTATTGGTACCTGTGGATATAGAGGAATTTCATCTTATTAAATAGGTCTCCCCATTCTTTGGCAGCTATCACATATTTTGACATATTCCTTGGCATTCTTGAAAAGGGAAGGTCAATAATATCCCAAAAGAAGCACTTTATATGCAATCCTTCTGTCAGCAAAGTGTCATCCACATGGTTTATAATGGAATTATTTTAGTATCTTGGGTACTTCATCCTCTTGAACACATCTTTAAATGATTGAATCAGGTCCTATTTGGTATAATTATCCTTCTATCAAAGAATATGATGCATTGGCTTTGATGATTTTTTGTTTTTCTCTAGCTATTAATTGTCGAGGAAATTTACCCGTAGCCAAATAATTAGAAATATTTGCAAACCAAGGAGTTTTAACAGATACTAAAAAAGGATATTCGTCACGAAAAATATCTACTATAGGAGTATCATTATTATCATTTTACATCCTGGAAAGGAAATCAACAATTATGTTTTCTTTTCCTGGCCTATCTAAAATGACAATATTGAATTCCAGCAGCAATAAAAACCATATATTAATTCTGCCATTAGTAATGGGTTTTTTCATTAAATACATAATGGCATAATGATTTGTACGAATGAAAGTCTTATAATCAGTAATATAATTTCTAAACTTATTAATGGCATGAACAACAACTAACAACTCCTTTTATGTAACTGTGTAATTTAACTCTACAGGATTCAAATTTTTACTCGTATCATAAATAAAATAAGGATTCTAGTCTTTTTGTCCTAATATAGCTCCCAAATTTGTATCTGAAGCATCCGTAGAAATATGAAATGGGAGAGACCGATTTGATCCTCTTCAAATTGGTGATTCATGATTTTTTTGTTTTAGTAAACTCAAAAGATTTTTAATAGTCATAATTCAAATAAATTTCACAATCCTTTGTGAGTAGTTTTAAAAGTGGTGAAGCTATTTTTGTGAAGTTTTCTATAAACCTTCTATAGTAACTTGTAAAACCAAGAAAATTTTTGACATCTATTTGGCATGTTGGTACTGAAATTTTGGAAATAACCTCAATTTTTGTTGTATCCACCATGATTCCACCACCTAAAATATGATGACCTAAAATAATTCCTTTGTTAAACATCATAAAACATTTTTCACGACTTAATTAAAGATTAGCTTCTTTACATCTAAAAGGGAATTTTTCTAATATTTCCATAGCTTCTTCAAAAGTGTTCCAATATATAGTAAAGTCATCCATATAAAATTATATGCAATCATGGATAAAGTTAGAAAATATACCTAATAATGATCTCTGGAATGTAGCAGGTGCATTACATAGGCCAAAATGAAGTACCCTATAGGCATACGTATGCCATGGACATGTAAAAGTTGTTTTTATCTTGGTCTTTAGGTGCGATTTGAAGTTGATTTTGTAGAAATTTTAATACAAATTATGTATTGCCTAGATTCTCCTGATCTAACAATTATATGCCACTGTTAAACACATAATTTCTTCTACAAAAATTCTTGCGGAATTTAAAACACGATCACCAATTGCAATATCATGAAGAAAGATCAATCACACATAACACAAATGTTTTTACCAGGAAAGCATAAAGCTAAAAACCACACTATCTTATATTATGTATATATCATGTATCTTGAAAAAATATCATAAAAAACTCTAATCGAAGAGATCTCAGTACAATGTACAATCGTCTCACACTGTCATACAAAAATTGGCAAATACATGCACCAATTTACTACCTCCAGACAACCTACCTCCACTGTGCAATCCCTGCTGATAGCAATCCCTGAATGAATGCAATCCTGCTTGCCTTGACTGCACAATCCTCATGGGCACATCCAATGTGTGTGTGGTTGCATGAGTGCACCCACTAATGTCGCAACTGATAGTCAAACTGTCCCTTTCACCGATATCTCAACTGGGTATCCATTGGATCTAACATGCATGTAGTTAACAGTAATAAATCTTCAATTGCATGTGATACCATTGATTGTGAATTAATTAAATAATTAATTCACTGATCTCTCACTAGTGTATTTTTAGTTGCAACTAGCACAACTGAGTTTAACTTAATTAACTGAGTTAAACTACTTTACAACTCACATAACTACACATCCAACTTTGTTACAACTTCGAATCACTCAGTTACAAATAAGTCCACTTGCATGTCCCACCAACCAACCACTCAACTCGAAATTCACTTGGCTAACTGATGTGCCACTTCAGTTAACTATTTCCAAGTGCTCATTGAGAATAGATTATTGTTTATTGTCCAACTATTATTAAGGGATAATAATAGTCGACATGCATCTATAAATAGACATGCGATCTATAAATAGAATTCACACATACATCTAAAAATAGAACATCATCTATAAATAGAATTTTCTCACCATCTATAAATAGACATCATCTTATCGACGGTGCCTCGTACATTCTAAAAATGAACTTACCTAAAAAAACACTTGAGGCTCCATCCTAGTGTGAGTGAATATTTTCACTAGGATCTTCTGCAGATCTCAACACCTTTCTCTACGAAAGGATTATCCTTCACTTCCTTCACCCCAATCCTGTCTCTATGGTATTCGAATTTTCTCCTGGTGAGTGCCTTCATCAGAATGTCTGCATCCTGATCTTCCATAGGAATGTATAGAAGCAACATGATCTTCTGCTGCACACAATATCTGATATGACGATACAAGATATATATATATATATATGTGCTTAGATATATCATGAAACACATGATTAATCCAGAGTTTAATGCAACTATGATTATCAAAATGAATCATTGTCGGATATAAATGAGAACCAAACAAACCAACCAAGATCTTTCTCATCCAAATAGCCTCACATGCAACTTGAATTTCTGCCATGTATTCTGCTTCCGCTAAACTGAGTGCCATAGATATCTGCTTCTTGCTGTACCAAGAAATAGCTGTAGATCCGATACTAAAGACCCCCCCTGATGTGCTCTTTCTTTCTGTTGGGCTACCCGCCCAATCTGCATCCGTGAAGCCATGAAACTTCACCTCATCTGTCTGTCTGTACCATAAGCCATACTCATATGTGCCTCTCAGGTATCTTAATACATGCTTGCCCGCCTTCCAAAAGAGCTTGGCAGGCTTAACCATCTCTTGACTTAGCTGGTTAACTGCATAGCAAATGTTAGGTCTCGTATTCACTAAATACATTAGCAAACCCACTAACTGTCAATAGGCAGTAGAATCCACTACCTCTCCAGATGTAGCATCCTCTTTCCTCTAGTTTCCTGGAAGAGGAGTATCCATGGGTTTGCAACCCTCCATGTGAAACTTACCCAGTATCTCCCTTGCATAATTTCCTTAAGACACAAAAATTTCACCATCTCACTGCCATATTTCCAATCCAAGGAAATAATGAAGGAGACCGATATCCTTCATCTCGAACTCCTTTTCAAGGTCCTCCTTGCATGAGTGTATTAGCTACTCATCACCAGTCAATATTAAATCATCAACATAAAGAAAAATGATTAAAATATTACCCTCCACCACAATTTGGTATAGGTTTGCACCCGCCTCACTCTTGGTGAAGCCAAGTCCGGTGAAATAGTTGTCTATCTGGTGTACCAATCACGGGGTGCTTGCTTCAACCCATACAACGCTCTTTTGAGTCGACACACATGAAACTCGCTGCTGACAATCTCAAATCCTTTAGGCTGCTCTATGTACACCTCTTCCTCAATGATCCCACTGAGAAATACAGTCTTCACATCCATATGATGAATGTGCCAAGCCATCTGTGCTGAGAGAGGAAGGATGCTCCTTATGGAAGAATACCTTGCGACAGGTGCAAAGGTTTCTTCATAATCAATCCCATCGACCTGTGAGAAGCCCCGTGCCACAAATCTGGCTTTGTATTTCTCAACACTCCCATAAACAACTTGCTTTACCTTGTAGATCCATCTTGAACCTACCATTGATTTATACATTGACCTTGGAACAATTTCCCAAGCATTGTTCTTGACAATGGAGTCATACTCCTCCACCATTGCAACTACCCATGTGGGTTCCTACACTACTTCTTGAAAGGAAGATGGCTCAGTCACAATACATTTGCTCATGACAGCCATCTATCTAGTAAATCGGTTAGGAGACTCTCTTTGTCTACGCTATGAAGTAGGGGCTCCTACATTCTGTGCAACATCAAGTCTCAGCCTATTAGCTTCTGTAGTACGAATTCTACTAGTTCTGATGTTTAGCCTTGCGTGAGTGGACTCCTCCACTCCATGAACCTCCTCCTGTGGTTGATCCACATCTAGAGACTCATCTTTGGGAACTAACAGTTCCTCCTCCGCATGCAAGTATAGCTCCCTCTCAAGCGACAACCACATGGATTTCCCCTCATCGAATTTTATATCCCATCGCATAACGGTCATCTTGTTGTTAGGAAAATACACACGATGATTATGGGGTGTTTCTGTGTACCCTAAAAATATCCCAACTTCAGCAGTTGGCTCCATCTTCTTCCTGGCATTCTTGGTCACATGCACATAAACAAATGAGCCAAAAATATTAAAGTGTGAAACATCCAGTTTCTTACTAGTGAAATATTCTTCAGGTGTACTCATGCCAAGTACTCTATGAGGACAACAGTTTTGCACATAAACCACAGTGTTGCATGCTTCTGCCCACAAATGCATTGGTAGGCCTTGATCATGAAACATCGTTCATGCCGCACCCACGATTATTCTGTTATTCCTCTCTGCGACCCCATTTTGCTGTGGGTTATGAGGCACTATGATTTCTCTTCGAATTCCTTCTTTGCTGCAGAAGTCTTTGAATTCGTTAGAGATGCATTCTCCACCATTATCGCTCCTCAGAGCCTTCACTTTTTTCCCCGACTCTTTCTCCACCAATGCCTTAAACTCACTGAACTTTGAGAATGTTTGATCCTTCTTCTACATGGATAATATCCAACATTTACAAGAAAAGTCATAAAAAAAAATAACATAATACTCATGTTTTTCTATTGAAGTAACCAAGAATGGTCCACACACGTCTTTGTGAACTCTCTCCAGGATCACCGAAGCACGATTCTCCTTTTCATGAAAGGTGGACTTTACATACTTCCCCATGGTGCAACCCTTGCACTGATCTAACTGAGCAAGTGTTCCCATTGGAATTCCAGTAGATATTTTCTCCATGAATTTCAAGGCTCCATGATGAAGATGGCCCAATCACATGTGCCATAATTTTCCCTCATCCTGGCTCACCGCTTTTTCTGCCTTGCCCATCATGCCAGCACAACCATCTACCTCCAGATTGTAGAGATTCTTAACTTGAATCCCTATCCTCTTGGCTTGACCCATTCTTTTGTGTCACAGGAAAGAATTTCCATCACTGAAAACAATGTCATAGCCTCTGTCCTCCAACATTGCGACTGAGACCAAGTTTACCTTCAGACCTAGAACATGCATAAAATCTTTCAATTGAAATGGTTTACCTGAATCCCTCTGAAAGGTAATGGTACCAATGCCAGTCGCACTATATCATCCATCGTCACCCATATCTATATGCATTTGGAGAACTTTCTCCTCCAATTCATTGAAAATCTCCTTATCTCTCGTCATGTGGAAGGAAGCACCACTATCCAGATACCACACCGATCCCAATGCACTTGATACCATGCATGCGATCAAGGAGAAGTCAAGTTAACATTGTGAGGCAAGGGCCTCATCATCTGTAGCTCCAACAACCTTCTTGTTCTTCTTCTTCTGCGGATAGTTAGTAGCAAGATTCCCATGTTCATGACAGTGAAAACACTTCACCTTGGAAAAATCTAGCTTCTTGCCTTTAGACTCAGATTTTGAATGGAATTTTTTCCCCTCCCCTTTCCTTACCTTGTTATCCAAAGCACAATCTTCTTCATCATCATGCTTTGATGAAGAGCCTTCTACGGTGTTCCACCTAAACTCCTCCTGTACTAGATCCAACAATAGTCGTTCCCAATCCGGCAATTTTTACCGTCCATTGACAGAGTCTTCATAACTATGCCAACTCTTAGGAAGTACCAAGAGAGCCAAGCTCACCAAATAATCATCAACAACAGTGATTCACACACTCCCTAGTTCATCCCAACATTGGAAAAACTTCGTGAGATACTTTGGAATGTTGTCGCCCTTCTCCATATTAATATTTCTGAGTTTATCTTTCAGTGCCAATTTCCTATGGTCGATGCTGCTTTGGAAAAGATCCGTCAAAGCCTTCCACATAGCATATGGTGTGGCTTTCCCATGAATACTTGAGACAATGTGGTATCTTACACCTTCCAACAGAATCCTCCTCGCCTTTGCCACTTTATTTTGCCATGCGTTAAGTAATGCAGCATTTGTCGAAGTGGGCTTAGGAACATCACTATTAATGAATTCCTTCAAGCCATTATCTTAGAGCACCGCCTCCATCCTATCCTTACAAGAAATGTAGTTCAAGCTGCCCTTGAGTGCATACTCTAGCCACAAGCCATTGAAAGCCATTTCAATGTTTACTCAACTGTAGCACCAAGAAAAACTTTCTGCAAATTCAAATTGTTTCCACCAACAAACTCAGCTCCTGCTTCAAAATTGCAATCGTCCTAGCTCTGATACCATGTATAAATTTTAATATAAATTATGTATTTCCTAGATTCTCCTGATCTAACAATTATATGCCACTGTTAAATACAAAATAGCTTCTACAAAAATTCTTGTGGAATTTAAAACATGATCGCCAATTGCAATATCAAGAAGAAATATCAATCACACATAACACAGATGTTTTTACCAGGAAAACATAAAGCTAAAAACCCCACTATCATATATTATGTATATATCATGGATCATGAAACAATCTCATACAAAAATTTAATCCAAGAGTTCTTAGTACAATGTATAATCGTCTCACATTGTCATACAAAAATTGGAAAATACATGCGCCAATTTACCTCCTCCAGACAACTTGCCTCCACTGCGCAATCCCTGCTGATAGATATCCATGAATGAATGCAATCCTGCTTGCCTTGACTCCACAATCCTCATGGGAACATCCAATGTGTGTGTGGTTGCATGAGTTCACCCACTATTGTCACAACTGATAGTCAAACTGGCCCTTTCACCTACACCTCAACTGGGTCTCCACTGGATCTGACATGCATGTAGTTAACGGTAGTAAATCTTCAGTTCCATGTGAGACCATTGATTGTGAATTAATTAAATAATTAATTCACTGATCTATCACTAGTGTATGTTCAGCTGCAACTAGCCCAACTGAGTTTAACTCACTTAACTAAGTTAAACTACTTTACAATTCACATAACTACACATCCAACTTCGTTACAACTTCGAATCACTCAGTTACAACTAATTCCACTTGCATGTCCCACCAACCAACCACTCAACTCGAAATTCACTTAAATAATTGATTTTCCACTTCAGTTAACTATTTCCAAGTGCTCATTGAGAATAGATTATTTTGTCCAACTATTATTAAGGGATAATAATAGTCGACATGCATCTATAAATAGACATGCAATCTATAAATATAGCTCGCACATACATCTAAAAATAGAACATCATATATAAATAGAATTTGATCACCACATACAAATAAACATCATATATAAATAGAATTTTCTCATGCATTCTAAAAATAAGCTTCCACCTAAAAATAGCCCGAGGCTCCATCCTAGTGTAGGTGCATAATTTTCGCTAGGATCTTCTTGTTGAATCTCAACAGATTGTATGCAATGAAAACATCAAGAAATGAAAAATACTTCTTCCCTGCTAAAGTATCTAATACTTCATTAATAAAAGGTAGTAGGAAAATATATTTTAGAGTATATTTGTTTAAATCTCAATAATCTATGCATACTCTCCACTTTCCATTTTTCTTAGGGACAATCACCAAGGGTGAAACCCATTGCCTATCATAAATTGTTTAAATGAAATGCACATTAAGAAGTTTTTGTATCTTTTTCTTAATAATTTCTCTTAGATTAGAATCCATCCTTCTCTAATGTTGTCTTACTGGCTTAGAATTCTCTTATATATGAATTTGATGCATACATGCATTTGGATCAATTCCCTTCATGTCAGTGTATTCCCATGCAAATGTAGAGGAATGTTTTTGTAGCATCTTTATTAATCATTTCTTTTGAAATTCTTCCAAGTTTTTATTAATATTTAATTTTTTACCTGGATAAATATCTACCAAATAATTTTCAAACTTTTCCATAGAGTTTAATGATATTTTGGATTATCGAGATGAAAAATACTCAATTCCACAATCTTCCTAAAAACTTTGATCTAGCATGTGTACACAATAATTTTGTTCATAATATAAAGAAAATTCATGATTTTTCATTAAATTTACTAGCTGATCTTTACCATTTTATGAAAGAGTTAATACTGGTTGAATATTTTCAAAATCTCCATCATTGTCATCTTCAATCCAAACTTCATTTTCTATCTTAGCTATTGTTTTTGCATGTGGATATAATGTGAAAATTTTAGTGATATTTCCATCAATATCATGAGATTTACAACTTATGAATGCATAAGTTGTAGCTAACCATGACCTACAAAGAATCAATGGATGTCCTCCTAGAATAGTTTTGGGAGTTAGTATCATAAATTGAACATGATACTCTCATGAATATAGGTATACTGACACATATTATAATATACAATCAAGTTTAATAACAAATGTATCTACTAATTACAATAAAGTTCGGGTATATTGAATATTAGTTAACCTCATTTGATCCATAGCGTTTTTTCTCATGATATTAATAGCTACACCTGATTCAATCAAAGTGTTTGGGATTTCAATACCATTGATATGAATTTTTACAATAGGGCTATCTGGATTTAAATATTTTTGAATTATTGGTTTCTCCATCATAATATTTGCAATTTTCCCATACCAATTGTATTTTTTTAATGTCTTTTATTTTTCTTCCCAGTTTCTTAATACACAACTCCTTTATTGTCCTCACAAATATTGGTATTTCCTTAATAGCTTGAAGTAATGGAATTCTAATGCAAATATTTTCCAATTCATCTAACATGCTATAATCAGGTAAAATTATTTGCCTCTCTATTCCTTTATCAATTTGAATTCTCTTAGGAAAGGGAGGATTTTGTAAAGAAACATAGGGTTTCTCAGCTATATGAATTGTAGTATTTGATTGTATTTGGTTTTCATTTATTTTTCTATGAATATCTTCCTTTGGAGTGCTCTTTTCTTCATCAAGAGATGTCTCCTTTTTAGAAATTTTATCCTCTTTATATTCTTGGATGATAATTAGAGGTGTTTTCTTTTGCAAAACTCTATCAAATATAATTTGGAAATCATTTAAATCTAGAGGAGATATTATACAAGATTGAAAATTTTGGCCCTCTATATTATAGATGGTTTGTTGAGGCATTTTATTATTGGGATTGGGAAGTGGTTGTGCAGGTAGTTGATTAGATTTCCAAGGAAATGAAGTGGATGGTAATGGAAGGGGTTTACTTGAAGTCAATTGAGTTTGAAATTGTGGTTGGATAGGTTTTGAAGGTTGGGATGGATAATAATACTGAGGTTGGTATTAAGGGTATTATTGTTGGTAAGGTTGAGAATACTGAGGATTTATACCATAAGAAGCCTTCCATCCTTGTGACCAAGATGGGTTTTTTGGTTGAGGTGGCCAAGTCTTCAATGGTAGGGGCATATTCCAATTATTTTGTGGTTGTGAATAAGATTGATATTGTACATTGGGATCTTGTGCCATACCTGTTTGTTGAGGCTGCCAAGGTCTTCTAGGAGCAATATAATAAAGTGGTTCTATTTGACTTGTCCTAACTTCCTCCTAGTAAACAACCTTACGTCCATGTATCGAAAGTAACTCCTTTGTAGCATGATTTTTTGCACATATAACACATATTTCAACACTATCAAGAGGATATTATCGTAATGCTTGCTTCTTCCCACATCTAGGATAGAAAATAGATAAAGCAGCCTTTTAATTTTTTTTCTTGTTTAGCATATCTAGTTGTTCACTAAGATTCCCAAGAATATCAGTTTCAAAGTTATCAAGAAAATAACCTAGTTATGCTCTACTTGCTGTTTCTGATGCATATTTTCTTAACCTTGACATAAATGGATCTCTTAAATTCCTGCCATATTTTGATTTTCCTCTTCAAATATGTTTGCAGACTTCACAAATCTCTTGAAATGACAATTGAGAAACATCTCCTTTACCCATTAGGTTAATAAGATCAATCCATGCATCCATTATAGATTTTAATAAGAGAGTTTTAATGTGTCAAATCCAAAATCATGCAATTTATCTCTTTTGACATTATAAGTAAACCTCTCCATTAAGTCTTCAAGGCTTTCATACTCCCTTTGGGTCATCTTAAAGAATTCATCTATAAGGTGATGATGTATGCACTAATCTTTATAGTTTTCTAAAAATACCCTTTTCATATCATCCCATATCCTTATATAATTTGTCCCGAGACCCATGAACCATTTAAGAGCCCCATATTTTAATGTAGCAGGAAACAATTTTAATTTTTGAGTATCAAGTAAATAGTCATTAGATCTACATAGTACCTTGAACTCAAAAAGAAATGTTTCTATATCCTCAGTTCTTAACCTGTGGAAGTTAAGGGGGATGAATGGGGAAATATTTTTCATGCTAGTAGTGGTATTAGTATATTGAATAAGGAATCCAAAAGGATCCTCTTCTTCATGAAAACCTGCATCATATCCTCTTCTGCCTCTCCCACCTCAACCCCCTCTACCACCTTCTTATGGTATTATACCTCTACCTGCACCAATTCTTGGTGTTTCCTCTCCATTATTTACTTCTCCTTGATCATATACCATTGTAGATTCCTCTAATATTATATAGGGTTTCTCACCAAGGTTGTCTTTACCTAATTCCTCTTCCTTTGGTTCCTCTATCATAGTTGTTCAGGAAAAATTTCTTCCTCTACTTATTCCTTTTCACTAGGTACCTCTAACTCTTTTCCAAAGTGTTGTTAACTTGTTGAAGAAAGGAATATAAATCCTTCAGTTGGGGATGTCGGTTCTTCTACTACAATTTCTGTAGATGAATTTGGTTATTCCCTAGGTTGAATTTCTGACCTATGGAATTTATGGAGTCTTGATCTACTTGGAAATGATGGAATATGTGTATCAGATGGTGGTGTGTCACTACGTGGTCTAGTCGGTATGGTTGGTGATGTTGGAATTGAACTACATATTCTACTTATAAATATACCCCTAGAATTTCATTCTCTATACATGCATCCTAAATGATTTTAATGTGAATTTTAACTATGCATCTAAAGAATAAAAGAAAATATAATGAAATTAAATTGTGACAACTATAGTTTAGTAATAACCCTACAATCGTTTTGTACATGTTCTTACCTCTCATCTTACCACTCTTCCTAAACATAGTTGTATAAATGAAAAGGCATCCTAGATTAAAAGTGAACACCTATGTGTACTTCCCTGACAACGACACAATTTTTTTTGGGTAATTTGATTGTTGGTTAAATTACTTAGCATTAAATTATCAATCCAGGGTTCATGAACTTGCAAAGTATACTTTCACTATATATGCTAGGCTATAAACTTTTAATTGAGATAAAACCATTCTTATTGCAAGATGAAAGTTTAATCTACTTATGACAAGATCTTAGCCTAGCACACACACATGTTCTTTCTCAAAGACCAAAATAAAATAAATTTTGAAATACAAGGCCTGAAAATTTAAATGAATTAAAAGAAAACTATGCTAATGTTAAATCTCAAAACTCTATTCTATTGAACAAAGAAACAAAATCTTATTCTGTTGAACTTTGAAAGATAAATTTACTCTATTGCGCTTTAGAAAAAAGCCTAAGATATTTGACTTGAAAAGAAATCTATGAGGTTCAAAACATATTTAATCTACAAGCCTTGAAAATAAATCTAAACTATCATATTGTGAAAGAAAATTTGGTCTAATATCTATAATACTTTTATTGAAATTATTCTAGAAGAAGTAACCAAAAACAGTGGAAGATTATTCTAAAATTAAAGAGCAACTGACATAATTCAAAATGTAGGAAGCCTTAAGCGATTACTAGTGTGTGCATATAGAACTACATCCAATCATAACCCATTAAACATAAATTTAAAAAACAATCAAAGTGAATCCTTTTGGTTGTTTTTGGCCTTTTATCAAGCACTTGACCTATAAAAAGCAAATCTAAATAAGTAAAATTCTAATTTAAGAACATGGAATTTAAACAAACTAAGAATAAACAAGACAAAGTTTAATCTAAATCCATAGTGTAAAGAAATTAACTAGAAAGAATGAGAAAAATCTATTTTATTCTCACACGTCTTCACGGGGGCCTCTTGATGAGTGCGGGGTGTTGAAAATTCAGATCACAACATTAGAAACGAGAATTACCTGAACAAAACCTATATTACTTGAAATGTATAAAGAAAGTCAACAATAATTTTCAATGATAATAACCACACTATTGAACTATGTTCTGATTAAAATTGAAGTGTTTTTATAATGTTTCCAGACTTAAACAACTTGAGGAATTACTGCCTAGAAACTAGAACTTAAATCAACATCTAATTTTTTCAATAAAAATAGGAGTTTTTCTTTTCATGATTCACTACTAAAGGAGTGAATCATGAGAATAATTTTCTTGAGACATCCTCAACTTCAACGTCGTCTTTCTATTTATCCTTTCTTGATTGTACAACCGGTCACTTGATACTCCGCGCAAAACATGTATGCCATAACTACGTTGACCACAGGTTTGGCCAATGAGATACACTTATCCCGCGAGCTTCCATTTGTAACCAATAGGTGGACCTCCATATTGATGATATTTGGAAACTACTCATGTGTCTTGACTAATCTCCAGCAGGTGAAAACCTACAGAACTTTGGATTTAGTTGCGAAATATTAGTTTAGCGACAAAAAGTGCACATTTTGGTAGCTATAGTCTATTTAAACCAATTTCATAAAGAAAGACATATATTTTAAGTTGATGATGGAATTTTAACTTTTTCATGCAATTGTATGATTTGGGTAACTATTAATCCATGGAGAGATGATATAGGGTGGAAATATGTAATAAAATGAGAAAAAAAGGGAAGATAAACTTCTCAAAAAGAGAAAAAATTGAAGGTTCAACAATATAAATCTTGGGAATGACTTAGTTCTTTGGTCCATATTTGAAGTTATGATGTTGTGGATCTTGCATTAATGAATGATCAAGTGTTTAAGTCTCAATCCTCTTGTTCCCTAGATGTGATAAAATACTCTTCATATGTGATCAAGAATTAATTCATTTTTTTATCGTCCTCTTCTTGAGTGTTAGGCTCATGATGGTTTTTACCTCGTTCATAAGGTCCTCCTTTGCATCTTTGAGATTCTTTTTGAGATCACCTTTTCTTTCCATGTTTGAGGCGATATCATCTTTAATTTTTTAGAATTATAATTTACTTATGATGTCTAGGTTTTGAATTTCCCTAACCATGTAGTTTCAATGATTTATATTCCCTATTTCAACTTAGACACCTTAAATTCCAATTCCTCATTCTCTTCCTGTGTCAAGGATGACCCTTCAAAAATATTTGTAGAATTTCGTTTACTATGTATAGATATGATGGGATAGGATTTTGTATGGTATTATATGAAATGGAATGTTAGGATATATATCTATTTGAAATACCATTGGGTTTCCAACACTAGTAATTAGTCAATATTTCCAAGCTTCGACTAAGGAGAATGAACTTTCCTTTAGCTATACTACCCGATTCCTAAGTATGAGAGTGTGATCTCCTAAAGTGCTTTGCTTGGTGTAATATATATGAAAATTATTGAAATGTGATATAACTAAGGCCATAGATAGTCCCATTGTGCTTCTAATATACCCTAGCATACATGGAAGATTAATCCATAAGGAGATTCTATCTAACAATGTACTACTCATGCAATGCCAAAAAAGGTGTATAAAGGAAATCAAATGTAGACCCCACTTGTATCCAATGCACGCATGCTTCCCAACATAGTTTTATTTATGGAATGGTAGGTATTTTTGTTTATAAATGATAGTACACACCTAGCCTATAAAATATTCTAGCCATAAAATATAGAAATAAATTAAAATTGGGGTTCCTTAAAACCCCTTTAAAGCCTTGATTCAAGGTCTATTCATATAGCTAACATTGTACTAGTTACAATTTCACCAATTCTAATATTTTTTTGTTGGAAATTTATATGGGATGTACTTTAATATTTCCTCTTTATTCTCCCACTAATCCCCTACAATTTAGACCTTCCAAGGGAAAGTTAGGTCTAAGCTACTGAAATCTATTATTTGTGGTGTCTTTGTGGTGACTAATCTTATATGAATTTTCATATTGCCAATGTTTCCCAAATAGGTCTAAAATTTGGAATTGAAACACATGGTTCCATCTTGTTTGGAAACCAACAAATGAAACTCAATTTGGACTTTACGGTCTTCATATATAATTTTTTTACTAAAAACCACTTGTTTAAGTCCAATTTGAGGGTTATATGAAAAACCCTAACTTGTACAACATATAAATCCTAAAACTTAGAGAGAAACATGTTCTAAATTTTTTACCACTGTATCTCTCTTTCCTATGCCAACCTTGAATCTTTCACACAATTCCAATGATCCAAAATATAAAATAGGGAGAAAATGGTAAGATGGATGTTTTGAAGGATCCAAACCAAGGATTGTCTGCTTTGATACCGATTGTTACTTTCCAAATAGCCATATAAGCATACAGAGTATCTAATGTAGTCATTCCATGCAAAAAAAAGTGAAAAAGGAATTAAAAAGAAGCCTCTTCGAGGAGAAACCTCCTATTACAATATACCAAATTCACAAGATAATATGATGATGCAAATGAGTGAGGGTTGTGGTTAGGGGATTAATATTTCATTCCACCAATGTTCTATTATAATATAACCACATTACTCCAAGAAAAAGATTCAAAGTGTATGCAATTAAAAAGGTATGGTTAGGGGATTATTAATTCTTTCCAACAATATTCCAATAGAACTCAAGCATATTACGACAAGAAACAAATTCCAAGTTTATGCAATTTGAAAAGGACCGAGGAGTCAAGAAATTATAATATCAGACAATATTATCGTCACCTTCTTTTTGCATTAAATTTAATCAATCATAGAATTCATAAAATGATGCCAACACGTAAAGAGTAAGAAATTTTTTCTTATATCAACTATGTCATTGAGACAACAACTAACATCTCTTTCAAAAGAGCTCATTTGTAATTATTCTTGAAACCTAAATCTCACCAAAATTTTATAACTCATTAAATCTTTTTTTAACCAAATAGTTTTATTATTTGTAAAATGCTTCTAACATACCTTCAAAACATCAAATTATTTCTTTCAAGCTCAAGAAACATGAATGACATAGTGACTAGTGAGCATGAAAATAGATTCCAACCAAGTATTAAACATGCATAAATTTTCTTGACCACTCCAAAACCCTTGGATCGAAT
The DNA here is from genome assembly GCA_034641835.2 of Pinus albicaulis. Lineage (NCBI taxonomy): Eukaryota > Viridiplantae > Streptophyta > Pinopsida > Pinales > Pinaceae > Pinus > Pinus albicaulis. The sequence continues at coordinate 1,449,041,909 of CM076570.1, read as the reverse complement.
TCAATGATCAAGGTTTGAGAGTGATCAAATATCCATTACTATAGCATTTTACTCTCATTGTTCTATGCCTCAAAAATAGGGGAAATGATAGGGTATTAACAAATAATTGAATCATCCAACAAAAAATAGCATACTATGAATCATGTAAAAGCTTGTAGACATTAAATATTGAAACCCATATGGTAGTTGTATCAAAGCTTACATTATATTTGGATTCCAATCAAAAGATTTATGCAACAATTTAAGGTGCAAACAAATCCATAAATATGTCAATACTTAGATTATACATGAGGCATTTTGGTATTGTGCCAAACTTAGGCTTAGTTCATAAGTCATTTCATGTTTTAGACATAGTCCACATTATACTATGCTAGTGAAATATTTAATAGTCAAGTATAATGTTCAAACTACTAATGTCAAGTGTTGGAACAAATATTGTACAACAAATAATTGTTATAAACCATGCAATTTGCAAGCTTGAGACATTGTGTGTATGGTAACATATTTATATTTCCATAGGATTTGAAATTTCCTAACATTATCTAAATATAACAACAATACACATAAACCATGCACACCATGATTTACCTTGGAAAAATTTAATTGGGGAAAAACCAACCAAAATGGATCTATTTGAGAAATTTCTTCTAGATCTATCACATAGGTAGATTATTATATATGTTTTAAATCAACAAGGGTGGTTCATCTATAAGAAAAAGAATGATAAAATTCTCATATTCCAAGAGGGATAAAACATTTCAGAATGGAAAAGATCATATGTTTGATTTGAAATTTATAGTTGAATCCATTGAAAGATATGAATATCATCAATTGTCTCCCTTATTTACAAGGTGCATATTTCAAATTTAAGACTTATTTGATTTAATTCATGTCGAGAAACGTTTTTTTGGATCCATCACATATGTAGATTATTATAGACATTTCAAATAGGAAAGTTTGTTTCATCTTCAAGAAAAAGAATGATGAAAAATCCGATCCAAGAAGTCATAATGTTTTAGAAAGGAAATATCATGTTTTGACTTTGAAATATGTAGTCAAATCTATTTAAAGCTATGAACATCATCATCTCCCTTCTATATAGGAAAATTATTCTAGGTTTAAGACTTCTGTGATTTAATTCATGTTGAGAAAATTCTCCCGAATCCATGAGAAGCTACACACACACACACACAAAAGAGAGTAGGGGAGATCCTAGCTCCATGAATGGAGTAGCAAGACCCCTGTAAGTTCATGAGTATAGTTTTAACATAACATGAATATAAATGACATGGATTTCAGTAGGATCATACCACATGGTTTTAATGATAAGACCCTTTGGCTCTATTTTGGCTGATCAAGTTGATGCACAATTTGATGAATACAAGCTAAAATTTATTGGGTGTGATGTCCTTCATCTTAAGTTTTTTTTGAAGGCATCTAAATAATTCATGTAGTTTTCATGTGGTTTGGGTCGATGCTTTGTTTGGCCCTTGTATCATTCACTTGGCACTGGGCATGGAGGAATGTTAAGGTAATATCCTTGAGCTGTTGATTGAAATTCACACAAACCTATCTAAGAATATGCCTAATAATTAGATCCTCACAAACATGCCTAAGAGTACCTATTGATTAAACCCTCGTTAAGACGTATAGAATATGCTTGATAATTAAACCTTCACAATGACTTGGAGAGTATGCTTGATGACCTAGAAATATCTCCGATGACACAAAGATTGGTTACACTTCATAGGTTGAGTTAACAATACCATTTATGAACCATAATCTTATAGCAGTACAAGTAAACCCCATACACATCCTAACTATAACTATAAAATAAGCTAAACGAGATAAATAGACACTATATCTAACTTGAGAAAAGTTATCACTAAGGTACAAGAATAACACTTAAAAGGAGGAAAAATGGATATTTATTGGTAGTAGAAAGGTGAAATTCTATTAGTAAAACAATGTAAAAATAGAGGTTCATCATCCCCCTAAACTGACCTGGTTTCTTTTCCCTATGCAACTCTAGTTATTGTGGCTCCAACACTCTCGCATGAAGCTCTCCCTAGTAAAAGGACGTGTTCCCAATTGTACCCAATTTTTCCAAGGTTATAGTAGCCCAGACTTCTGTGCAACTATATCCACTATTTCCTCTCGTTATATTCTTCCCACCTACTGCCTTGTAGAATTGATTTGGGAACCATATGATAGGATAATGAAATTTTAATCCTATCTACCTTGTTCCATATCTCATCAAGGAATTTGTCTCAAATGTAGCCCTATTGATGACTAGAATAAAGCAAGGATATCCCATTGGGTTCTGGAAAATTTTCATAATGATCATGAGAAACGAAAGGAATTCCAAAGAATGAACTCTTAAAACATATTGATATTATTTTATTTCAAACCTATGGTAAGTTTAGATAGTCATAAAGTCTCTCAAATCCTACCTTATCATTTGATAATTGTCTATGATCACACCTGTCAATGTGTATTCATCCATGATCATTAGTTTTGTCTCTAACTTAGCTCATGCTTATAAATATGTAACCATTCTCCATTGAATATGATTAATGATATAAGAGGTAACAGGTCATAGTTGGACATCCCCATGACATCCCCAACCTAGGGGACATGGCTCTAATGAGAATTATCTTGAAGTAGAAATTGTATTGGTATAATTCACACAATAAATTTTGATATTATGAATAATATTAAAAAAAACATATCCATGAAATCCTGTGGGTATATCAGGTTTTATTGTTGTTAGTTTCCCTAGTATGAATGGTGTTCAAATATCATGTAAAAATATTGGTTAAACCCTTGAAGGGGTTGTATAGGATATATCCTCAAGATCCAATTCACACACAATTTATTTTAAGGTTTCGACCTATGCAAGCTAATATCTATACTTCTTGATTTTAGCTTTCCATTTATTCTCTTGGGTAAGATACATAGAGAACCATCTCTCTTTTCACTTCTCCATAACTTGTTGAAGAATTTCCCTATTGATAATTCCTAAATAAACAAGTTCATCCTTGTTTCTCCTTTGTGGTAGGTTGAGTTTTAGCTGAATAAAACCATCAGTGTTGGTTATTATTCCTTAAGGATGGCATTGGTGACTTGTTGGGCTTCTTTCACACACTCTTTTGAACAATTATGTGCTCTAATATTTGGGCCTTTTGCTTGACTCAATGGCCTCCAACAAATGATATAAACAGTTGAGTTTAGGTTTATTTTTTTGAAGCTTAGCTTTAAGTTTTTTATTATATAACATAAACCTTTTATTTTGTTTATGTAAGACTTGGTAACTAGGGTTACAAATTTGAAATGATTTGGGCCTACATGTGTTACCTCTTTTTCTTTTATTTTCCTTGTTTTTTTTGTCCTACTTCCCTTAATGCCACGATGAAACTTGAATGAGGGAATTCCTCAACAATGAGGTATTTAGACTGAATTTTAACATAAGGGACATCATATTTTGTGAATGAAATATATTGGTGCAACTTCCTTGTGGTGACATGGGTCCTTGGAGCATATGCCTTTCAAATCCTTCTTTGAATTGTTTCTCTATTTGTCATAAGGTTTTGTCAGGCCCCTCGTCGAAGCTTTGAGACCAATATTGTTTTTGATAAGAGGAGAGCTCCTCTTGATCTCCAACGTCCCATGTATTACCATATTTGGATGTTGTCTTCAATAAAAACCTCCATTTCAAGGCTCTCGACCCTCTTTTCCCTTGATATGTTTAATTTTTATGATACCCTTGTTTTATAACGAGGTTCTAAAGTTAGAGCTAAACATAAGATCCTGACCGACTTTAAGTCAATTGAACTTTAGATGTTGAAACCCTAGCTCACAAATTAGTTTTTATTCCTTGGAAAATAATTCTCATGCAATGCCTAATTGGTATAATTCCATTAAAATAAATTTTTTTATCAAGCACTAATGGTATAACCCCGAGTCAAGGTTTCATCTCTTCCTCATGGTTGATTCCATCTTTGTTAAGCTCTTGAGTAAATAAAATATATCTAGTAACTTCCACTCTTTTAAGTGCATCATAATCCATATGTGGTAGTGATAACCCATACTAAATCAACCTGTGTAGGTGATAAATTTTTGTATGAAGAAAACAATCTCTCTCCAAGGTGTTAGCAATATGTACCTTCGAATCCCCTTTCTGAGGTTGGGTAGTAGAGAAGGATTTTCAAGAAATTGAACCCAAATTTCATTCATGATTTGAAATTCTTAGACCATCTTTCCATTTTTTATGGGAGACCCATCACCATGTTGATAAAATCCTCTTTAATGATGACTGTGAGTTGTTGTACGAGAGCTTCGATCCCAATGAAGGTATAGGAAAAATCTAACACAATATTTGCATATGAACCTTGAAATTTCTTAAACAACCGAATCCATATATCTTGAGAAAAAATATGATAACCTCATGCTTGGTCCTTATGGTTCCAATTCCCTTCCTCCATCTGATTCACTAATCCTCCCATTTTTCTTGATTGTTTGAAATAGTAGTAGTGGTTTTGTTGTAAATGGATTATGATTCAACGATAAATCGGTGGAAGGTTTTTGTAATATCTAATGCTTTGTTATCAATAGATTTGAAATAAATTAGCTTGAGATGATATGGGGCATATAGGAATGATATTGAGGCAATTTTTTTTCTTTGCGGATTGATATGAAAAGATAAAAAAATCCTCACCATGTGTAGAAATCTAAATCACTTCGAAACATCATTAATTTTCATGTTGCATAATGAACTTTAATGTGCTATTGAATATCATATAATTATAGGTTTTAAAGTATTATGGCATAACATGGTACGAAGTGGTTCTTGACTGAATTTTCCCCAAATAATATATTTGGTTAATGCCTCAAAGAAAGGTTCAAAGCATCGCATGGTTATGAATATCATGCTACTAAAGTGCTACTGAATATGATATTACTTTGAAAATTTTTAATGGTTTAGAGAATTACAACTTAGGACATTAACAATGGTCAACATACTACCAAATGGAAACAAGTCCTAGGTGTATATATTATGTAGGTCTTATGACCTTGGGAAGGAAGGGAATAAGCAACTTAAAATACAAAGTTCACCCATTATTCTCCTTGAATTCTATTCATGGAAAGAAATTAAGAATGAGTTTAGAGAAAACTTGAATTGTTGCAAGAAAATATGTAACACAAGTGCCATATTGATTTTGTTAAGCCTCCTTTTAATAATTGTAAGGACTGGAAATTTGGTAGTTCAACCTTGAACCTTTTTGTAGATTACCTTGAGATACTTGGATGAAGATCAACATTGTCTTGTTCTTGCAAAGACATAAATCTGGATGACACGTGTCATCACTTAGGAGGCACCACGTGGAAGAATGACGTGGGCATGATGTCATATCAGAGGACAGGATATTAGAGCGTGAAGATCTCATAATTCCAATGGAATTGAAACTCCGATATAAAGGGACTCTGATATGATATCGGACAAGGTCAGGTGGAGAACAAAGAAACCAAGAGTTAAATGCTCAAAGGGATAAATACACATTGGAGTTGTGGGATATCGTAACATTCGTTTTGTGTGAGTTAGGATATGGTTAGATTCTGATGAGATAGTATGGAGAATTGAAAGAGTGAATGAGTCAGAAGCTATGGTTTAAATACATTATCATGGCGTTGGTATTTGCTTGGAGGAAGCACTGAAACAAGGCACCAAGGATACTAACTCACATAAAAGAACTTACATGGTAAAGAAAGTTAGGACTCACGTCCTATGCGCGTATTTCTGAATTAAAGAAAAGGGGCAAGTAAAGTCGCCATTCCCGTATATTGTCCAAATCTGAGAAGAAATAAACAAACATGGGAAGTCACTGTAGAGTGTCCAGACAAATAATGAATTAAAAAATCAATATGTAAGTGTACATAGTGGGTCTGTGAAGACTTCAAAAGCCCATTCATGTGATTAATTTCATGACATAATTCAATGGGCAGACACATCGGATGCAAGGTAAGTCATGCATAGGTACACAAGAGTGGTGTGGGTACCTATGGTAGAGACAACATTGTGCAGAATGTAGTAGTGGATCAAAACCATCAGAAGCTTTCGATCAAGAAAGAGAAAGGGAGTATTGTTGAATTTTCTGGGTAGAGAGAGAAGTGGTTATGCTGGGAAAAATAGCACATGGAATGAGCTAAAGGGTATGCAACAAAGATTGTGTTGTGAGAAAGCAGAGAGATGAAAACATGCTGTAATGAGCATAATATAGTAGGTGCTACTGTGTAAGACTAGAGGAGTCGGTGATTCAACAAAGGAATGCGAGAAAAAGGTGATTATGTGACACATTGGATAGGTATTTTTCTTATTTGTAAATGCCTTTGTTTTTAGATTGAAAATTATAAGAAAAGTAGAACAGTGGCAACAACAGGTGGTGCCCTGCATTCAAAGAGGTCGGTGCCTCTTGGAAAGTTGGTGCTTGATATCCTAAGGGGGTTGGTGCCTCAAGTGAGTGGGTTCTAAAAAACAAACTGATGTAATGAAGTGGGTGCTTAATTTACATCTCAAACAACAAAAAATTGGTGGTTTTTACCCCTTGGGTTTCCACGTGAAAAATACATGTGTCAGTGTGTGTGTGATGATCATGAGAAAAATTGTTGAACATATGAATTATCATGTTTACTACTCATTTTATTTATGAATGAATGCTTTCATAAGTAACAGATTGTAGTGGAAATAAGTAAGAATATATTCAAAGAAAAATTAAATGTAATCACACAATTACTGGTTCAACCCCCTCTCAGTAATTCGTTATTGCAAAAATTGGTATAAGATCTAAGTTCCTTTAGAAACAATCTAACCAATTGAAGGTATATCTATAAGGATTTATGTCAAGGCAAGAAATCCAAGAGGCTTATTCAAGCAGAATACCAGTCTTTGATGGGACAAACTACACCTTCTGGAAAGTAAAGATGGAAGCATATATCATGTCTCTAGGAGTGGATGTATGGACCTCAGTATTGGTAGAATATAATGTCCCTGATATTCCTTCCACTGATGAATATGGTAAAAAATTATATGGAAATAATGATAAAGCCAATAATTCCATTCTCTTTGGTCTTATTTAATCAGAATTTATAAAGGTTATGAACTGTAAATATGCTAAGGATGTGTGGGTAAAGCTTAATCATAATCATGAAGGGGATGAAAAGTTCAAGCATGCCAAACTCCAGACATTTAGAATGAGGCTTGAGAGCCTAAGAATGAATGAAGATGAAAGTATAACAGAATACTTCCTCAAGGCCGATGAAGTAACCAATATGATTAGAGGGTTGGGTGAAGAGGTTAAGTAACAATTGATTGTACAAAATATTCTAATATCTATGCCCCTAAGATACAATTCAAAAGTCTCAACTATTGAAGAAATGGCTAATTTAAAAGATATCAAGATGGATGAGCTACTTGGTAGTCTCACAACCTATGAGATGAGAGTTGGAAAAGAGAAGTCTAAACCAAAGGAAGCAACATTTAAAGTATCCAAAAAGGGCAAGGAGCTAAAAAAACATCAAGAGTGGTCCAACTTCGAATCTGATCAGGACTTGGTTCAGTTGGCCAGGAAATTGAAGTGCAACTTAGGTAAATATAACAGGAAGCCTCCCTTTAAATTATTTTCTTGTGAAAGAGTTGGTCATTTTTCATCCAAATGTCCCTACAAAGAAAGTAGTGAAAAGAAAGATGATCAGAAAATTTGGAAAAAAAATCTCAGAAACAACATAAGAAAAGGTTCTATAGGAAAAATGGTTTCTACTACAAAGAAGATAGCTCAACACCTGAATCAGATAGCGAAAGTTCTTCCGAGGATGATCTAGATAAGTATCTACTTATGACCCTTGGAAAAAACTCCAAGAAACAGAGTAATACCAACTTTGAAGAGGAAGAAGAAGAAGAAGGAGTAGTTGACCTTGAAGGTGAACTCATCAATACCTTGATGAGTTAAATAAAATGAGGAAGAAGAATAAGAAGCTAAAAGAACAAGTGCATCATGCTGAAGAAGGTATATATAACTCTAATAATGATGATTTTTTTTATCAAAAATAAAAACTTGAAGAGGCTATTAAGAGCAAAGAAAATCTAGTCCTTCTTCTAGAAGAAAAAAAGGAGCATGTGAGAATTTAGAAGAAGAGAACAAGCAGTTAAAACAAGAGCTTCTTAAGATAAGAAAGGAAACAATCTCAAGAACATGCAAGAAAAATATGTTGTCCTTAAAAGTTAAACTAGAAAAAGAAAAATGAAAGGAAGAAGTACTTCAAGATATAATCCATGAATGGGAAGAGAACCGTCAGAGTCTTGAGGTAGAGTTTGTCTCTCTAAGGACAGATCTGGATGGAATAAATACCGAGAGAGGCCTAAATGAGAAATTTATAGAAGGCACAAGAAAACTAGAACATATTATAAATAGCCAAAGGCCCTCAAGAATCAAAACATGTCTAGGATTCTCAAAGACATAAGAGTCTTCCATGGGGAAGATAAACTTCATGTCCGCAGGATTTGAAGAACCATAGAGTTATGCAAATAAGCATCAAGAGAGAGTCGATGAAAACAAAAGGGCAACATGAAAAAGAGAAGACCATCAATGGATAATGAATCAATCAACCAGGCATCCAAGGTAGTTTCACGTACAAAATCATAAGAATCTGAATAAAAGGAATTCCTATTTATTTTATGGTCATTGTCATAAATGTCATATATTTGGACATAAATTTGTTGAATTTAGAAATATTAAATTTGAAAGAGATGAAAATTCCAGATATAATAAGTATCAGAAATTTAGATCTCAAAATCCACCTCTTAGAGATCAAAATTTCTTTTCTCCTCTGATAAATGAAGTATAATGTTTCAAATGTAATAATTTTTGGCACAAAGAAAGTGAGTGCAGAATTAGATTTGAATGCCTATTAAAGTCCCAAAATACTAGACACTCATCCACTTATATGGATAAGGGGAGGTGGAAACGAAAGACTGAAAAGAAAATGCAGTGTGGACTCACTCCATATTCTCATAATCAAGAAAATAGATGGTATGTAGATAGCGACCGTTCCAAGCATATGACAGGGGATAAAAGCAAATTTTTTTTAAAGGAAAAAGAAAGAGGAATCAATGTCACCTTCAGGAACAGTGCTCCAACAAGAATCAAGGGTAAATGAGTAGTCAGCCTTGATCAAAACACAAATACACAAAATTTTATGTATGTGGCGGGTCTCAAACATAACTTACTCACTGTGAGCTAGATGTGTGGTAATGGATATAACGTGACCTTTCGATCCAAGGATTGTGAGACCCGAAATATGAGGGATGGAAATCTAGTAGGAAAATAAATCAGGACTCACAACAATGTATATGTGTTTGATGAATCCATATTAAGTTGCTATTTAAGAAAGAAAAATGAAGCACGATTATGGCATAAGAGACTTGGAAATATGAATTTTCACAGCCTTATAAGAGCTAACAATCTTGGAGATGTGAGAAGTTTTCCGAGAATGAAAAGACCCGAGAATTCAATTTTCAAGTCATGTCAATTCAGCAAGAAAATCTAGACTCGCTTCTAGAATTAAGGGTTTTTGTCAACCAGACCCCTGGAGCTAATTCATATAGATACCTGTGGCCCAACCAGAGAAAAAATCCTAAGAGGAGAAAGGTACTTTATGTTTTTCATCGATGATTTTACCAGGGCCACCTAGATCATGCTCTTAAAAGAAAAATTAGAAGCCGATTTAAACATTTAAAAAAATTCAAAGCTCAAGTTGAAAATGAGAAAGATCTAAAGATCAAGTGCTTAAGATCAAACAGAGGAGGATAATACACCTCAATTTTTTTTAAAGAATTCTGTGAAGAGCACGACATCAAAAGACAATATATAGTGGCTAGAACTCCACAACAAAATGGAGTGGTGGAAAGCAAGAACATAAATATTCAAGAAATGGTAAGAGCCATGTTCAATGAAGTTGATGTATCCCACATCTTCTCGAGAGAAGCAACAGAAGAAACAATATATTTGTCTAACAAAACTTGTCTTAGGCCCAATAGTAATAAAAATCCCTATGAGTTATGAAAGGGGAGACCTACATCAGTTAAACACCTCAAAGTGTTTGGAAGAAAGTGTTTTATCAAAAGGAATATAAAAATAATGGAAATTTTGACTCTCACGCTTATGAGGGAATATTACTTGGGTACTCCGTTCGAAGAAAAGGATTCAAGTGTTACAATAAGCGAACTAAGAATATTAAGGATTGCATCAATGTAATAGTAGATGAGATAGGTGCACAACCTAAATCTTATAAAGGAGAGATAAACTTTGAGGGTGAAGTAAATCCAAATATGGGGTTTTTGGACCAAGATGAAGCATGATCAGATTGTGAATGCGAGGAGTCAAGCACAACTTCAAAGCCAAAGACACATTCCAGGTATGTATAGAAAGAGCATCTTGAGAGTCAAATATTAGGATACCAAAGACAGGGTGTTCATACCAGGAGGAAACTTATTGGAAATTCAAGCTACGCAAATATGGCACTGCTATCATTGATTCAACCCAAGAATCTCAATCAAGCATGTGAGGAAAAGTTCTGGGTGAAATATTTGAATGAAGAACTTGACCAAATCTAAAATAATGACACTTGGGAGCTAGTTTGAAGACCTAGAGAGAAAAATGTCATTGGGACCAAATGGGATTTCAAAAACAAGTTGAATGAACATGGTCAAGTAATGAAGAAAAAGGCTCGTTTGGTTTGCAAAGGGTATGCCCAAATAGAGGGGATAGATTTAGAGAAAAAATTTGCACCAGTGACTAGACTAGAAGAGATCAAAATTTTTATTTCCTTTACTAGTCACAAAAACATCAATTTGTATCAAATGGATGTGAAGTTTGGATTTCTCAACGAAGATCTACATGAATAATTTTACATTGAGCATCCAGAAAGATTTATTCTCACCACAGAGGAATGGTTTGTGTGCAAATTGAAAAAGGCCCTATATGGACTCAAGTAGGCTCCTAGAGCTTGGTATGAGAGGCTGGATAAATACCTTCAGCATCAAGGTTTTAAAAAGGGTACTGTTGATAGAAATTATTACATAAAGGCTGAAGGTGGCCATCTACTGATTTTAGTAGTATATGTGGATGACATAACCTTTGGTAGCGACATGGAACAACTAGGGAATCAATTTGCAGAATGTATGCAAAAAGAGTATGAAATGTCCATGATAGGAGAGATGTACTTCTTCCTGGGAATAAAAATCTCTCAGTCTCAAAAAGGAGTGTTTATCTCCCAATCGAAATATCTCTAAGAAACTCTGAAGAAGTTTGGGATGGAATATTACAAACCGGTAAGCACGCCCATGGTTACAAGTTGCAAACTGTGCAAAGAAGATGAGACGCCTCTGGTAAATTATATTGAATACAGTTCCATGATAGGAAGCTTGTTGTATCTTATAGTGTTAAGGCCATATATCATGTAGGATGTAGGACTTGTGGCCAAATTTCAGGATTTCCCTAGTGAAAGCCATGTTGTTGCTGTCAAAAGGATTTTAAAATATCTTCAAGGAACAATAGAGTATGGGATGTGTTATGATAAGAGAAAAGAATTTAAGTTGAAGGCCTACACTAATGCTGATTGGGATAGCAGTCTTAATGATAGAAAAATCACTTCAAGTGCAAATTTCTTCTTGGGGAAATGCTTAGTGTCTTGGGTCAACAAGAAACAACCCTCCATTTATTTATCAACTGCTGAAGCATAATATATTGTTGTTGCCACCTGTTGCACACAAATTCTATTGATTAATTAGACTTCGAAATATTTTAAGGTATATTTGATTGATTCTATTCCAATCTTGTGTGATAATGCAAGTGCCATCAGTATATCTAAAAATATAGTCATGAATTCAAAGACTAAGCACATTCCTATCAAGTTTCATTTTTTAAGGGAATAAGTTGCAACCATGTTGTCAGAATTGAATACATGGATAGTAAAGATAAACTTGCAGATATATTTACTAAGCCACTAGCAAGAGAACCCTTTGAATATCTCAGGGAACAGATAGGAGTTGTGACACCTCCCTTTAAATGACTCCACTTTGGATTGTATGATGGCAACTACTCAGCATGTAGGATAGGTGGATGAGTATGATGTAGTGGTTCAAGGGGAGTATTCAAGAAGTATTATTTTCTATTGATGCCAAAGGGGGATAAAATTACTGTGTGTCATTACAAGGGGAGCAATGAAGAAGACCATGCTACCATGCTTAGCCTCAGGGGGATATAATTGTTTTTCCATCAATGCAAAAGGGGGAGATTTTTGGACACTTGGATAGTGAGTGTATTGGCATTTGATGTCAACCAAAGGAAAATGGTGATCAATGATTGCTGTAGGATTCTGGTAGAGAATCACCATAGTATCAGAACTATTGAAAATCCTTAAAAGACCACTGTATTGGAATTTGATGTCAACCAGAGGAAATTGGTGATTAATGATAGCTGTAGGCTTCTGGTATAGAATAATCATAGTTGCAGGCTTATTGAAAAACCATAAAATATGTCTTTAAGTGTCCAAGAGGAATCCAATGAAAGCTGAAATTTTCTGGTAGAGAATCACCAGAGTAACGGGCTTATTAAAAAGCCATAAAAATATGACTATGGTGAAATTTGGGTCCAGATAATTGACATTATCCTTCAGTTTTGGAGCTATATTTTAGATTGAAAAAGACTCAAATAGTGCATTAGATTGTCTAAAATAGAAAGTGTTGAGAATAAGCTCTCCAACGGTACCTAAAAATCTGAAAAATGGTCCCTAGAATCAATAGATATTGTTTACCAAAGTAAGGGGCTTGGAAGCCTTTGAAGAGACCAAGTATCAGAGCATCGGAAAGCAGGAATCATTGGAACATCGGAGGTTGGTGTATCGAAACATCAGAGATAAGGAAGCATCGAGGCTTCGACATCTCAGAGTATCGCATCATCGACATATCAAGAGATTGAGGCATTAACGTATTGGCTTATCAGCAGTCCAAACATATCAGAACCTCAAAATTGTGTACGTATGGTAGCATGAAACTACGTAGAGGTTCAGAGATTTTCACAAGAGAAATAATACAAATGAATTCAAATGAAAACCAAGGAATGTGAGGATCCCTTCTCTCTCCTCTAGCAGGACACATGGCAGTAGCTTATTGGTCCTTAAAGAGATGAAGTGGAAAGTGACGTCAGCATGATGTGGTAGGTGTAGTGGACATGTGGCAGCTGGATATGGAATTTTCAGGAGGCCTAATGGGGAAAATATGAATGATACGTGTCATCACTCAGGAGGCGCCATGTGGAAGAATGATGTGGGCATGACATCATATCAAAGGACATGCTATCGGAGCATGAAGATCTCGTAACTCCAATGGAAATGAAACTCTGATATAAAGGGACTCCGATATGATATGGGACATGGTAAAGTGGAGAACAAAGGAAAAAAGAGATAAAGGCTCAAAGGTCTAAATACACATCAAAGATGTGGGATATCATAATATTCGTTTTGTGTGAGATACGATATGGTGAGCTTTCGATGAGATAATACAACGAATTGAAAGAGAGAACGAGTTGACAGATGGGGTTTAAATGCATTACCACAGAGTTGGTATTTTCTTGGAGGAAGCAATGAAACAAGGCACCAAGGACACTAACTCACATAAAATAAATTATGGGGTAAAGAAAGTCAGGACTCACGTCCCGTGCACGTCTTGCCGAATTAAAGAAAAGGGGGAAGCATAGTTGCCATTCCCGTATACTGTCCAACTCTGAGAAGAAATAAACAGGCATGGGAAGTCATTGTATAGTTTTCAAACATAAAATGAATTAAAAACTCAGTATGTAAGTGTACACAGTGGGTTTGTGAAGAATTCAGAACCCCATTCCTATGATTAATTTCATGATAGAATTCAATGGGCAGATGCAATGACAACAATGTAAGTCACACATAGGTACACTTGAGTGGTGTGGGTACTTGTGGCAGTGAAAAAATTGTGCATAATGTAGTAGTGGATAAAAACCATTGGAAGATTTCGATCAAGAAAAAACAAGGGAGTATTGGTGAATTTGTTTGGTAGAGAGAGCAGTGGTTGTGCTGGGAAAAAGAGCATAGTTCCTGAGCTAACGGGCATGCAAGAGAGAATGTGTTGTGAGAAAGAAGAGTTGTGCAGAGCAAAGTATAGGAGGTGCTGTTGTGTAATACTGGAGGAGTCAGTGATTCGATAGAGGACCAAGAGCAGAAGGCGATTATGTGACACATCAGATTGGTATTTTTCTTATTTGTAAATGCCTTTGTTTTCAGTTTGAAAATTGTATGAAAATTAGAACATTGGCAACAACAGGTGGTGGCATGCATTCAAAGAGGTTGGTGCCTCTTGGAAAGTTGGTGCTTGCTATCTTAAGGGGGTCGGTGTCTCCAGTGAGTGGGTGCTCACAAAAAATTTGATGTACTTATGTGGGTTCTTAATTTACATCTTAAACAACAACAAATTGGTGGTTTTTACCCTTTGGGTTTCCACGTGAAAAATACCTGTGTCAATGTGTGTGTATGTTGATCATGAAAAAAATTGTTGAACAAATGAATGATCATGTTTACTGCTCATTTTATTTATGAATGAATACTCTCATAAGTAAAAAACTATAGTGGGAAGAAGTAAGAATGTATTCAAAGAAAAAATAAATGTAATCACAGAATTATTGATTCACCCCCCTCTCAGTAATTCCTTATTGAAACAGAATGAATTTATCTAATCATCTTGGATTCTAATACAACCTCAATTAGTGCCCATTTCCAATAAATGGAGTTCTTTCTTCATTTATGGTGCCAATATTGAAGGGACCATTGTCATATACTATGTCAACCTCATATGGTCCCAAAGATCTGGTGTAAAAATTGCCTTTGAAATCTTTGTATCTTGATTCAAATAGAAGAGGCCAATCTCCCTCTTTGAACCTCTTTCTTTTGATGAACCCATCATGCCATTTATCTCTTTGTTTTCAGATAAGACTTTTTTGTACCAAGGTAGCTTGAAATTTTTCATTGAGCTCATTGATTTGATCTAGTCAATGTTGTTGAGAATATGAGAGATCCAAACCTACTTGCAGTGCAATCCTCAATGTCTTCATCTCAAATTATATATGGAATACATGCTTTTCATATACAATATCATAGGGAATGAATCCAATCGTGTTTCTCTAGTGGCTTCATCTCAAATTCTATATGGACTACATGCTTTGAAATCTAAAAATTTCCTTTGAAATATTTGTATATTGATTCAAATAGAAGAGGCCAATCTCCCTCTTTGAACCTCTTTCTTTTGATGAACCCATCATGCCATTTATAACTTTGTTTTAAGTTAAGAGTTTTTTGTACCAAGGTAGCTTGAAATTTTTCATTGAGCTCATTTATTTGACCTAGTCAATGTTATTGAGCATATGAGAGGTCCAAACCTACTTGCAGTGTAATCCTCAATGTCTTCATCTCAAATTATATATGGAATACATGCTTTTCATATACAATATCATAGGGAATGAGTCCAATAACATTTTTCTAGTGGCTTCTATAGGTCTAAAGGGCCTCCAGAAGCCTAACAATCTATTCCTTATATGGTAATGGATTGTTTTAATCAATGAGTCTTGTAATCTATTAGTGAATTATCCCGAGGGTGGTATGGAGTAAACATTTGGTGCTTTATATTAAAATTCTTGGCGATATATTGTATGAGTTGAGAAGTGAATTGTGTTCCTTAATCATTTATAATCTCTTAGAGAACCCCAAACCAAAGTAGAGCCTTAGATTTAACCCATTTATTCATGTAATTAATGCATAACAAGATGCACACCTTTTGCTTGGATGGAGGGTTGATTGGCCCCACAACGTTGAGGGCCCATTTCCCAAATGGCTCTACTAGTATTGGATGTTGGAGTTGTGAAAATTCCTAAACCAGAATCCTATTGCAGCAACTGGAAAATATTCACCTAATTTTTATTTATTACTTGAAATTATATTTGCAGTTGTTCTATGAAAAACACTGAATACATCACATTGAAACCTTCACTACATAAATAAAATACAGAAACAAGAACTGAGCAAGAAGAAAAACAAACACACATATGACGTCCCCAAAAAAACCAAATGCGGGAAAAACAGTGCAACATATGAGGGTTTGTATTATTATGTGGTAGTTCTGAATACAATCTAGGATGCCTTACTGGCCATCCATACAGAGAAAAATATCTGGTAGAGAGTTAGTGAGAAAATATCCTCACACTATCAGTGAAGAACTGACATTTATCCAACCCTAAATTGACAAGCCCCACGCTGCCTCTACACACATCTGCATCACATTGGATGGAAACTGTGTCACTTCCTTTAGTTGATCTTTCTGCTAACCACATGCTTCAATATCTAGCCCTCCGGTATCACACCCCGACTCCTGGTACTGAAACTAATCTCACCCTCAGAAAAATTGTGGATCTCCTCAAGCCTTTAACGCTACCTACCTAGTGTAGCCATTACACTGCCTCTTCTGCGTCCTCTCTCTGATTTCTCTGCGATGTATTCCCGAATCAGGAAAAATATCCAACTAGAACTATATCTGCCCCTCATGGAAATAATCAACTCAATGATCTTTATGGATTCTCTGCGCTGCTCACTTGAGAAATCGAGCTCTAGAATCTCTCTCAATGTGTCTTCCAAATGCCCATCAAACCTTCTCTTATAACCTTCATGTTGAGAAATCAATGGCCCAGATTAAAACATAATCAAGGGCTAATATTAAATTGACTTATTCTTCATCTTTTTCTAGAAGATTCACACCCAGTTATATAATATACTTTAATTATTTTAATTCCCAAAGTTTAGAATTAGGCTCCCATTAAAAATAATTAATTTTTTTAATAAAACCCCATACGAGTAGAATTTCCAAAAATGATTTATGGTATTTAATTTCCCAAAATTATTTCTGGGTATTTTGGAATACATGTGTCTAATCCTCCCTGCAAAATTTGAGACTTAGAGCACATTCGATGCTACCAGAAATCAACACTCCCTCTTAGCGAGGAATGTGCTCTAGTAATGCATCCTGCTGAAGCGTCGCACTGATTTTGTAACATATCCCTCTGCACTGCTGATGCCTGACACTGCTGTCCACCAACAACTGCGTTGTTGCATCTATACTACTGCTAACCCTGCATACTATCACCAAATTTATCTACACTGCAACTCTGCTGTTGTTGCAATAGAAAAACATACAAAATACTAAACTAAGTGTTCAACATGATGCATCTGATACTGAAGATCTGACTATTGCTAGTCTCTGCACTGACCCTCTGAAGCTACTACACTACTTGTGACTCTGTGTTGTGCCTTACTACATTGTTGCTAACTCTATTATGTGATGTTCATACTTTGGTGTTCTCTAGCTAATGCACTATCACTCCTACAGTCCTTTGCACCAATTGACACTGGTCCATCCCGCTACTTCTGATATGGGCTCCCGTAGAAAGGTATGGATTGAAGAGGTGGAATCCTTAAGGATCTTGCCCAATTGCAACTCTTTCAAACTATAGTTCTATATCACCCCAATTCTCCCATAGAGATATGTGGGAAATCATGGCGAACTCCTCCTCCTCGATCCTAGCAGTTGCAACATGCAGATCATGTTTCTCGTCCTTGTCCTTATTCTTGAGAGGAAACTGCGTAGCGTAGTGACCCATATCACCACATAAAAAACACTTGATATTTGAGATTTCATTTTTCTGCCTCCTATGTTCTTGCTTCCCTTTTGATGCAAGGATTTCATTCTCTTCCTCCTCCTTGAGCTTTGTCCCACTGTTGTTGCTGCCATCAAGTTTTCACTTGATCATATCTCGCCTCATCTCTTCCGGCTGAAGAGAAAACCACATTGATTCCCAATTAGGAAACCTTTCTCCACCCTGGATGCTCTGGACAAAGACTTTCCATTATTTTGAGACTGAATTCAGGGCCAGTCTTATCATCTTGGTCCCTTGAGGCACTGATCATACAACTGCCAACTGATCTAGGGTTTCCTGAAGCTTTACAAGGAACAAATCAATGTGTTCTTCCTTCTCTATCCTTGTAGATCACATCTTATCCAGCAATAACATCTTCCGCTGATCGGAAAATCCTTGATACAAAATCTCCAAGGCATCCCACATCTCTTTTCCAGTCCCTTTGCGAGCGATGTGACATACTACATGATCCCTCACTCAGTTGAGGATCAAATGCTTGGATTTCATCATATCCTTCTTGTAGGATTTCAACGGATTCACATCCAAGGGGACACCTACCACACCATTGATGAAGGCTTTGAGATCACACTCATCTAGAAAGCAATTGAACCTTACCTACCAGATCACATAGTTAGAGGCACCCTCCAAGCGATCTTGATCTCTTAGCCTGTTTGTTGTCATCTCTACCAATAAAAGTCAAATTTCTCCCTCTCTTCTCTGTGCAACTGCTAGGCTGGCCTATGCTCTCCCTACTAGAGTTAGTAGATATGATCCTCACTACTGCTGCTCTGCCATTGAGAAATATAATTACTTGGCTCAGAAATCACTTAGGAAGAAATTCACTCAAATCAGTGTTTTCTTCTTCCTTATTTTGACGCTTTCTGCACCAAAAACTGCTACAGAAAAAGACCACCTCCCACAGAAAACTGCTCTGCACTAAATCTGCTGTTGTGTTGCTCCCTCTGCTGCTGAAAAATCACGAACTGGAAAGCCCTACCTCTCTATCAACTCACTTAGATAGATACTTCCTCATAAACCTTGCCCTTCGTGGCCTGGACTACGCAAACGCTTGGGGATTCGATCTGCTGCCTATGCAACTATTCAATCTCCCTCTTTCTCTTCAACGCTAAGATCTTCTAGTCTGCTCTCTTGTTTCACCCGTGCTACTTTGATACCATGTGAAAATTCCTAAACCGGAATCCTATTGTAGCAATTGGAAAATAGTCACCTAATTGTTATTCATTACTTAAAAATTTATTTGCAATTTTTCTATGAAAAACACTGAATACACCACACTGCAACCTTCACCACATAAATAAAATGCAGAAACAAGAACTGAGCAAGAAGAAAAATATAAACACATATGAAATTGTTATTTTTGGTCAAATGTCCTCGAAAAAACCCAATGCAGGAAAATCAGTGCAACTACTGAGGGTTTGTATTCTTATGCAGTATATTTGAATACAATCTAGGATGCCTTACTGGCCATCGATACAGAGAAAAATAAATGGTAGAGAGTTAGTGAGAAAATTTCCTCACACTATCACTAAAGAACCGAAACTGATCCAACCCCAAACTGACAAGCCCAACGTTACCTTTGCATAGATATGGATCACACTGCCTAGGAACTGTGTCACTTCCTTTGAATAATCTTTTTGTTGGCCGCATACTTCAATTTTTTTCCCTTTGGTCTTACACCACAGCTCCCGACAATGAAACTAATCTCACCCTCAGGAAAATTATGGATCTCCTCAAGGCTTCAGCGCTGCCTCTATGTGGAACTGCACTGCCTAGCGTAGCTATTGGCTTTAGGAGTCTTGACCCAGGTTCAGTTTAAGGTTTTCCAACAAACCCTGATACTACTATCCCTCTCAGAAATGGCCCTCTTACGCAGTTCAACATCTCACCCGAAGTAGTATGGGAGGGTGCTGGAACCAGGTTTTCACACCCCGAGAGAGAGAGAGAGAGAGAGAGAGAGTTAATTAAAGTGGGTCCCTTGAGATCTAAAACACTTGCGTAGGGGAAGCCCTGATACAAAACCCTTTTAACAGTATATCAGTTAGGCACATATCGTAATTAACATGTTACTTGAGTAGAGTCTTTTAACTAGAGCTACGTATTCATCATGTCGCATCCACGTGTGCATCAGTATATCATCAGGATTTAGTAAGAAACCACAATCTCATAACATAAGCATAGACACTAATACAAGGACACTTAATTACCATCAACAACCTTCACATTCATTCATACACAGATCCAACTTATAGACTCTATTACCAGCCCATGCACACAGCCAGAGGGGTCCGCACACAACAGGACTTGGGGACTTCATGCCCAAAATCAGTAGGAGCCCTTACCCAGACAATCAACACATAAGATCCACAAGTTCGTATCCAAGCTTACTTTCTTCTTAGCCCACTTTTAGACTCGATTTATCTATCTATTTATAACATTTTAGCCTACGCTACTCTATGGTCCGCAAACCGTGGTTTGCAGACTCCTGGTCTACCCTTTGACCCATTAAAATACATCGGGGCTTTGACTCACGCCAAAGGCCTTGCGCTAGACGAAGTATTACAAAAATATTACAAAACTGGACCAAAATGCGGTTATGGGATCTCGTTCCAACAGTCCCCCAACACAATCTTGTGACTTGTCCCGATTCACAACGCCAGCAAGGTCTTCATCATTTCCTGGAGCTGCTCAATAGTGATAGCCAACGGGGGTAGAACACCTATGCTCTGTGCAGCTGTGAAACTTTGCAAGGTCTGATTCAACTGTCGCACGACCCCTTCTAATTCATGCGAAAGCTTGTGAGCTTCATCAGCCCAGGGCATCAGATGGTCGCTAAGTACCTGCTTCTTACGCCGGAGCCCCACAATTTCAATTTTGAGTGCGTGGCTGGTCCGAAGGCACGCTATTCATTGGGCTGGGACAAGGGTGGTCATAGTGGCTTCCATCTGCTCAAAATATTGCTCCTTTTGGTGCAATTCCTAATCGATTTGGTGAATGAGGGGGTCACGCTGAACCGGGGACCATAACTCCAAAAAAGTCTCAAAAAATGTGGTGCCTTGAGTGATATGAGCGGTAATAGTGGTTGAAGCATCCATGACCAGCGCGGCTCACTGGGTGCGCACTTCCAGGGGGTTCTCAGGCTATAGCTTGGCTTGCAACGATGCTATCTGGAGCTCCAAATTGGCCTTAACAACCTGTACCTTAGTCTGAGACACTTTTAAAGCAGCGACCAATCCTTCAACTTTTGCCTGTGGCACATCGGTGGCAGGAATTACCTCCGACATGTCCTCGCAGAGCCAGTTTATCAACTGTTCTAATTCCTCCTACTGTGCGATGGCAGAAATGTGTGCAGCCTGGGCCTGAGCAGATTCAACAACTTTACTCACAATAGTGTGCTCGGCCTCACTAAGGTGCTGCTACATTTGCAGTTCTTTGTTCTGAAGCTCACAGGTGATGGACATAAACAATTCATGCAGTTGCGCACCTGTCAAGCACCCGAAATCGAGATCAATTGAAAAGCATGCACGGACTTGGTTGCATAATTCTACGGGTATCATTGCAAAAGCTGCACCTAGGAGGGGAAAGATCTGGCTATTCGTGATGGTGGTTAGGGATATAATTGTAGCTGGTTGGCCCGCTTGATTCTGCCTCGCTTAATCCATGCTCGCTTGACTTTGCCTCACCCGATCCATGCTCGTTTGAAGGGTGTCTACTTTGATTTGAAGAGCCTGTAGCTTAGATTGCAAAACTTCTACTACGGCCTTATTCTGTCCTTCAAAAGTAGCCCATCGATGCTCAGACACGATGGTGACGACGTCTGCAATTTTCTCTAGGTCATCCTCTGTCAACGTAACCTTTGTGTCTGCGCCAGGCTTAATAACCTTACGCTTCTTCCTAGACCCCTTAGGAGGTTCGCTGGTGTGTTTGATACCATGCAGGGACACTGTTTCTATGCCACCAAGCCCGTTGAGGTCCTAATCCTGTTGGGACTCTGGTTCTATCTACGCAGTAGCGCTCTTAGCAGTGGTGGGGGTCGTGCGATGCATCATAGCAGGAATGTTTGAATCCTTCATTGTGGCTGGCAGAGTAGTATCCTTTGGGACTACGCTTTGGTCGGATGTGCCTGCTGTTCCTAGGCCAGATGTCTGGGCACCAATATTCCACTCAGGTGGCCAAGTTGCAATAAATTGGTCAACCTCTGCTTCTATGGCCATATAAGGAAGGTTATACCAAGCGGGATATCTATGGGCCCAGACCTGGAAATTATGCATGGTAACCTAGAATGTTGCGATATTCTTGTATTTCTTGTAGACTGTAGGTGACAAGCGCGACTGGGAATGAATTTCCACTGCCAGGCTTGATCATATAGTACCAAAATACCTTGTTCTCCTCGACCCGCTTGGGATCTTTTGAATCCCAGAGGTTAGCAAACCATGCTCCTTCACACATGCCTGGCTATATTCCTATATTTCTTGTAGAATGTAGGTGACAAGCGTGACTGGGAATGAATTTACACTGCCAGGGCTTGATAATATAGTACCCAAAAGACCTTGTTATCCTCGACTCGCTTGGGATCTTTTTAATCCCAGAGGTTAGCAAACCATGCTTCTTCACACATGCCTGGCTTGAGAGTGGGGACTAATGCCTCTTCAGGTGTCTCCTACGCAACTAAGGAAATTAACAGTATCATCTAGGAGTAATAGAAATATTTTCCTTGATCCTGGGCCTCGTGCACATTGTCCAGAAATTCATCGACGAGGTACTGCGACCAGTTGAAGCAGACTCCCTTTTTGCATCTACCAGCGAGTTGAATTACATAGGCGGGGGCGGCTGATGCCTGGCATTTGTGCATCAATTTGCATGCAAGTAACAGGGTACCCATGAGCGTCCCTAGATCACTGATTATATCTATTTGAAACCCTCATTGGTTGTGAGAGACATGGTATCTCTTCCAGATGTCTTCAACAATCTACTGCTCATACTTCTTACCAATGCCCTCCTTAGGACTAGGCCCATGCATGGGGAGGCCAATAATTCGATGAATTAAATCAACATCAATCAGTATGCAACCTTGGATCCATAAGAACCCATCGTGGACCAGTGCCAGCAACTGGTGAACAATCAGGCTGATGATGTTGTAACGACCAAAGTGGGGAATGCGCAACAAGTTTAAGATCCCTGAACCGACCAATCCATGTGCCCAGGACATTGGCTCTACCTTCGGTATGTTGCCATACATTAACCTTTCAAGATATATCTCTGGAGCCAGCGTAGGGAAGGAATCCATGTTTCCCAGATCATGATCATAAAATTTAATGAGGGGGAGGCCTCTGAACATATCTCCCTAAAGGGGCACCTCCTACGGGACAAGAGGCATTTGGAGCTAGGCGCGAAAAATATCGACATTCTTAGGGGTGTGCGTCGCTGGCTTGGTTGGCTTAGCATAAGGCGGCAACCAGGTTAGCAGAGTCAGATGCAGGGCTTCCTCCGTAATTGTCATAGGGCACTTTGATGAATCAAGCGATCATCCATTAGACACTTTTCGGGGGGGAATGCACAATCTGGGGGGACGTGCAAGGTTTCACCCTAGCCCACTTTGTCTCTTTTTCCTTTCCTCTCTTTGTGCCCTTCACCTTTCCTTTTCCCTTCCTTTTCGCTGGCGTAGAGACAACCTCCTCCATTTCAGTGGTTACTTCTAGTACCTCTTCAGATCCAACTTCCAAGGAAGCCGTGACAGGTAGTGGCTCATTATGGTCTGTAGCGGTCATCCTTACTCGAAATATAAATTTGAGGTTGCTACTATCAGAAGGAGTAGCTCGTTCAGACACGCGGATGGAAATTATATAGATTAGAGGAAATTCACAGAGGTGGCCAAGGCACAAGAGTTTGAGACAAAAAATAAACCCCTTTGGACTGACGAACCTCTTCTTATAGCTTACGATGATGGAAAACAGTCGGATTAGCCTTAATTGTAATCTCTCATTACGGAAACGGTAAAAAATCCTCGTAAATCGCCACATTAATTGCCAATTGTCTGTTCTATTTAATGGTAAACTCAGTTTTCCACATCATTACCCTGTTCCAACGAATATTTTTTTCCACCACGCACAACCCCTGCACCTGCATCGCACCCCTTTGCACCTCCTGCCCTGCGCATCCATTGATCCTGCCTTCATTTTTGCACCCTAATGTGCGCAACATACATTACATAGCTACTCTGGCCATATAGTCATTTGGTCAGCACCGGGTTGTCCCTATAAGTTTTTAGACAACTTCCATTAACCTCGGCAAGAAATCTCCACCCAACATAGCCAATCTGACCGCACCTCCATCGGTAATCTCTTTTACTATATACGGGCCCATCCAGTGCCTACAGAACTTCCCCGGGTGTCGCGCAAACTGGCAATCGTAAAGTAATACCAATTCATACTCTTCAAATATCTTCTGTCGAATGTGTCGATCATGCCATGCTTTTTCACGAGCCTTCCGAACCTCTTGGTGGATCTGAGCAATGAACCGATCTTATTCCAAGGCCACCAGCTGCACCAAGCGCTCCTCCATGATGTCTGGTTCTACCATGTTTGTGAAAGTCAATATACGTAGGTTGGGAATGATGTATTCCATAAACATGACGGTCTCCTTCCTGTAGACCATTCTAAAGGGTGTTTTTCTCGTGAGTTTCTTACATGTAGTCCTATAGGCCCAAAGTACAAACGGAATATGTATGTCCCAGTCACTTCGGTCAGCGTTGCAGAACTTAGTGAGCACATGTTCCAAAATTTTATTGAAGGCTTCTATGGCCCCATTCTCCTGCGGATGATACAGGGTACTCTTCGCATGGTGGATCTGGAATTCCTTGGTCAGAGCCATAATAGTTTCATTAGAAAAATTCATACCTCTATCTCTCATTAGGATCTTCGGAAAACCAAACCTAGTCAGAATATGTTCGAAAATCAAGTGTGCAGCAGTATCTGTAGTACAATCCTTGACAGATTTTTCTTTCGCCCATTTGGTGACATAATCCGTGGTAGTGATGATATATCGGGCAGTGGACTTATTTCCTGGGGGGATTAATGGATCCGACAAAATATATGGCCCATTTGTCGAACACTTGCAGAGCCATCTGCGGTTGCAGGGGCATCTCGTCTTGACGTGAGGGATTTCCTATTCATTGGCACACATCGCAGGCCCAACAGTACGCATGGGCATTGCTATGCAATGTGGGCCACCACAACCCGACCATTAATACTTTATGCGCAGTAGCTTTACTTGCATAATTCCCTCCTGCAATTCCTCCATGGGCCTCAGCCAAGATATCTTGTCTCTCGTGTTCTAGTATGTACCTTTGCAGCACCTTGTCTGTGCCCAACATGTAGAGATGTCCCGCGATTATGGTAAAATCGGCTGTGCGGGCGACCAATTCATTTTTCTGCGGTACTGAATAACCATCGGGCACCTTTCCTTTGGTAAAGAATTGGATAACATCGGCAAATTTCTTGTCAACCACCTTGATATAAAACAGCTGTGCGTTAGGTAATCCTTCTTCTAGGTTAGTTGGCTCTTCCCCATTCTTGATCCTAGACAAGTGATCCGACCCGACATTCAACCTCCCTAGTTTCACAATGATTTCAAAATAATACCTTTGAAATAGCAGTAGCCACCTACAGATGTTCCCCCCCAACACAGGCTTATTAACCAGGTATTTCAAAGATGAATGATCTGTGAACATTTTGAAGTGTCCCCCTAATAAATAGTGCCTGTATTTTTGTAGGGCATACACCATCGTCAACCCTTCACGCTCCATGATAGAATAGTTATGCTCTATGCTCGAAAGCTTCCTGCTAGCAAATTCCACCGGGTGATCAATGTCCCCTTCTCCAGGCTATGCCAAGAAAACTCCTAATGCAATCCCTGATGCATCCACATGTACATGAAAGACCTTTGCCCAGTCAGGGAATATAAGAATAGGTGCAGTTACCATATTTTATTTTAATAGCTCGAAGATTTTATGACATTCATCATCCCAAAAAGAAGAGACATCCTTTGTCAACAATTTCTCCATCGAGGCAGTGATCAAGGCGTACCCCTGAATGAAATTTCTGTAGTAACCGGTGTGGCCTAGGATGGAGCGCAGCTGTTTCTTAGTAGTGGGGACTGCCAAATTGATGATAATCGCGATCTTGGCTGCGTCAACCATCAATACCTGCTGACATACCACATGTCCCAATAGAGTCCGAAATGGGACATATAATATGCATTTCTTGATGTTCAACAAAATTTGGTGTTTCCTATAGGCATCCAGCATTATGTGCAGGTTTGACACATGGTTCTTTACTAATCCAAAAACTATCCAATCTCAAAGTAGACTTTTAGAAACTTGTGAATTAATTCCTTGAATACTGCTACAACTACGCGTGAAAATATGGCAGGGGCATTCTTTTGTCCAAATGGCATGACAGTGTACTGGAATGAGCCCCACTCAGTTGTGAAGGTTGTCTTACTGCGGTCCTTAGGTGCTATGCAGATTTGATGGTACCTCAAGAACCCATCAGTAAATGAGTAAGCTTCTTGACTTCCCACATTATCCAGAATTTCATCGGAGAATGGTGTTGGGAAGGGATCATGTACATAGACATCATTTAGCTTGTGTAGGTATACACAGATCCTTATCTCTCCTTTAGTCTTCTTTTCCTAGACCACCATAGGACTTACCCAATCTGACTGTTCTAATGGTTCAATGATACCTACGACCACGATCTTTTCAATTTCCTCCTTAAATTTCTATTTTTATTTAGGGTTCAGGAGATAGGGTCGTTGTTTGACAGGCAACACATCTAGTTTCAAGGTAATTCTCATAACACCCATATCCCCTACGATCCTTTTGAGCTCAGAGAAATTTGTGGGGAATAGACCCTAATATTTGGTCAACAACGCTGCGATCTTTCCCACTGTGTAATCATCCCAGTAATCCCTAACCTTGGAAATATTGGGCTACTTTTCTATGCCAATGTTAACTTCCTTCAGTTTCAATGGTTTGGTAACATCGACCACCTGTAGAAAAGGGCTTGCAACGACATGTTCTCCTTCTGACTCTGGGATAGTGATATTCTAGGGATCCTCATCATAGTATTCTATTGAAAAATTTCTGTAGTTTACAATATCCTGTATCTGCGTGTCCCAGGTTGGCGTAGTACACTCTTGCTTAGGGAGGGACTCATTGAAGATCAGAGCATCTATATCTTGCAGGGCTTCATCAAGTTTCTTAGTTCCTTTTGTTAATCCAAGCGTCATTACAAAATCCTCAGCCATTGTGTCCCAGTGACGGGTACATTGGTGGAGTTATATCTCCACATACCAAGTGGTAGGGATTGGTCCTAATGCATGAATAAACATATGGACCCATTCATTCCATGTGCTTTCCTTCCATACTTCCATCCAAAGAGCTAAGTGCTTGCGCGTATCCCCTTGTCTCGAGAAAATTTCCATTGGCGGTTTGACTGGAGGGTCAAATCGTAATATCATCATCTTTCTGCATCCCCCCCAGTCTTGAAAAACTCCCTTATGGGTTTCCCACTAGTGCGCGGGGGTTGCGGGCATGGCCAAGTTAAGGGCCCAAAATCTTCATTCTTTAGGGACGTCCACTTCAATTGCTTTAAGAAAAACCTTAATATTACCACAACCATCAAAGTAGGGTAGTTCTATTACCTCTGAGGATATGCATTAGAATCTCTTTGTGATCTTAAGACACCGTAGTGGAGATACATCATGCAGCCAGATCTACCAATTTTCTATCTCTCCGTCTGATTCAGATAAGCATTCACTATATTTTTCCTAGCATAACATAACATCAGCTGTGGGGTTGATCCAATCGTCGTCTTAGGCAGTCAGCTTGTAGATGTGATCAACATCCTCTTCCTCTCGTATTGGTTCAATGTACCACTCCCATTCTGCTAGATCCAAAGGGACTATCACCCTTGTACCGTCACTGTCAAAGATAAGCTCCTTCTTTTTAAATTAATGATACCTCCCATGTCAATAGCCCAATCTAGGCACAAGAGCGCAGGGTAAGGGTCCGCGTTGTCCACTATCTGAATTACCTCAAAATCAACATAAACCTTAACACCTGTAATGTCTACTACAACCTTTTTTAGTCGTCCTAGTTGGATAATATTTTGCTAATTAGCCATCCGTAGCTAAATAATAAACCATTCCAGCTTAGGTTCTCCCATTCTTTTCCAGGTTTGATTGGGTAGTGTTATCACTCAGTAATTTCTCAAGGTTAAAGAAAGAACTCATCGAGGTAACCACAAACCTACTTTTAAGCCTTTGGATCTAGCCTTCCTAATGCTTAGAGAGGGCTCTCTCTATAATATTTAACTCGGTTTTTCTATCTAATTTTAGGCTAGTTATATAGGGAAAATTGGTTTTGGGGTTTTGATTTGGTTTGGTGGGAAAATCACTTATTGAGATGGATAGATATAGATATATATCCCATTGGACAGATGGAGTTAATGTGTCAAGAAAATAGATCAAGATCAAGGTCTAAAGGCAAATTTTCACAGGACAAGATAGCAGAGTCACTTCAGATCTTCAGAGGTTGATGGTGAAATGGTTTTAATCGGGATAAAGAGAAATTAAGGGTTCTTTAATCCAGATAAGGAGTGAAAAGGCAAAGGTCAATCGAAATCAGGGAGCAATTAAGGGTTCCCTAGTTTGGATATCAGCATAAAGCATTTAAATGAAAATCAATCAATAATAGAGTACTTTTAACAAATTTTGAAATAACAATTCATGATTTCACATTAAAATTTACAACACATTTATGAATGGATGGAAAACATAATAAAATTGACAAAATGACAAGTGAAATACTTCACTGCAGTGGCCCAACACATGAATCCTATAATATGATGTTTTATTTCCTGTGATCTAGTCTGCTGACTTGAGATTGATACAAAAAACCCTTCAGGTTCAGAAAATATGACTACAGAAATGTTCAGCAATTAATCCACCCTCAATACTTCAAATGATGAAGTATTTATACAAATTATAAACTAGAATATCTTGAAAAGATATCAAGATTGGTTTACAAATATCTCAAACTGTATTACATAAATAGAACTTAAATAAAGGACACTCAAAACTAATGAATCTATTTGGCACTATATTTATGGATTTATGGTGACAAAGAAGAGAAATCAAATTTGATAGCAACTCTTAGTTGATGATGAGGCTTCCAAGTTACTAACTATTTCCTTCCTTTGTGCATTTTGCTTAAGAAATTATGCAAAATTGGGGTCCAATGATACCTTTTTATATATCAATCCGAGATAGATATGTAAAAAGTGTAAGAGTTTTTTGTATATAAATATGTTGATGAGATAAACCTCTCTTAGTTTCCTAAAATTCCGTTCCAGTTGTTCACAATAAGCTATGCAAACATATGTGCAAAACAAAACTTTGCACAATCTGAAAATTAGGTTGTGACGATGTAAATGTATTTCTCATTCTGTAATACCTGTGTAAAACGTGAGATAGGTTTTTGTAGATTGGCCTCTTAGGAAAAAAAATTTCCTCCGGTTTTTCAAAATTCATCTTGGATTGGCCACAATAGTTTCTGCAAAAATATGACTTAAACAGAAAATTCTAGAAAATGTCCCTTCTTGCTCAATTTTCATGTTTTAACCTTATTGTTATTTTAACTGTTTTGACTTTTACTTCGGATAAAATTCATTATTGCTGGTAAAAGTGTTTTCATCTTAGTTTAAAAATTACTGCCTCCGTGTTTACTTTTACTGTTTTACCTTGACTGCTCTGTTTTCTTTTTACTTTTACTTTTTACAGTAAGAGTGAGTAAAATATGTCCTGGAGAGTTGCTGATGGAAATGTTTTCATCCTCTGTTCTGACCACTTGTGCAAATTTGTTTCTCTTTGAGTAAATGATTTATTTATGTTCTATTGCTTGGAATCTTTCATTTAAGGAAAATCATTTGAATTCATTTCCCTGTGAGTTCTTTCGAATAAATAGTTTGAACTAATATCCACTGTTTTTCCAAATTCTCCTTCTGCTAATAACCTGCAAAAATCAAACAATTCGTTAATGAAACAAAGGTATGCAAGGAGGGATAATGGCTTTGATGATGGTAAAATACTGTGAAAAATGGTTTAAAATGTAGCGGGGTTCCATTTTGTTGGCAATGGCTCTCAATAACTTAAAATACAGGGTTTTTGAAACGATTTTTAGCCTTCCACATAGTTCTGGAGCTCTAACATAGTTTTTTTTTTAGGACTTTCGCATTGATTTAGTGCATAGCGTAGAGTGGAGAGGTATTTGGATTGTTTTAACACAACACATAGCGGAAAGATGGCTTTCAGAGGAAGACACAATGAAAACGGGAATTACCGTTGAGCGGTTTTCGCAAATTTGAAAGGCAGTAAACGGTTGTCGTTAAATCGATGCGATCCAACAATAAAATGATGCGTGGAGGAGAGATAAAGCGCCGAAACAACTTTTATCGTAAATTTAATTTTGTTTAACGATCGTGCTATGAGATTTGTGATGGGATATTTGGACCATCGGATCTGATGACATTGAGCGAATGGTCGAGATTTAATGATGGAACTGCGGGGTAATGGGCATGGGGCCCGGGATAATATTAATGTGGCGGGGGGTTGAAAATGTATTAAATCTAAGGTTTAATACATAGTTGGGCTATGATTTGTGGAGGGTTAATGCATTATTAACAAATGAGCTGTGGGTATATGTTATTTTATAGCTGGTGGGGATAGTGGGACCAGTATTTATCACATGTGAGGAATAGAACTTTAGTTTATAATTTAAAAATATGGGTTGAGAATTAATATAAATGATTTAATTAATACAGGACGAGGGTATATAGGGGAATTAATACATTAGGTTAGCGTTGATATGAAATGAATGTGCGGGAATGTAAAATATGCTAGGCATAGTGTAAAATATGATTTTTAGGCGGGATTTCTTTATTGTGAAGCCCAACATAATCATTTAACACTTATACTTAGTATAAAGCATTTTTGTGGGTTTTTTGGGTATTTTTGTATGAAAAAGGGAATTAGTTAAGGGGTTTTTACTTTTCCTAGGTAAAATATGTTTTAAACTTAGGAAAAGGGGATTTTGCAAAGGAAAATGAATGATGTAAGGAGGAAAAGGGCTTTTTATGAAGGAGAAGGGTTTTTATGAGGGGAATTCTAATACCTTAGTGCCAATCAATCATTAAGTCGTGGGTCTGGTCCCAACAAAAGTCAGAGAAATTCTCTGAGCCTTTATGACTGAAGGATTTAGTACTGGAACACATTGTGGGGAGGGAAATTAATAATATGCCAAATGATGTTTATCCATGCCTTGTGAAACTGCTTGTACCTACCCATCATTTATTCTACCATTTTTTCCTTTTTTTGTATGGGTGAATTTGAGCTTACAAACCCTTATTCATTTTTCTTTTAAAACATGAAACTATCTAATTCTAACCTTATTTTATCCAAGGGATCAGATTAAACTATTGAGATCCTTATTATTATCTATTTTAACTATTGATCTGCCAAGATTAAACTGTTTGGCAAGATATTTATTCTCTATCTATTAGCATAAAATTTAAAGCATGAGAAGTTAAGATTAAACTATTTGACTTTTGGTTTTTAAGTTCTTGTGGTTATCATCTTTTGAAGAGCTTCTCGGATTATCCACAGTATCAAGAAACATTTGTCGACGTTTCGAATCCCAACGGGGATCCATCTTCAATTGTCTTGAAGATGGATCCTCGTTAGGATTCGAAACGTTGATAAATGTTTCTTGATACTATTTGACTTATCATGGATTATGGCATTTTGAAAAATGATCTACACATAATCCTTATTCTGCAGAAAAAATAAACTAATAGTAGTGGCATTTGAACGTGCAACACTTTCATGATCCATTTTAGTGGGGTTCATATTTATTATTCTTTCTTGATCTTTGTTTCTTTTTGTCCTTTGATTGTTATTTTAGGACTTTTACCCTCTTAAATTTTTTTAAATATGGGAATACATTTGCAGAAAGTAAAGGTATGTAAAATATTTCAAGATTTTAATAGAGCCAATTCAAAATTATGAATCCTATTATTATAAGACCCTAACAGGTAGGAAATTTGTGTCTAATCCCAAATCAATGACGGCTTGGTCCATTTCGTAGTCTCCAATCTGCGCAGTCATGCGCATCTCTCGTCCAGTCATTTTTTTGTTCTTGTATAGCTTGTTCACAGTTTTAACCTCTGGATGTAAAGCAACATTTTCTGCGCAACTATCTATTAATGCTTGAAGATTCTCTATGACCTTCTGGTTGCGCAACAGCTTCATACATGCATGGAGGAATGGTTTAATTGCTTCGTCTACTTTTGGATCTACCATAAATTTCGAAGTAGGTGCTTCATCTTTGGAAATCTCCCTCCGAGCTTCTATGAAGGTTTATTTCTCTTTTTTCAGATCTAAGCTTTCTGTCTTTTCCCCAACTTTTCAAATTAGTGATTCAGCTGCAGCTTTTTCCTTGGCTTCTCCGGTGGCAATGCCACTACGTGTGATCACATTGATACATGGTCCATCGTCTTGTGGTTCTACCTCAACCCTTTGTACATTCTACGTGGGCGTATGATGTTTCTCCTGCATTTTTTCTATTAATACCGGGCAGTCTTCAATGATGTGGTCGAACTGCCTGCAATATCTGTAGGAATAGTGCGTTGGGTTTGGGAAGTCTCGTGCAAAATGTCCCACGTCCACACAATTGTAGCAGATCAGCTGTCCACATCCTCGACCTGCACCCCCCCCTCTCCCTCCTCCCCTTCCTCTTGCAGGAGATCCACCTTGCCCAGAAGGAGATAGTGGTGATGAGGGGTCCGACTGCACCCTGTATAGGTTTCCCCTCTCTACCATGAGGTTGAGTGTTCGACAGTTTTGTTCATCATGACCTACAGATGAGTATAATCTGCACCACTGTTGTTTCAGTTATGGAACATAAGAACCTAACCACGGGCAGTGATATTTATCATGCCTTCCTGCTACCCAAAATTCAGCACACCACAACATAGGACTACTAGGGCCAGCCATTTCCCTAGGGTGTAGAGGACTTGCCCTCCCAGCCTGCATATAATCTGATAACAACTGGCATTGATCCTTAGTATGACCCGACACCCTACAACGTGTGCACCAGATGTCCAGGCTAGCTTCCTTACCCCGATCCTTCTGTAAGTTCCGAATTTCTAAGTGCATTGCCTCTAGCTGGCTCTGGATCTGAAGAGCTGTGAACTGCATATCATCTCTTGGTGCAACTTCTAACTTCATGGAAATCTACAAAGCTTCTTCTTGGGAGCCGATATTATGTTGTCCCATAGGTCCACTTAGGTATGGAAATAACATAGCGATAAACCATTCCTTATGCTGCTTGTCCTCGTAGACAAATCCCCCATCCATGATGGCCTTCTTCAATCGTTGGTCAGCTTCCTAGACGGACTCTGTAGGTCCCTGTTTGAAATCCTTTACATCGACTACACATTGAGAGTATGATTTAGGCTTCTAGAACTATTTCTTCAGGGCATCCTTAATATCTTGTATTGGTGCATTCACATGTTGACCAATATATACCATAAACCATTCCAGGGCCCTTCCTTCGAAGGCTATGGTTAGCTGCATTCGTTTGATAACATCATTATTAACGTTCTGCGTAGTCCATATAGACTCTGCTACGAGCTAGAATTGATCCATATCTTCGTCCCCTACACCCTTAAAGTTAGGTAGTTTCATGTGCATAGCCATGTAGTCCTTAGGTTGTGGTGGTGGTGGGGTAGGAGAATTCTTACCCTTGCGCGGGTTCGATGTTGGTGTGGCCGGGGGGCTAGTTCCAACTTGCGCAGCCCCTCCTTGGTTAAAATCAGGTGATTCCCTTAAGGGATTGTATACCGATATTTTTCCTTGATTAACCCGATAGTATTTACCGCTTCGTGTCATGCTCCTGCTCTGGTCGGAGGTAATTCATTCAGTGTGGCCACATAGGACACCCTTTTCACTCTATAACATCTTAATAAACAACGACAGGGTTTTCAGGAACTTACCTCTAAATCCCCTGAAGAACTTTCACTCTGCTTCCGAATATGACACAAATTGATCAACGACAAATTCTTTCACGAACCCTCCCAAGATACTGTCAACTCAGTGGTCAATAATTTTGGTAATATTGTTATTAGTATTTTCCAATTGTTGGATCAATTCGGGGGTCCATTGCGTGACCTGATCATCTTTCCAGCAAGTCTGGAACTCCGAAAATCGTGGCAACCACTCTTGTAATACATGTGCGAAGGATACAAAGAAGACTTCGTGCACTTCCGTAAAATATAATTGTTTTTCCACTCTTCAATAGATGACTTCTTACTTCTATTCTCTTTTAGGGAAAACTCCTGGATATATTTTTCGAACCTTCTAGCTCAAGCTTCAATGGCTGCCAATGACCCTGTGGCATTACCCAATCTCTCTCTCAAAATGCTCCCGGTCCCAACAACAGAACAATTTGCTGGCTTTAGGGGTCCTGACCCAGGTTTTGTTTAAGGTTTGCCAACAAACCTCGATACTACTGGCCTTTCGGTAATGACTTGCTTGCGCAGGTCAAGGTCTCACCCGAAGTAGTATGGGAGGGTGCTAGAACCAGGTTTCCGTACCCCGAGAGAGAGAGAGAGAGAGAGAGAGAGAGAGAGAGAGAGAGAGAGAGAGAGAGAGAGAGTTCATTAAAGTGGATCGCTTGAGATTTAACAGACTTGCACAGGGGAAGCCCTAATACAGAACCCTTTTAATAGTATATCGGTTAGGCACGGATCGTACTTTATAGGTAACTTGAGTAGAGTATTTTAACTAGAGCTACGCATTTATCATATCGCATCCACGTGTGCATCAGTATATCATCAGTATTTAGTAAGAAACCACAATGTCAGAACATAAGCGTAGCCAATAATACAAGGACACTTAATTACCATCAACAACCTTCACATTCATTCATACCCAGATCCAACTTACAGACTCTATTACTAGCCCATGCACACAGCCAGCGAGGTCCACACACAGCAGGACTTCGGGTCTCCGCGCACACAGCCAGCAGGAGCACTTACCGAGACAATCAACACAAAAGATCCACAATTTCATATCCAAGCTTACTTTCTTCTTAGTCCCCTTTTAGACTCGATTTATCTATCTATTTATAATATTTTAGCCTGCTCTACTCTATGGTTCGCAGACCGTGGTTTTTAGACTCCTAGTCTACCCTTTGACCCATTACAATACATTAGGGCTTTGACTCACCCCAAAGCCCCTGCGCTAGACCAAGTATTACAAAAATATTACAAAACTGGACCAAAAATGCGGTTAGGGGACCTCGTTCCAACAATAGCCCTTACACTGCCTCTTCTACGTCCTCTCTCTGCCTTCTTTGCGATGTATTCCCAGCTCAGAAAAAATCTCTAACCGAAACTCTCTCTGCCCCTCATTGCAAAAATCAACTCAATGATCTCTCCGACTGCTTTGCACTGCTCACTTGAGAAATCGATCTCTAGACTCTCTCTCGATGTGTCTTCCAAATGGCCATCAGGCCTTCTATTATAACCTTCTCGTTGAGAAATCAATGACCCATTTTAAAAATTAATCAAGGGTTAAGATTAACTTGACTTGATCTTCGTCTTTTTCTAGAAGATTCACACCCAGTTCTATTAATATACTTTAATTATTTTAATTATTTTAGCTCCCATTAAAAATAATTAATTATTTTAATAAAACCCCATCCAGGTGGAATTTCCCAAAACACTTTCTGGGTATTTTGGAATACACATGTCTAAGCCTCCCTGCAAAATTTGAGACTTAGAGCACATCCGATACTACCAAAAATCAACAAGAGTGGCATATTGTATGACAAGACTAGTCACCCCATTCATTGACATTTGTCACAACTTCTAACATAATTCTTGGCATCTCTAAATATGGTAAGCCAATAATTCCCCAAATGTAGTACCTTGTTTTCAATTTAGTTTCTAATGAATTTTCCCCCATAGGGTTCATCACGATAGGCCTTAATAATGTCATAAATTTCATCTACCATCACAAAAAATGTACACCTGAACCTAGGAAAACAAAACACTTTGTTTGATGAATTTTGGCTTTTTCTTGGTGATATATGTTGTGAAAAATTATATGTAGACAAATAGTTATTGATGTTTGCAAACCAAAATGTGTTAGTGGATAAAGAAAACACATTTTCATCTAGAAAATTATCTTCTACAAGAATGGCTTCTCCTCATTATGGAGTTTAGAGAGAAAGTCGCTGACCATGTTTTCCTTTCTAGGCTTGTTGAGGACGGTAATGTCAAATTATTATAATAATAGAAACCACCTTGCCACCTTTTAATTAGCAACCAACTGATTCATAAGATGATAAATGGCATAGTGGTTAGTATGTATAAACATGGGATACAATTAATGTAATGTTGAAACTTATTAATAACATGCATTACAACTGTTGGAACACCTAATCCTACATGGGTAGGTGTGGAATGTGAAAAGTCACAATGGAGTCCAAGTGACCTTGCAAGATGAAACCAAGAGTCACACCATTGTACTATAAATGTACATCTTTTTATAATGGAAAATAAGAAAGCCTCACGCTTATCTTTCATTGTGTGTTGTTTCTCTTGTGTGTTTTATCCTCCTCATACACCATGTGTGTGCTTCAACATGGTGTTTAACATGGTATCAGAGCAGGCGATTTTTGGCCCTGCTCCAAATTGAGTGAGCCATTTGTGTTTATGGCCTTTGCATATCTGCAAAATTTTTAACATTTTTGCAGCATTTAGAGAGTTTTTGCAGCAGTTTTTTTGCTGCCATTCAGAGGGTTTTGAAGAAGAGCAGTGTTGGCTTTGAGAAAGAGCAGCATTAAGTGATTTTGCAGCATTCAAAAGGGTTTTGGAGAAGGAGCAGCATTCAGAAGAAGGAGCAACATTCAGAAGAAAGAGCAGCATTCAGAATTTGAAGAAGAAGAAGCATTCAACATTGGTTTTGAAGAAGGCAGCACTGCCCATCTAAAGGTTTTCATTCTCATTTTTCCTGCAATTTCTATTAATTTCTGCATTGAAGAGTTGCTGGAAAACTCTGTTTTAAAAATGGGTTTCTGAAGAAGAAGTTTTTTGGTTTTCACTGCAAAAGAATTCTGAGTTCTGCTGGATTTTTTACTGCTGAGAAAATTAATTTTTCCACTGAGTCTACAAGATTCAGCTATACATTTGAAGAAAAAATTTCTGCTGTGTATTTGGAAGAAAATTTCTGCTGTTGTTTTTAAAGTCCGGAGCTTCAAATTTCTCTACTCTGCTGTTTTTAAGCTTAAAAAAAATAAAAATAAAAATAAAAATAAATAAATAAATAAATTTTCACTCTTTCACGCACTCGCTTCTGCAATCTTACACCCAACTTCACATTGCCAGCCCTTCCTTCTCCATACTCTACCCGTCGGCTCTCTGCCGCCCCTCCAAAATAAGACAACGTTTTTTTTTAATACTCAATCTCCCACTACAGTCTGAATGCTCACGGCACTCCCCTCAATCCCTTACAACGCTCCCACCAGCGCTCTCCAAACGCCCTCACCTCACACAACGATTCATCTCCATTGGCATTCGGCCTTTACCCACGCCCTTCCCCTTCCCATCGATTTGTACTCCCTCACCATACATCTCTTATGCGCTCCCCTCTACACCTCGACCCTCTCAAACTAAACCACGAAACCCCCTACAAACCGCGCCTCCCTTTCTCTCTGCTGCTGTCTCACACTATACAAACTTCACCCCGAACTCCGGTCCCTACGCTCCTTTGCTACGCGGCTTACCTACCGCACACCCCACTCTGCACCTGCACATACGCGCTCTCAACTCTGCCACATTCCATTCACGCCCCTCTCATATCCTCTGCACACTCCTTAAACTGCTCCATTCTTAATACAATACACGCAGAACACTCCTCACAATACACGTCTCATTCCACCGCCCTTTAACAACGCTCACACCTGCGCTATCTCCTCCACGGCCTTTCGGCCTCCCTCCACTTAATTTTTAATTTGACTTTTTCAATTTTTAAAAAAATACCGCCCCTCCCTATATATTTATCCATCAATACCGACCATATAAATTGTATATAATACTGCCCTCCTTTTTAAAAATTGATTTTTATATTTGATTCGCCTCCCATAAGTTTGTAATCCCCTCCCATTTTTTATAATACCATATCCCTATTTTAAAATATTCAATCCCATTTCATTTAAATTTTCTAATAAATTCCCCCTCCCTCCATTACTACAATCCCTTTCATTTTAATTCCCTTTCCTTACATTCCCCTCTAACATTAATAAACCCCCCCCCATATGATACTCCCCCCTCCTTATAAATTTTCCTCCACATTTTTAATTATTCCCTTTTTTTTTTAATTAATTTTTAATTAATTAAAAAAAAAAAAAAAACAGCAGAGAGAGAGGAGAGAGAGGAAATGAACAGCAGTGAATGACGAAATGATATAGAGAAAGTTGCAGATTTGCATTGTGATTCGTGGTATTGATCATAAAGGGTGATTTTTTTGAAGAAATTGACATTTGAAGACAAGTTTGCCATCATTGAAAACAGCTATTTGAAGAAAATTCAGCTTCTTGCATAAGTGTTTTTGCTGGACATTCACATATTTTTGCAGAGATTTTGTATTGAACTCACATTGTGAGTGAATTTGCCTCTTCATTCATAGTTGGAATCAGAAAATTTGAGTTGTTGGATTGTTGATTGCCCTCCATCATTTGAGGAGCAGATTTTGTGCTTTGAGAATTCTTTGGAGTCATTTGTATTTGTTGCATCACATTGTAAACGGGTGCATTTTCGGTTGAAGCCGACACCCTTTCATTCATTTTTGAGCCTAAATTGTTGAAAATGGCCAAAATCAATGAGGCATTAGTGTTGTTGAATGACCTCATTCATTCAAATGTTCATGATATGATAAAAATGAGCAAGGATGCTCTTTGTAAAATTCACAGTTGTTTACTAGATGCACATGAAAAGATTGAGTTTTTGCAGTTGGAATCTCAGCTCCAACAAGACGAACTTCAGCAAAAGAGTCACCATTCTAAACCTG
Organism: Pinus albicaulis; assembly: GCA_034641835.2. Classification (NCBI taxonomy): domain Eukaryota; kingdom Viridiplantae; phylum Streptophyta; class Pinopsida; order Pinales; family Pinaceae; genus Pinus; species Pinus albicaulis. Next base: position 1,449,002,877 of record CM076570.1, on the reverse strand, counting down.
TTTCTGTTCAGAAGATTGAGAAAGACTCCCATCAGCAGCAAGTCAGTAAAGTTTCAGTTGATTCACATTCAATTCCTTGTACTAGAGCAGATTTACATGCAGATGCAGCATCTCAGCCTGCACTTCTCAAGCCCATCATTAGACCTTGGGAAGAGCTTGTCCACAACAAGCACCGAACTGGTCTTGGATATGACAAGGATGTGTCCTTTCATATTCCAGACTACACCAAGCCCATCATATTTCAGAGTGTCGGATTCATGTATGACAGTTCACCTGCAGCTGTTCCAGATCATGTTCCACTTCCACAACAGATTGAGAAATGCCAACACTGTGATCGAGTTGGCCATATGAAAGATCATTGTTTTGATCTTCATCCATGCAAGCACTGTGGTCAGCACACCCATTCTTCAGACAGATGCTTCAGACACAAGCCTCCTACAAGAACCAAGATTCATCTTGGATGGATCGCTTCTTGGCAATGGGCATCAGCAGCCAAGAAGATGTTTACGACACATGTTAGAACTTGTTCACGCATATTGAGCAAACTTGCAGTTGAGTTTTTGCCATCATCTCACCTTGTCCCTGACAGGGGGGAAAATGGTGGTCATGTACAATCTTCGACGACAGATCAAGCGAGCCTGAGCCACAATCTCTCATTCCATGTTCAGAGTTGTAGCCAGCAGTTCAAGCGAGCCTGAGCCACAATTCGTCATTCCGGATTCAGAGATGTAGCCAGAGATACAGATGCCCATGAGCATACCTTTGGTTGGTGGATAACCTAAAACCATCATTTTCGGTTGGTGGATAACCTAAAACCATCATCTTTGGTTGGTGGATAACCTAAAACCATCGTTTTTGGTTGGTGGATAACCTAAAACCATCATCTTTGGTTGGTGGACAACCTAAAACCACCACAGGTAGTAGACCTCCCTTCTTTTAGGTCGAAGGTCTCCCTTTTTTATGAGGGACAATTCCTCTAGCAGAAGCCTTCAGCTTCTTGCCAGTTTTGGAAGAGTTCCGGGAACTGCAACATGTATTGCGTTCCAGTGTTTGTGGTCATCCTAAAACCACCTCTTTCTCCAACATTTCAGAGAGTTGATTCAGCCAAGTGCTGCCATGTATACTTTGCAGGTTTGTATTACAACTCTTTTCTTGGACTCACACATACCCCTTCAGATTAAGGGGGGATGTTGGAACACCTAATCCTACATGGGTAGGTGTGGAATGCGAAAATTCACAATGGAGTCCAAGTGACCTTGGAAGATGAAACCAAGAGTCACACCATTGTACTATAAATGTACATCTTTGTATAATGGAAAATAAGAAAGCCTCACGCTTATCTTTCATTGTGTGTTGTTTCTCTTGTGTGTTTTATCCTCCTCATACACCATGTGTGTGCTTCAACATGGTGTTTAACAACAACAAGAAATTCTTTTTTGTTACCATATAGTTCTATTTAGTGGGAGTATGCTTCTAGTTGATAAAATAGATAAAATAAGGTCATCGTTCCAAATTTTCCTAAGTACAAGCCCTTTAGTTATATCTGAAGAATCTAAGGAAATGTGGAAAGTTAGAGACCAATTCATACCTCACAAGACAAGTGCTATTGTCAATTTTTCCTCTAACATTTCAAATGCTACATGGCACTGAGCATTCCAACAAAATTTTGTAGCTTTGTTAATTGTTGAAACAAGGGTGAGGCTATCTTGGTAAAATTTTCTATAAATGTTCAATAGTTCCCTACATATATTAAAAAGATATCAACAACATTTTAATTAGTTGGAACTTGTTAAAATGATGTCTTGGTATTCACCCATGGTATTCATGTGGATAATAACCTATTTAAGGGGGAAATTAAACTAACCTAGATCCATTTTATCTTCATCCCCTACACCCTTAAAGGTAGGTAGTTTCATGTGCTTAGCAATGCCATACTTAGGTTGTGGTGGTGGCGGGGTAGGAGAATTCTTACCCTTTCGCGGGTTTGATGCTGGCATGGCCGGGGGGTAGTTCCAACTTGCGCAACCCCTCCTTTGTTAAAATCAAGTGATTCCCTTAAGGGAATGTATACCGATCTGTCTCCTTGATTAACCCGATAGTATTACCGCTTCGTGTCGTGCTCCCACTCTGGTCGGAGGTCATTCACTCGGTGTGGCCACACAGGACACCCTTTTCACTTAATAACATCTTAATAAACAACGACAGGGTTTTCAGGAACTTACCTCTAAATCCCCTGAAGAACCTTTGCTCCGCTTCTGAATATGACACAAATTGATCAATGACAAATTCTGTCACAAACCCTCCCAAGATGTTGTCAACCCAGTGGTCAAAAGTTCTGGTAATATTGTTATCAGTCTTTTCCAATTGTTGGATCGATTCGGGGGTCCACTTCGTGACCTGATCGTCTTTCCAACAAGTATGGAACTCCGCCAATCATGCCAACCACTCTTGTAAGTCGCGTGCGAAGGATACAAAGAAGATTTTGTGCACTTCCGTAAAATATACTTTTTTTTCCACTCTTCAGCAGATAACTTCTTACTTCTATTCTCTTTTAGGGAAAACTCCTAGATCTGTTTTTCGAACCAATCTTCTAGCTTAGGCTTCAATGGCTGCCAATGACCCTGTGGGTAGAAGATTACTACAGCATGGGGGCTACAGCATAGGGCAAAGTGCCTGGGGCCTAAGTAGTACCCTCACTATGTTCGAATGGTGCATGCCATAAATATTCGTGTAGTCTCTTCTTCAGCCAAGGCATAGGAGCTACCGAGCAGTCTCCTATCCTTTTAGTCCTGCCCTGGTGTCCTCTCTCCTGGGGGAGGAGCTGCCTAGTCCTTTCGACATCTTTGTGTCATCCCTTACCCAATCTCTCTCTCAAAATTCTCCAGGTCCCAATAATGGAACCATTTGTTGGATTTAGGGGTCTTGAGCCAGGTTCGATTTAAGGTTTGCCAACAAACCCCGATACTACTGGCCATTTTGGTAATGGCTCGCTTGTGCAGTTCAAGGTCTCACCCGAAGTAGTATGGGAGGGTGGTGGAACCAGGTTTCCACACCCTGAGAGAGAGAGAGAGTTAATTAAAGTGGGTCCCTTGAATAGACTTGCGCAGGGGAAGCTCTAATACATAACACTTTTAACAGTATATCGGTTAGGCACATATCGTAATTAATAGGTAACTTGAGTAGAGTATTTTAACCAGAGCTATGCATTTATCATATCGCATCCACGTGCACATCAATATATCATCAATATTCAGTAAGCAACCACAATGTCAGAACATAAGCATAGCCAATAATACAAGGACACTTAATTACCATCAACAGCCTTCACATTCATTCATACCTAGATCCAACTTACAGACTCTATTACCAGCCCACGCACACAGCCAGTTGGGTCTGTACGCAGTAGGACTTTGGGTCTCCTCCCACACATCCAGCACGATCCCTTACCCAGACAATCAACACAAAAGATCCACAAGTTCATATCCAAGCTTACTTTCTTCTTAGTCCCCTTTTAGACTTGATTTATCTAACTATTTATAACATTTTAGCTTGCGCTACTCTATGGTCCGCAAACCATGGTTTGTAGACTCCTGGTATACCCTTTGACCCATTAAAATACATTAGGGGCTTTGACTCGCCCCAAAGCCCCTGCGCTTGACCAAGTATTACAAAAATATTACAAAACTGGACTAAAAATTCGGTTAGGGGACCTCATTCCAACAGTAACCCTTACACTACCCGTTCTACATCCTCTCTTTGCCTTCTTTGCGATGTATTCCCGGCTCAGAAAAAATCTCCAACTGGAACTATCTTTTCCCCTCATTGCAAAAATCAACTTGATGACCTCTCCGGTTGCTTTGTGTTGCTCACTTGACAAATCGATATCTAGACTCTCTCTCGATGTGTCTTCCACGTGGCCATTAGGCCTTCTCTTATAACCTTCTCGTTGAGAAATCAATGACCCAGATTAGAAAATAATCAAGGGCTAAGATTAACTTGACTTGATCTTCGTGTTTTTCTAGATTCACACCCAGTTCTATTAATATACTTTAATTATTTTAATTATTTTAGCTCCCATTAAAAATAATTAATTATTTTAATAAAACCCCATCCAGGTGGAATTTCCCAAAACACTTTCTAGGTATTTTGGAATACACGTGTCTAAGCCTCCCTGCAAAATTTGAGACTTAGAGCACATCCGATGCTACCAGAAATCAACAAGAGTGGCATATCGTATGACAAGACTAGTCACCCCATTCATTGACATTTGTCATAACTTCTAACATAATTCTTGGCATCTCTAAATATGGTAAGCCAATAATACCCCAAATGTAGTACCTTATTTTAAATTTAGTTTCTAATGAAGTTTCCTCCATAGGGTTCATCACGATAGGCCTTAATAATGTCATAAATTTCATCTACCATCACACAAAAAGTACACTTGAACCCATGAAAACAAAACACTTTGTTTGATGAATTTTGGCATTTTCTTGGTGATATATGTTGTGAAAAATTATCTATAGAAAAATAGTTATTGATGTTTGCAAACCACAATGTGTTAGTGGATAAATAAAACACATTTTCATCTAGAAAATTATCTTCTACAAGAATGGCTTCTCCTCATTATGGAGTTTAGAGAGAAATTTGTCGACCATGTTTTCCTTTCCTGGCTTGTTGAGGATGGTAATGTCAAATTATTGTAATAAAAGAAACCACCTCGACACCTTTTCATTAGCAACAAACTGATTCATAAGATGACAAATGGAATAGTGGTTAGTATGTATAAACATGGGATACTAGTAATGTAATGTTGAAACTTATTAATAACATGTATTACAACAAGCAATTCTTTTTTGTTACCATATAGTTCTATTTAGTGGGAGTATGTTTCTGGTTGAGAAAATGGATAAAATAAGGACATCGTTCCAAATTTTCCTAAGTACAAGCCCCATAGTTATATATGAAGAATCTATAGAAATGTGGAAAGTTAAAGACTAATTCAGACCTCACAAGATAAGTGCTATTGTCAATTTTTCCTCTAATGTTTCAAATGCTACATGGCACTGAGTATTCCAACAAAATTTTGTAGCTTTGTCAATTGTTGAAACAAGGGTGAGGCTATCTTGGTAAAATTTTCTATAAATGTTCAATAGTACCCTACATATATTAAAAAGATATCGACAACATTTTAATTATTTGGAACCCGTTAAAATGATGTCTTGGTATTGACCCATGGTATTCATGTGGATAATAACCTATTTAAGGGGGAAATTAAACTAACTTAGATCCATTTTAGTTTGATGTTATATTTAGATACATAATTAGCTATAGAAAATGATGGCATTGAATCCATGTAGCTTGTAAAGGTATAACATTTTTATGGATATGTTCAACATTTTTATGGAATTATTCAGTGGCCCTATGTTTTTTTGTATGTTTTATTTCTATTGTTGAATGGATGAATACATAATGTGTATATATGCATAGAAGATTCAAAGCTTCTTGGAGTGTATTTGGTGATTGAAGATTTCTTGGAGGCTATTTGGTGATTCAGGAAGGTGTTTTTAAGAAGAGTAGGGTACGTACAAGACAATATTTGCTTCTTCATTTTAGTGGCTTCTTTGATAATCACTTTAATATAATATATGTAATATATTCTCTTAATTTATGAGTAATAATGTGCTATAGAAATAGAGCTCCTATGGATATAGGATGGTAAGTTTAGAAATGAATAAGCTAATTATGAAAGTGAGCTGGGATGAAGGTAGGAGAAATATTAGGTAAAATGTAATAATATTACATTTAATTAGTATTCCCTTCACCCTAGCCACTTTTTATTGGGTGATAGTGGTAATAACTATAATTGGGTAAAATATAATACTATAATGTTATGTTTTGTCCAAAATTTCCTCTCACTTTATCCACCTTTTATTAAAAAATTTAGTTATATTTGAGGTTTATAAGTAAACTTAACTCCTATGTAAACATTTGATCCTAGTATGGTAGAGATGTAATGTTTAATATTTTGACTTAGTGAAAATAAAGTAACATAAACTAACTTGGATCCATCTTAACTGGATCTCCCAAGGATCAAATTTCTTGAGATGCAAGCCTCTTTTAATGTGAAAAGAGATTTGATCCCTCTCGGCCCTTGAGAGTCAAAATGGATCTAGGCTAGTTTTATTTTCACCAAGTTAAAATGTTTGCATTATTTTAAGTTACATTAAGTTACACATATCTACCATATTTTAATTTTATCTTTACCCTGATAAAATGTTTACATTAATGTTACACATCTCTAGCATATTGGGCTAGAGCGCACCTCTCACCCTAACAAAAAAAAATGAGTAATTTTATTAAAAAAAAATATTATATCAAATTTTAAAATAAAAATATTATATCACAACAATTTTTCTCGTTAATTTTAACCCAAATATGTCAAATATTTTTAGGAAATGAGTTTAAGTTATTTAATATGTAGAATTCAAGTCCCCATAAAGGCTTTCAAGAGTGCTTAATCCATTTATACATTTACTTTACTTTACTTTAATTTTTTTTTTTTTTATGTTTTTTTTTTTTTGGTAACCCAACAAAAAAAAGAGTAATTTTATTAAAAAAAAATATTATATCAAATTTTAAAATAAAAATAGTATATCACAACAATTTTTCTCATTAATTTTAACCCAAATATGTCAAATATTTTTAGGAAATGAGTTTAAGTTATTTAAAGGGAATTGAACTTGTGATCAGTGCCATAACAACCCGTCTCATCACCATTTAACCAAGACCCCATGGACATTTTTATATTTATGTAATTTGAGTGAGTTAAAATGTCAAATAAGACAAGCCAAAAACTACCAACTATAAATTAACTACTTTACTTTACTTTAATTTAATTTTTATTTTATGTTTATGTAATTTGACAAATGATAAATGGGACAAGCCATGATGATAAACGTCTCTACCATAATCACAATGATTTTCTTTTATTTTTATTAATAAAAACAAATTTGCAATATAAAACATTTGAATTTAATTATTTTTACATCTATCCCTAACATCTAACATCTAATGTCTACACATGCACCCTATGCTAGGTTGTAGAGCGTCTCTCTAACACAATAATGGTTTTTCTTTTCTTAAAGTGAGTTTTATTCATTTCACTTCTTTTTTTATAAAATAGTTTTTGTTCAATTGATTTGTAAACATAGATTTTTAGCTTGAGTTAATTTCAATTTTCATGTAATTCAATATGATTAATAAGTTTTCTTTATTTTATTATTATTATTATTATTATTATTGAATTCAATATATAAAAAACATGAATAATTTTATAAACTAGCTTAGATCCATTTTAACTAATCAAATTTCTTTTCACTCTAAAACAAATTTAGGTCTTAAAAAATTAAAAAAAGTTTAGGCTTTAAAAAGTTGATCCCTCTAAGCACTAAATGTTAAGATAAATCTAGTTAAATTATTATTTTTTATTAAAACTATTATGATTTGTGTACATAAATTGCTCCCCATTTTATATTAATTTTTTTTTTTATAAAGTTTCTTTAAATATATATATATATATATATTAAAAAATATTTTAAATGTTTTTAATTGAATTACAATGTGGTAATTTAACTCTTCTACATTTTAAAAATTTTATTTATTTAATTAATTTTTTTATTTTTGTTAAAATTATAAATTTAATGATATAATATGCACAATTTAAACCCTGAAAAGATGTTTATCCATTTATATAATAAAAATACATTATTTTCACCCAGCCAAAAAAATCCAAAACTTCCATTTAAATTCGAATTCAAATCTAACCCAAAAATTATAGTAATTAAAACAACTATGAACAAAAACCCCATTTTCCTCTGCTGTTTATCCCCAGCATCTGCCTTTCATAACTGCTGCCTCCTAAGGTCTTTGTAGTTAATTTTTTTGCAAAACTGTCAATGAAGTTGTGAAAACCAGTAGAGAAAATCCGTTACTTGCGTTTAGAATATATAGAGAAAATTTGATGGTTCAGACATTTAAAAAAAAATCCGTTACTTGCGTTTAGAATATATGAAAATTGAGATGAAACTGTGTATGATGCTAATAAATCAAAATGAAAGATAACAATACTCATGATCATTTAGCCAATGCTTTTAAACTTCAAAGCAATGCCAGCTAGGATCAAAGAATTACCTGTCTAAAACATACCAGGATTGAGTAGACCCGCAGTTCGAAACTCTCAGTGCCATACGCCTCCTTCGATTGCCTGGGTTTTTGTCGTTGGATTGGTAATTCAGTTGAGATAGGTTGAATATATCAGTGTTTTGTGAACACGGGCATGGAGGTTGGACTTTTAGGGGAAAGCAATCTGAGATTTGTTGAGATTTTCACTTTTCTTATTCTTCTATCTCATAATTATTATTTTTTATTTAATTTGTTTTTAATATAAGTCTGGTTATAAAGAACAGAAGAGAAAGAAAGAAAAAAAAGAAGGTATTTTAACATCTACGAGAGCTTATGGGACAGATTGCTTTTTCATCTGGGTTTTGTATTCAGCCCCTTTTACTGTGAAGTTTTACAATAACCACTCCTAGCTTCTCGACAAACTCTTCGCTGAATAGATTATCCCAAGAACTAGCTCCCAGAATATCTCCATAATTTTCCCAGCTGTTTTTGAAGGCCTCACATTCTAAAATGAAATGTTTTGCTGTTTCCACTTTTCCGGAAGAGCAAAAAATACATACTCTTTCCTCCCACATTTCTTTTGGCCTTTTCCAGCTCCTTGTTTCACAAGGGAGTTGATGAGAATTAGTCCCCGAGCAATAATAATTTTAGATCTCCAAGAAATATTGGCCCCTATGTACGCCTTTTGTTGATGGTTATGAGTGGGGTTAAACTCTTCAATGTAGTACTTCTTCTTTCTCTCTAGCTGTTTCTCCCAAGTACGTTTGTGGAACTTATCCATAAAAAATGACTATTCTCAATGGCATTTCACATATTTAAACTCAAGATTCTCACCACAAAAATCTTCAAGTTTTCAAGTTTTCATTCTGGACTATTGAGATTATTTTTAATTAAGGATTATTTCTTCAAGTTTTCATTATGGATTGTTGAGATTATTTTTTACGCTGTTTCATTTTTCTTATCCTTCCATCTCATATTTATTATCCTTTATCTTCGCTCCTTTTTGTGGATTTGTCCTTAGGATGAGTCTTGTTATAAAGGAACAAAAGGGATAAACAGACTAAAAAATGAGTACTCTGGATTATATTTCAGATATTCAACTCAAGATCTTCAAGTTTTCATTTTGGATTAATTTTAATTAAGGATTATTTCTTCAAGTTTTCATTCTGGACTGTTGAGATTATTTTTTATAACTTATTCGGTCTGTAATGGGTAGGTTGTTTCACTTTTCTTATCCTTCCATCTTATATTTATTATGCTTTATCTTTGCTCATTTTGTGGATTTGTCCTTAGGATGAGTCTTGTTATAAAATAACAAAAAGGACAAACAAAGTAAAAAATGACTACTCTGGATTATATTTCATATATTCAAACTCAAGATTCTCACCACAAAAATCTTAAAGTTTTCATTATGGATTATATTTCAGAGATTCAAACTTCTCACCACAGAAGTTTTCAAACTCTCATTCTTTATTATTAAAAAAAGAGAATGGATTATATTCCTTGAACAAACCTCAATTGCCAAAAATTTATTCACAATGGATTAGCTCAAACAATTAAGTGTTACACAAGAGGAAGGTAACATGGTCAAGTTCCCATACTAGTTACCTCCTCTCCTTTGTTACCTCTTCTCCTTTGTGGTATATTCCATCCCAAAAAAAATCATTTGTAAAAAGAAATGTGTGTTATAGGTCAATTTGAGAATCATTCCCAATGACCTGGTTAACTGGGCATCATCTCTAGGACCGATGTATAGGGTCTATCATCTCCTAACATTTCAGTTGGTATATACCCTAAGACAAAGAACAAGAAAAATCAATCAAAGACTTTCATCTGCAAAGGTTTCCAAAGTTTGAAGTTTATAATATATCATATGAGAGCTCACCAACGCTGCCCCTAAAGAGACTAAGCGCGTTGCATATGCAGGTAGCCCCATGTAAGGCTGCTTTGCAAAGCATTTCCCGACATCCATGGGTGCGTTGGTCACATTGGGAGCGAAATTCTCATTGTTCCGAAATCTCCACTTGGCCAATGCCTTCTAGAAGAGTTCACATGTGTTAAACTTCGAATCCATGTGTCCATTTGACATCTACAAGATTGGGAACATGTTTGCCTATTATTGAAAATTCATTGATTGTGAAACTACCTCAGCTCCTCTATAAATTGAGCACAGATCTTAGTGTTTGAGAATGAAGAATTTGTGTAGAGAAATATTGGTGGAATTTCAATTGAGGAGATTGATTTGAGTGACATATTGCTGGAGATATCTGTATTGTGATGAGGTTGGGATGCTGCTAGAGATGGTGACACTAAATCAATCACTGGGTTGTAACCTCTCCTTCTATCATCAATAAATATTCCTGCTTATTTTTCCCTATATGCATCTGTATAAGCTTAGATTTCCAATATCATGATTTCTTAGTTAATGTATATTGTTTATACTTTATTGATTTAGCTAAATAACTTGAATAGACATCTGTATTATTGCTATCTCTTGTTGTTTAGTGTTCATTCTTGCAGGAAATATTTTGCACAACCAGCTGGAATTTGAAGCTACATCAAAAACGACAGAAGGAGACTTTGGAAGCGCTTAGATTCCAAGTAGGTTCTTTATTTCATTCTGTGTGTCTGTTTACAATTAGGAAAGATGGTCGTAAAGTCTTTGACCTATTGTTCTAGATTAACATCTGTCTAGGGAAGAATGATTTATTCGTAATTCATAATTCTGCATAACAAATTAGTGACTTTGCTGGAGGGATTACTCTTTATCTTAGGTGTTTTAGCCTCTGATTTTCTCTGTTTATTCACCCAGTAGTTGTTACTCACGAATATTAGGCTTTTTAAGATCCAAATTTGTAAAACAAGTGTGTTAAAAAACTATGGTTTTCCTTTGACATTGCGCCCAATGCACTCTTGGACAGGACACAGTGCTTTGCATAGCAGTGTCTCCCTTTCAGGCCTGTGTTGCAAAGCACTGCATCTCTTTAGAGACTGCATTGCCTCCTGAAACCATCCAAATTCCCTTGAATTTGTCTTTGCAGTTTGTTTCAGTCTGTTTGCTACTGTGTTTTGAAAAGCCTGAGCCTCATATTGACCAGTGAATTCATCTACCTCTTCCTCCTTTGAAAGAAAATTTGTTCAATGTTTGTTTAAAGCATTTTTCTTTATCATTGGCAAGTTAATTTCAAAGTATTTTTATTGTCACATTAGATCCATTTTCTGTTGAAAAAGGAAATTGTCGTAAATTATTCGTTTCCTGATAGGATAAATTGTTGTTTCATTCCTCATTTTTCCTTCAAAAGAGAAATTGTTTTTTGTATTCCTCATTTCTCAAAAGTAAAAGACATTTGATTTTGTTGATTTAGTGCACTTAGTTTCTTTTCTGTATTCATAACACTAAATGTTAAGTCCCTATATTAATAGTTTAGTCCCTTATTATGTTAGTGTAGCCCCCCTTATTGTTATTTTTGTACCCCTGTAACCCCCATATTGTTATTATTGTGCCCTTACACTATTATTTTTAGGTCGGTTAGGATTACATTGTGGCCCCATGGACTCCTATATATAGAAATGAGGTTTTGTCATTTGTATCATCCAAGAATTGTTCATTCATGTAATGTATTGGAGGTTGCCCCCTCGAAGTGGCTTATTTCTAAGGCGTTGATATCTCTTTTCTTCTATTTTTGGTGCTGGTTTCACAACATTTGGTATCAGAGCTTTCGATTCTAGGGTTTTCGCTGCTCCAAACCGGTCATCGTGGAATTTTCGCTATAATTTTTTTTCTACGAAGGTTCAGAAGCTAAAATATTTAGAGTGCGAAGCATAAATCCTTAGGAACATCGTCGCAAAATTTCAGAGCTTGATTCACAATATTTTCGGAGATATGATTTGTGGAAGTTAGGGCTTTTTGCAGGCTCCTGAATTTAACCTAAACAGATAATCGCGGCATTTGCGCTATAACTTTTGTTCTACGAAGTTTCAGAAGTGGAAATTTTTAGAGAGCGAAGCTGAAATCCTGAGGAACATCTTCACAAAATTTTAGAGCTTGGTTCGAAATATTTTCGGAGATATGATCTGTGGAAGTTAGGTCTTTTTCAGGCTCCCGAATTTCATCTCAAAGAGGTTATTGTGGGAAAATATTCATAACTCTCTCTCTGAGCATCGAACTGGAATGCTGTAAAAAGTGGCCACAATCACACGGACTATAGTTTATTTTCTATCAATTTCAGAGCCAAAAGAGGAAACAGTGACACGTGGCAAGTCCTACAAGTTTGCTCTACTAAACCAGTCCATAATTGGGTCATTGTGGGAGATTGGACATAACTTTATCTTGAAGAATCCAAATCGGTCAGACCTGTGAAATTTGAAAGAAGCTTTAGAGGGCTACTACAAGACCGAATTTTAGATATTGAGGATCTGCAATCACAAAGATAATTCAGTTTCAATATCGAGCTCCTCAAAAGCAAGAAAAAGGTGTGTATTTGGTTTTTAAAATTGCATAATGTTTGTTTGAAAAAGAAGTTTGAAGTGATTCCAAGGGAATATTTTATAATTTTTATCAGTATTGGGTTCTATAATTCTTCAAAAAAATAATTCCATACCCATTAAGACCTCAAAAAGATACACTATGACACATGAAGAGGAAGAATTGCAGTATGAGATATCAAAACTACGGTACCAAGTGCAAAAAATTTCAATCTTATGAAGAGCAATCGAAGATGACATAGATGGTTTGAAAGAAGAAATGGAGGCTAAGTTGGATGGTTTGAAGGATCAAGTAATAGCTAATATGGATGATAAATTAGTGGAAGATCACATCGAGCATCAACAACAAGTTCTCCAACTCTCAAAGGATAATCTAACTTTGGTGCATAATCTAATGAAACAACAGGAAGATCAACATCACATCAAAATAAGTTATGAAGCAGTCATAGAAACAAGAATTCAACAAATACGATCAATTTCAGATTATCTCAGCAAGTGGAAGAACCTTCTTGTAAAAGATTCCACATGGGAGGATGAGAATTTTATACATAAACATCAAGAAATAATGAAGCGTTGAAGACAACACTTGTTTGAAGGAGAGGGGCATGTTAAGTCCCTATATTAATAGTGTAGTCCCTTATTATGTTAGTGTAGCCCCCCTTATTGTTATTGTTGTACCCCTATAACCCCCATATTGTTATTATTGTGCCCTTACATTATTATTGTTAGGTCGGCTAGGATTACATTGTGGCCCCACTAGGATTACATTGTGGCCCCATGGACTCCTATATATAGAAAGGAGGTTATGTCGTTTGAGTTATCCAGGAATTTTTCATTCATGTAATGTATTGGAGGTTTCTCCTCGAAGTGGCTTATTTCTAAGGCGTTGATATCTCTTTTCTTTTATTTTTAGAGCTGGTTTCACAACACTAAAGGAACTTAAAAGAAAAATATGCATTTGCATGTAGTGTTTTATGTGTTTTGCAATAGGAACAATTAGGAAATCCGCATTTAGTTTGCGTTCTTTAATTTTTTTGCTTGCAAATTGTTTGCTCTTTCCCTCTAGTAGCTAGGATTTTCATTGAAAAACTAAAAGTGAAAGATTTCTTATCATTCTTAGTTGCATTTTAGGAATTTTCCAATACATCATCGTGGTGAACCTTTGAAAGGAAATTTGTTAAGCAAGATCAACATAAAATTAATCTCAATTTACCTAACAAAGCATTGGAACCATAATGATAACATTTAGAAGGTCTAGGCTAGAGACGTGTTCCGGTGTCGTAAAACATAGCAGCTGTCATTAACTTGTATGCGATACATTCTGAGTATGATACCTCACTCCACGTATGTAAGTATATCGTAGCTCGTCCATGTACTTTCGGGTATATCAGGCGGTGTTACAGTACGATAAGTATAAAGGGGTGCTCTCACTGTGCGGTTTCGCATCAGAAAACGCTAATACGGATTTGGGCCTCCACGTACCTTCGGGTATATTTGGGAGGAAAAATTTCAAGTGTTATCCATCCATAGTGAACCGAGTCAGCCGCCTTGTAAATTGTGATACACCGAACACAACATTCGAGGAGATTGTCTGCCCGTACTTCTTGGTTCGCCAGGAGGTATTCTACAGTTCACAGTTTCTTGCTAAACCCTTTTGCCTAGCATTACCATTTTATTTTGTTTATTTGTTTTTGGTTAAAATAAATCAATAATCATGGAAGAACAAAATCCTTTCCCCTGTCGTTCGTGTAGACTAGCATTAAAACCACCTTTACCACCAGAAGTTACTTTTGGTAGGCGAAGGCGATCACGATCTGCTGAATCAAGTACAATTCATACCTCTGGTGAAACATCGTCTTTCCATAAACCAGAGTTAGCTCAAGTTGTTTTTACACATCCCGGTTCATCTACTGTTTGTCAAAACAGAGTCTTCACAGCTACCCATGGTTACGATCCATCCAATCAGTGAGACCATACCTCCTGGACCCGACGTTGTTCAACCAGAAATTGATCTAGATCTTGTCTCTTATTTTCCAGAACATTTGAATCCTGAATTCGTACAACCAGAAGTTATTCCTACCTTGGTCATACAACAAATTTCTGTAGCTATTGAATCTCCCATATCACACAGTCAACCACCTAAAATATACTTTGGGCTGACGGTGAAATACTTCCACTTGGTTTAATTGCGATTGAAGAAATCCCACAAGACGAGACACCTTTAACTCCAACCCATTTTGGGAAGGACCTTTACCTGTACGAGTCTTTTCCTTAATCAACACCATCTGCTTTGGTTGATCCTGTTCCTTTTCAAACTCCCGTCGATTCAAAAGGGTATACATTTGGTCAAGTAACCATCTCTGAACCAACATCTTCGGTTGGGCCATCTGTTCCAATTACATCAGCTCTTGCCCTAGCTACTCCGTCAATGTTTACAACTTCACCAGAGTCATATTTTCATGGTGGCCCTTTGGTCCCATCAGGTCACAAATCATTATCTGGAATTTTCTCTAGTGCATCTTCAAATCCATGGACTTTACCAATGTCATCATCTGATATTTTAACTGGTAATCCTATAGTAAGTACTGAAAGGCTTGATTCTTTATACACATCATCAGGGCAATATCAAGCCAGTCCTTCTGGGTCTATTCCTTCAAGTACCATATCAACTGGACTCTTAGCATTTGGAGAGAAATATTTTACGTCTTATTATCTTCTTCATGCTGGGGGGCAACCTTTGGTCACCCAATATGACAGTACTCCGTCACTTTTTGGTCAACCTAATGTCGAAATGAATTTTTGTTAATGGCAGCCCACTCTACCTATCCAACCACAAACAGTTGTACACTCGTATGAACCAGTTCAACTTGTTACACCCACATCATTTCCACTTGTCAATACATCTTTACCCTTGTTACAGAATCAAAATGTTGTACAACCTTATTAAGCGGGTCCCTCGACTCAATATCCTCAAATGTTGGGTCCACAGACTCCAAATCCTTTGGTTAATTTACAACAACCTGTATCCCGAATCATTTATTCACAAGCTGGTTTACCATTTTATGGGATGTCACAATCGCAACTTGGTTATACCTATCAACCGAATCTAAGTTATTCTAATTCGGGTTATAACATTGGTGGACATACCCCTTGGCAACCACAAGCGCAAATTCCTCAAACTTCATTTCAACAAGTATCATATCCAATTTTTGGCCAACAGAATCCTCAAGAATTTTCTTTTCTAAACAACCCCTATCTGGGTTACCAGTAGCATATTCCCTATGCTGGAGCTCAAAGGCCTATTGCTCAAGCAATTCCATCTTACCCTGGTTATGCTCAATCTGACCTTAATCGACAATTGCCCTTTGTTGCAACTTTAGAGTTACCAGATTTAAATCGGCTAACTAATGATCCGATTAACTATGCTCCTTGGTGGCCGGTGATACCTCATAAATTACCCTCAGATATTCCTAAGTTCAGTGGAAACCCTGGAGAAGATCCGTCGACTCATGTTATGACTTATTATTTATGGTGTTCATCAAAATCCCTGAATGATGATTATGTTCCACTACATATTTTCTAGCGTATGCTCACAGGTCCGGCTGCAAAATGGTACATTGAATTACCTAGAGCTTCTTTTGAAAATTTCATTGCCCTAGCTACTGTATTTTTTACTCATTTCCAGTTATCCATCAAATATGAAACTGGAACGAAACTCTTGACCAATTTCAAATAGACTAATTCTACTCACATATCTGATCATATTCATGAGTGGCATCGTCGTCGTAGAATGGTTAGGACATTTTTTCCAGATCAAATCCTTGCTGAATGGTTCATTAAGTCCTTGTTACCATCTATAACTGAGGATGTGGCTAAGAGTGGCGTCATCACAGAAGAGAAATTTATCTCT
The DNA here is from genome assembly GCA_034641835.2 of Pinus albicaulis. Lineage (NCBI taxonomy): Eukaryota > Viridiplantae > Streptophyta > Pinopsida > Pinales > Pinaceae > Pinus > Pinus albicaulis. Next base: position 1,448,986,301 of record CM076570.1, on the reverse strand, counting down.
CCTGCCCAATATTTAGACTTGATTTATACTCAGTCTAGCATGCTCTATGAAAAATTCCTAATGCGCCGAGATATAATTTTACTGTTCCTCCTCAATTAAAGGACTCTCATGCTGGAGACAACTTGATTGGCACTGCAAGCACACATCACACTACTGTATCTGATCCTACTCCTTCTTCCGAAATTATTGCCGTGTCATTTGACAAAGGCAAAAGTGACAAGCAACCAGGAAGTAAGAAAAAGGGGAAATCTAAGAAAAAGCAAACTTCTAACTCGTAGGAAAGATCATCTGATCAATCGTCTAGACCTAAGAAAAATCGTTTTCCATGCATAATCTGTAATGAGGAACACTTTGTTAGGGATTGTCCTCACCACGCTGAAGTCTCAAAAATCATCAATACTTCCTATGCGTCAGCTGTGTTGACAGACCCATTTCCAAATCTAGACACAAACATGGTTGTTATGGATCTAGCTCCTAGTTCCCAAGTGTTAATGTTATCTATCACAAAACCTTCAACATATATTTTGGTGTCAACGCATAATAAATATTATGGTAGTCAGGCCACTGATCAACCTACTACCTCGACAACGAATCCGTTTACGGAATCAGTATCGCCTATTACTATTCCTGAATTGAAAACCAAGCCACCAAAGGGAGTAATTCATAAATCGACATATAATCCTCGAGCGCGAGCTGCTCAAAATTATAATATAGTTGAAGATTTAGCTCAATTCCCTTCAGCTATGTCTGCTCTTGAGGTATTACAAAATTGTCTCTCCCAAAAATAGGCTTTATTGTCGGCTATTGGTGGAATTTATTTGACTGATTCTAATCTTGTCGTTTTTAATCATATGGGCTATGTGCCGTAACTACCAGCAGAATTGGCATTCTCCACACAAGTAAATGTTCTCAATCACCTTTTTCATCGCAATATTATTGATGAGGGAGAATCTACATGCATTATGTCTCTAAATTGTTGGAAGTCACTTGGCTCGCTGCACTTATCACAATCATCAATGACGTTGAAGGCATTTGATGGACGTACATATAAACCTTGTGGTATTATTAATAACCTGCATGTTGAACTAGGGGGGAAAACAATGAATATTGATGTTAAGGTTGTTGACGGACCCCTTGACTACAATATTCTATTTGGAAGGCCATGGGTATATGCAATTATTGCAATTGTTTCTATATATTTTAAAATGATTTCCTTTCCACATAAAGATACTATCACAGTCATTAATCAACTATCCTTCTTTGCCTTTGCTTCGCAGGTAACTAGAAGTGTTCCGTTCGTTCACATACCCCAATTAGAAATTCATAACATTGGTGTAGGACTCTTAAAGGATTTCACTCTTATGGGAACCTTTGCATTACCGCTGCCTGCGACGTCGACAAAAATTACAAGTATAGAGACCTGCTACATGATCTATTCCACTTTATCTGGCTTAAGGGAGAGTACGGGTGATTCTGAAATTACTACGTTGGATGAGTTTACACCGCCCAGCCCTATTGAGCTGGCATAAAAATCAATCTATCTGGCTTGGGCAGCGAATCCGAAATTAGCGTCGCTGAGTGTTTGGGTTGATCATTCCTTAGATTTTGGTACTCCCTCTGGTCCTTTTTCCTCAATGTTCTTGATAGATGAGAATATTTTGGAAGCCATGATGTCAGAAGGAGAACCATGGGAAGATTATCATCATCGTTCCCATCTTTCGGATTATGAAGAAAACTATCTTAGTGAACTATATCACCCATCAATCAAAAATTTATTTTCGAATTCTTTACCCATTAATGCAATCAATTCCGAGTGAAATTTGTCAAATATTGAAGAAACAATTTCTATCGGTGTATCTTGTTCTCCATCAGAACTCGAATCATATCACTCTCTATTTCGTGAATTCTTTGATGTATTTGCTTGGTCTTACGAGGAAATTCTGGGCATAGATACTAGTATTTTTGAACACACTATTAATATGTATCTTGATGTCAAACCGGTGCGTCAACGGCTTCGTCCTGTTCATCCAAAGAAATATGCTGCCATTAAAGCAGAAGTTAAAAAAAATTTGCGTGCTGGTTTCATATATCCTGTTTCACTAACTGAGTGGGTTTCCAATATCGCTCCTGTCATGAAAAAGCAAGGAACCATTAGAGTGTGTGTCGATTATCGAGATGTCAATCTTGCTTGTCCAAAAGACAACTATCCTACTCCCTTTATCGACTAGATTATTGACGATTGTGCCGGATGTGAAATATTTTCATTCATGGATGGATTTTCCGGCTACAATCAAATCAATATCCGCCCAGAAGATCAACATAAGACAACATTCATCTGTCCTTGGGGTACATTCGCTTATAGGTAACTACCGTTTTGTTTAAAGAACGCTGGGGAAACTTTTCAGAGAGCAATGGACTATGCTTTCAATGACATCAAGCACATTGTTCAACCAGTGCATTCACGAAATCAGACTGATCACCAAATACATTTGAGAGCCATTTACTTACGCTGCCGACACTACAAAACATGCCTCAATCCACATAAATGTGTGTTTTGTGTTGGTTCTGGTCGTTTTCTTGGATTCATAGTCTCAAAAGAAGGAATTCGAATCGACCCATTGAAGGTTCAGGCCATTATTGATTTTCCTGCGCCATCAAACTTACTTCAGATATAGAAAATTCAAGGAAAGGCTAACTTCCTAAGAAGGTTCATTCCAAATTATGCCAAAATGGCTAAAGGATTTACTCGACTATTGAAAAAGGGGGTTCCCTTCCATTGGGACCAAGTTGTGCAAGCTTCTTTTGATGTTGTCAAGGATACTCTTGTCCGAGCGTCATTAATGTATCCCCCTAATTATCAAAATGATTATTTCCTATATATCGTCGCGGCTGAAACGACCATTGTTATGGTATTAGTCCAAGTAGAAAATGGAATTGAATATCCGATTTATTATTTGAGTCGTAATATCAATGATACGGAAGTTAAGTATTTATACGTAGAAAAGATTACCTTGATAGTTGTTCAAGCTGTCCAAAGATTTCGCCATTATATCCTGCTTCAAAAAACCACTATCGTTTCGGATTGCAACCCTGCGACTTATATCTTATCACGTCAATTTCTAGGAGGAAAATATTCAAAATGGATTGTCATTTTGCAGGAATTTGATTTGGAATTCATCAAATCCAAGTTAAAGAAGTCTTTAGTTTTGGCTGAGCTTCTATATGACCTTCCCTCTGATAGTAATGCAACTACGTCAAAACCATCAATTCCTGACGAGTCTATGTTTCTAATCGGATCATCTGATCATTGGTATGGGGATTTCATCATTTATCTCCAAACTCAAACTTTTCAACCTAATACCTCTTGCTCTGAACAACGACGTATTCGATACCAAGCCAAAGATTATCTAATCGTCGTGGTGTCGATACCATTTTAAGGAGGCGCCTCACTCATGAGGAGGCTAAAAAAGTGTTAAATGATTGTCATGCTGGGGCTTGTGGTGGACATTTATCTAGATATGATACCATGCAGAAGATACTCTACGATGGTTACTTTTGGCCTACTATTTTTTGATACTGCATCCTCGCGGTTAGCAGTTGTCATGCGTGCCAGATTTTTATCGTAAAATCCGCAAACCGCCAGCGCCAATGCATCATGTTGTCTCTGTGGGACCATTTTCGAAATAGGGTATTGACTTCATGACCTGTAACCCTCATTCGTCTGGGGGGCATGGTTATATTATTGTCGCAATTGACTATTTTACCAAATGGGCCGAAGCGATGTCTACATTCAACAACACAGGACAGACAGTTGCATTGTTTTTCTTTAATCATGTTATTGCACGGTTTTGGGTCCCACAGGCTATAGTTACAGATCATGGGAAGCATTTTCGCAATCACATGATGGTTGAATTGACTGCCAAGTTAGGATTGTCACATGATAATTCTACTCCTTATTATCCACAATCAAATGGACAAGTTGAAGCTATCAACAAGATTCTTAAACGTATGCTTCAACGAATGATAGGAGTTCATAAAGGAAATTGGCATTTGATCCTGTACTCCGCCTTGTGGGCATATCAAACCTCGGTGAGAAACGCAACTGGATTTACTCCTTTTAAATTGGTGTATGGTCTGGAAGCTATCTTACCAATCCAATGTGAAATACCATCGTTAAAACTCGCAATCGACTTGTTACCTGACACCCCAGAAGAAGAAGCGCGTCTCCTTAACCTCATCCATCTTGATGAAACATGTTGTGAAGTCCAATTGGCCAACAAAGCGCATAAGAGACGTATAAAGGCGCAATATGACAAAAATGTCCAGCCTCGCATTTTCTCATAGGGCAACTTGGTCGTTCTTTACGATCAAGAAGCTGATGTAATAGGTACAGGAAAATTTGAGCCATTATGGCATGGCCCTTATATTGTCAAAAGAGTTCTTGCTAAGGGCGCCTATGATTTGGTTGATTACGATGGAATTCCATTGGTGTAGCCTAGAAATGGGTTGTATTTGAAACGTTACTATGCTTAATCATGAGCGTAGTAATTTTTTGTATTATATTGTATATATATGTTGTTGATTTTCATTCACTATCTTAATTTGTTCTTAGAGTTTTCTTGACGTTATTAATCCACTTTACATTTCATCACAGATGTCTGAATCTTTGGAACCCTTTGTTGGATATGCTGATGGTGCTAGTCATAGTACGCAGAATCTACCCTCTGCAACGTGGGCCATTTTTGCTCTGAACGACGAGTTAGTGAGTTTTCAAGGGATTTGTATTGGTATATCGATGAACAATATCACTGAGTATAGCGTGTTGATCGAACTTCTCTCTAATGCAATTTCATTTGGTATTAACCATATCATCATAAGGTTAGACTCACAACTTGTGGTATTACAACTTACTAGTGTTTATACTGTAAGAAATCCAACATTGCATAGATTGTTCCTTAGAGTTCGACTTTTGGAAAGACACTTTGATTTTATTCAATATCAACACATTTCCATAAATTTTAACACATTAACTGATTCATTAGCTAATCAAGTTTTAGACAGACATTTGCAACATATGTAAAGAAAACATTCACATCATTGAATAGGATTGCACAATAAACATAGGAAAACACTGAAATCATATAGATAGATAGTTATAGGTTTTTACAAAAATTTGTGCCCAAGACACATTGGTCATCTGACCTCAAAATTTATGCAAAATGTCACAAGTAAACTAGTGGTGCTCATGGCAACATGATATAGATCTAGCTATCTTACGAAGTAACTGCATCCAGCGGTTAGGAACCCCAATAGTGTGTCGCTGCAGTCGCATAGGTAGCTCTTCGATCTAGAAATCCAGAATCTCGAAGGTCAAACCCTCTAAGTGTTGCTGAAGCTCAGTCAGAGTCTCAGCCATGTCAAGATCCTGAAGCACTGCTCTCCCGACAGCCCTCTCTGCTGGAACATCTGCTTCATGCTTTGGTTCCACTACTGGTTGAACACGACCAACATATGTATTACATTTTAGTTTAGCCTTGGGAAAAAATCAAAATAAAAAAACATTGTATAAACCTTAGGAAAACAAAAAACATGGTCAAAACATTCTTACCCATTGCACCCGACTGCGCGCCTTCTAGTAATGCTAAATCTGGATCTCCCCGGAAATCAACGCCTGCGTATGCATACTCATCGACGGCGACAATATGTTGCCGGAACCAGGCAAAGAACGCAGTCGAGAACAGAATGGTAGATTGTCTTGCATGCCTACGCATGAGTTCCACCCATCTCTGCATCCACAAATCTCTAGGATTAGACACATCCAGTGTCACATGTTGTGGAATCCATTCTAAGGCGAAGGATATAAGGATAGAACCATAACTGAAATTCTTCTTCCTTCCTCCCTTTGCTTTATTTAGTTGTTCCTTTATCTGAGAAAGAACAACTTCAGACCAGTTGAAGACTATTGGCTCCATACACTCTAGCGCGCACTGCATATATGATCTATTCGCTACATGTATTGTAACGGTACCAACAATTTTTGCGATCATGAAAAGGATAGTTCTAAAAGGCAAATCTCTAACATCTCAGATGTTTATTTTTCCATCTTTGCTTGGCTCTGCCCCTGGATAACAATGTTGAAAAACATAATCTCTCAGTGTCTCTCCTCCAATAATAGACCTTGAGAGCGAAATGGGTAAGCCTCTCCCGAAAAACCTGTGAGAAAGTATACATCCTCGACTGTTATGGGAACCACTTGGTTCTTAATATGAAATGTCTCGATAGCTGGATCCCATGCTTGAACTAAGAACTCCAATAGTTCTATTTGTTGCCTCATCCCAAACAATTTGAAGTAATTAAGCAGTCCACAATCTCTTAGGGCTCTTATTGTACCCGGATCATTTAAGGCAATCATATCATGTTCTTCATGTTCTCTTTCCCTCCATGTAATCATCATTGTAATTCGATGGAAAATTGAAATACAACCATAAGATCCATTAGATTCCATTCATTACAAAAAACTAGGAAAATTTTGGGCATAATGTAAGAAACAAAAATCTAGATTGTGCCCAACGCACTCCCTAACAAGAGACAATGCATTGTGTATGCAAGTAACCTTCACTGTACTTGCTATGCAACGCAGGTTTCGACATTCAGGGGTGCGTTGTCCTCTTTTTGGGCAAAATTTACCCTATGGGCCTTAAAACCCTGAAAATTTGCAGAAATTGCAAATGAAATGAATACTAAAGGAAAGAGGAGGTTCATATCACTAACCTGGATCAAAAGGAGACAAAAACCATCCACATAAATGATCACAATCAACAACTGAAGTTTGGGGGAAAAATCAAGTTCAGAGCTCCAAAATGCAAATGGTAACGATGGAATGGTAAAAATGAATAGTGAAACTACCTTTAATAGTCATTTAATTATTTGCAAATTGAATTTATTGTTATGACTATAGTTTTATTATGTTTTTTTATCATGAAACAAGTATTTTTAATCCATTTGATGTTGTTCTAAACAGGTCTTATAACTGATGAACATATTAGTTGTGCATATTTATTTCAAGAATGATTTGACCACAAAGCATACTTTTTCTCCTTATTTTTCAAGCTTTGTTAAAAGCGAAAAAGGATTTGAAGCACACTTTTATCTCTTTTTCGAGCTTCAATAATAGTGAAAAAGGAACCCCTGGAGTCTTCTTTCAGCTCTTTTTAGACTCTGATAATGTGAAAATATTGCCGAGCACTTGTCTTTTCGAGCTTGTAAAAGTAAATGAATTGATATCTACTCAGTATAAGTTTAACTCTTTTCCGAACTGAGATAGATTATTTACGAAAAATGAATACCTTGGTTAAACATAACTAAAGAGGTTCTCTCAGATATTATTTTACACTTTTTCGGATCTGAGCAACAAATTTATGAAAAATTACTTATGGAGTTTTCTTTCGTTCTCTTTTTCAAACTCTCTAAATATGAAAAAGGACCGGGCTATCACTATCGTTAAGCTTGTTAAAACATAAAATAGCGACGGGCTTGTCGATCATGGCAAGAATCGAGTTTCATTCATCACTAGACTCGTTAAATTATTAAATAGAGATACTTTATTCGCCCGAAGGGTTGAATTATAGATCAAGCAAATGTTATCCTCCTTAAGTTTGTTAAAAAATAAAGAGGTACTGGTCGACAAATGACCGGGGAAAATTTGGGAAAAGTGAGCAGAATTCTTTATGGTAGCAAGTCTCTCTTGAACATGACACTTCCTTCACTCCATGTTCGTGACTGTTTGGGTTGGGTAATCATCTTGATGGTTCATTCATACTTATGGTTCATCATACCTTCACTTCGGTTTTGGGTCAATGATGCCAGCTCATCTCAGTGTCGTAGATATGTTCAAGAGAAGTCATCCAGTGAATAACTCATCCTTCTGCGATACTCATAAACCTTTAATTCTCATGACCATCATCCCTGAAAATTGCTATATCAAGTCATATCCTTGTCTTCGAAATCAATGACTCTCGTTTCGCAATAAGGTGACTTCCTGTCGACAACAAATCATTATCTAGGAAGTTCACTTAGAAACATCAGATTCTAGTACCATGAGGCTTGTTACAACATCGACAAGATCCTTGCTTCCAGACTTTTGACTAAAAGATTTTGTTTGGCGTTCGACATCAAATCATCTATTCACGCCTTACGAAATGTACTGCAGTACCTTGAGGACCATTAACATCAATGGTGGTTCTATCACGTTTTTTAATATCTCACATCATTGGTTGGTAATCAAATGATGTCTTTCCATGTTCAATGACAAATCATATATTCGTATGGCTAGACTTGTACTCGAATGATCGAGTGAACGAGATAAGAAGACCCCAGATCTAGTTTCAGCCATATGGGCTGCGATTTTAGGATTGTTGTACACATCATCTGTATGGTGACCTTACATACATATTGTCATCCAAACATGGGCCTATATCTGTAGGCATGTCTGCATTGGGCAACATTCCAATGACGACAACTTTCTGAATCATGTACATGTTATTAGATTATTTATGTGCTGAACATGGGAATGCCTACCCTCAGCAATTACGATTAAGAGGATATATCATGATGTAATGTATTGTAAGATTAATGCAGGTTTCCACTCCGCTTCATCTCCAGCCCATCACTGTGTAAAGCATATCAATCAAAATACTGTTTTTATTATTCTGACTTCATGCTTTAGGGGGCAATAATTGTTATAGGTCAATTTGGACATCATTCCCAATGACCTGGTTAACTGGGCATCATCTCCAGGACCAATCTATAGGGTCTATCATCCCCTAACATTTCAGTTGCTATATGCCCTAAGACAAAGAACAAGACAAATCAATCAAAGACTTTCATCTGCAAAGGTTTCCAAAGTTTGAAGTTTATAATATATCATATGAGAGCTCACCAACACTGCCTCTAAAGGGACTAAGTGCATTGCATATGCAGGTAGCCCCATGTAAGGTTGCTCTGCAAAGAACTTCCCGACATCCATGGGTGTGTTGGTCACATTGGGAGCGAAATTCTCATTGTTACGGAATCTCCACTTAGCCAGTGTCTTCTAGAAGATTTCACATGTGTCAAACTTCGAATCCATGTGTCCATTTGACATCTACAAGATTGGGAACATGTCTTTCCTATTATTGGAAAGTCATTGATTGTGAAACTACCTCAGTACCTCTATAAATTGAGCATAGATCTTAGTGTTTGAGAAGGAAGAATTTGTGTAGAGAAATGTTGGTGGAATTTCAATTGAGGAGATTGATTTGAGTGACATATTGCTGGAGATATCTGCATTGTGATGAGGTTGGGATGTTGCTGGAGATGGTGACACTAAATCAATCATTGGGTTGTAACCTCTCCTTCTATCATCAATAAAGATTACTGCTTATTTTTCCCTATATGCATCTGTATAAGCTTAGATTTCCAATATCATGATTTCTTAGTTGATTTATATGGTTTATGCTTTATTGATTTAGCTAAATAACTTGAATATACATCTGTATTATTGCTATCTCTTGCTATTTAGTGTTCATTCTTGCAGGAAATATTTTGCACAACCGGCTGGAATTTGAAGCTACAACAAAAGCGACAGAAGGAGACTTTGGAAGCGCTTAGATCCCAAGTAGGTTCCTTATTTCATTTGGTGTGTTTGTTTATAGTTAGGAAAGATGGTCGTAAAGTCTTTGACCTGTTGTTCTAGATTAGCACCTGTCTAGGGAAGAATGATTTATCTGTAATTCATAATTCCGCATAACAATGTGTAACAGACGGGATTAAAAAAAAAATACTCTTTACCTTAACTACTAACTTTTCTAAATGATTTCTCCAATTGCAATCTTGTTAACCATAGATATAAGGTTATTGGCTTACATCTTAAATCAACACTTAGTAACTTAATAAGTTCATTTTCCACCAAACCCCAACTATCAACTACACTATGGTTGCGCTCATTTCAATTTTATTAAATGCCTTGTTTATTATTTGTACCATACTGAAGCTTTCATGTACTGACATATTAATGTGGTGCCAGTTGTGAGATTTATTTGGGATTGGGTTCAAGTTTTTATGGGCCACCTGCCCCTCCACACGCCGTCCGATCTCTTGTGATCAACGGTGGAATGCTCGGTGGGAAACCTGATTTGGTAAAACCTACTTATCTATCCGCATTTCCTCATTTTCACTTTTGTGACACTTGTTTAGACTGCAACTGGTTAAGGGTTTATAGGCCATCGTCCTGATGCCTCCGGTGTTTACAAAGGAAAAGAGGAATGCTCGAACCAGTTTCGCCCTTGGATTTGAACCGAAGATGGAAAGAATTCTGTGGTCCAACCCAAATTGGAACCAACTCTTCCATTTTCATCTCGTTGTGGTTTTGGATGGTTCACGCCACACAGGTAACAAACTTTCGAGTTTGATTTCTCGTTATTTATGTATTCGTTCCACTGATTTTTCTTCGCAACTAGACTATGAAGTCTCTTTACCTCTCTTATTCCTGTTTCCAGACTTCCATCCTTACAGCTCGATGCTTGGCTTATCTTGGGGAGGCTTTTCGGTTTCAGGTAACCATGAATGCAGAGTTTTTATATTCGGTTTATGCTTGCCTTGATTTCCCGTTTATATTCATTGTGCCTCCTCTTAAATATTTGTTTCTTGGCCGGTGTTGCAGGTGCCCTCTCCATTGGAAGCAGGGTCCATCTCCATATCATAAGCGTTGGACTTTCTTCGCTAACGAAGTCATATATTTCTTCCAGGCATTCATATGTTAAACCTCTTGTCCACCCAGACCACTTCTCGACTTGCTCAGATTGTTTTACCACTTGGCATGGTTTTCAAGTTTACTGAGCCTGTTTTAAAGCTCGGGTTCACTTCTAGCTTAGGAAGGCCGTGGACGGCTTACTTGCATTTTGTTGGAAAATTTTACTGTAATTATTGTTTTTCTTCAGAACTGATGGTATTATTTTGTGGGTTTTTATTCCGAGCCAATCCTATTGGTCTCGGTTGATGCTCCCAGTCTCTGATTATGTATTTTGTAGATTTAGAAATATGAAGCTGTAAAGCTCTTGTTTCATTCAATTCATTAACCGTCTCTACTATTTTCTAATTTGAACTAATGCAATATAACTCTGATAGGATGTTTATACTTCTTATATATCTGTGGTCTCTTTATGGTTTTAATATGCTCGCTGCTTATATATAGTAAAAGACATTTCATGTTATCTGTTTCACTGGGAGACTACTGAGCCTTTGGCCAGATTGTTTATTTTTGCTTCTCTGTTGCATATCTTTAATGACTCTTGTCTTGTTTTATCTATTCTTATAATGTCGAGGTCTATTTGCGTACTATTTAATTCTAAACATGTTAAACCTTTCTCTTTGCATTTTAATTTACCACCACGGGGCTTTTTCTCTATTCTTTCTTGTTTGATGACTAGACCACCGCATTACTTGTCTGTGTATAGTTTTTTTGATAGGAGGAATGACATGTTCCTGGTTGAGGTTCCACCTCACGTCCCGAATAGACAGTTCACTCCTAAACAGTTTTCATAGGCAGGGTTCCACAATTTTAATTTTTTCTTTAAGCTTAACTTTAGACAACATGTATGCAATAGCATTTTTTCAATTTTCCTGCTATTCATGTTTTCTCGTTTTTAAACAGAAATGTATCCTTACATTGTAGTTTTTCTAAGCAATATGCTACTTCTGTAGCAACCTAATTTAGTTTCCCTTGTATTCCCTTAAAAAATTTCATTTATTGCAAACCTTATTACCAAACTCAGATTCATATTGTTAAATTTTTATACTTAATTTATAGAAATATATTTAAATTACTAAAATCATAAATAATTCATAGTCCTCTTTTTACTCATAAATAATCACAGAACCTCTAAACTCATAAAGTATTCACAGAACCTTTTAAATAATCACAGAACCTTTAACCTCATAAAGTATTCACAAAACCTTTTAACTCGTAAACAATCTCAGAACCCTTTTCTTTTCAACATTTGCTCACCACAATATAGCCTTCAATGAGGCTGGAAAAACATATACCGATATACATATGTCGTGATATTAATCCCTGTGTAATTTACCAGAAAGTATAGACATATACTTATCTAATTATGCAAACTGTTGATTATTTCCTTATCTAATTATGCAAACTGTTGATTATTTCCACTCAACCGTCAAGATAGGCGATTACGTCTTTCTCTTTCCCCGTGTTGCACACCTGAGAGGTATAGGTTGACAGTGTTTTCTGCTGTGACCTTGAGACCCAAGTCCACTCAGTACTAGAAATTTTCAGGAATACTGAGTGGTTTCCAATGGTTTCTACCAGCTTAGGAAAATCCTCACTCTCCTCTTAGTTTATGAAGAGAACCCCTATTCCTCACTGGGTTATGTTTTTATCCTCAGAGGAGGAGGTAACAATTCAACTGTCCAACCACCTCTCAGTTCTTGGAATACTTTTACTATCAACCTTTTTACTTTTTATGGAATTGTTTTTCTATAACTAATTTTTATTTTTCATAATAACAACAAAAAGAAATAAACTTTTCTAGAAAACAATAAATGTTTTTGTCTTTTCTCTAAAATAATAACTAAATGTCAATTTACTAGTTAACAACTAGTTAATACCAAATTCAGCTGTCACTAATAAGCATGCAAAAATAAATATAAGAACAATATTTCAATAAAAATGAAAAAATAAAGATGCCACCCTCATCTTTCATCTTGATATATTGGAACAAGAGTTCAAAGGTTGGCCAAGAGTAAGGTAAACCAGAAGATTGATTGACTGTGAGAACAAGAGAATAAGAGTTCTGGTAAGGAGTAAGGTAAACCAAAAGATTGATTGATAAGTCTGTTAAGTCAAAGTATGGTACCTTGTGTACTAAGGTACTAATTTTTTTTTTTTTAGTAAATTTGATTTAATTATTTTTCACAAACAATAACTTGTGAATTGGTAACTTTGGAGAACAGTTTTTTGGTAATTTTCGAGAACTGTTTTATTGGTAATTTTGGAAAACTATTTTTTTTGGTAACTTTGGAGAACTGTTTTATTGGTGAAATTTTTTTGGTAATTTTGGATAACTGTTTTATTGGTAATTTTGGAAAACTACTTTTTTGGTAATTTTGGAGAACTGTTTTATTGGTGAATTTTTTTGGTAATTTTGGAGAGCTGTTTTATTGGTAACTTTGGAGAACTGTTTTATTGTTTTATTGGTGAATTGGTTTGGAGAACTGTTTTATTGGTGAATTGGTAACTTTAGAGAATTGTTTTGGGCAAGATTGGTAAATTGGTAACTTTGGAGAACTGTTTTATTGGTGAACTGGCAACTTTAGAGAATTATTTTGGGCAAACTGTTTTGAGCAAAATTAGTGAATTGATAATTTTAGAAAATTGTTTTGAGCAAGATTGGGGTAATTTTAGAGAATTGTTTTGAGCAAGATTGGTGAATTGTAACTTTGAGAACTGTTTTAGCCCAGATTAAAGATCAAGAACTATTTGGTGAATTGGTAAGAATTGGTAACTTTCGAGAATTGTTTTGAGCAAGATTGGTGAATTGTGACTTTTTGAACTGTTTTAGCCCAGATTAAAGATCTGGAACTGTTTGGTGAATTGGTAACTTTAGAAGGGCAAACTGTTTGGGAAGATTAGTAAATTAGTAACTTTGGAGAACTATTTTGGAGAACTGTTTTATTAGTGAATTGGTTTGGTAACTTTAGAGAATTGGGCAAGATTGGTGAATTGTAACTTTGGAGAACTGTTTTAGCCCCCATTTATTTTCAGCTTTTAGATTTCTGTAATTTCTATTTAATATAAAAATTATTTACTAATTTATTTTAAAAGGGCTAAAATTCCCAAATCTCAGCCAAATTTATTGTTTCTTACTCCCCCATTTTCGAGCCAACGTGAGGTAAATCTCAAGCATCTAAAGTTTAAACAAAGAGAACTATAAAAACTCCCACGGTTATACCATTTAACCACAGCTCAAATTCCCGGCAATGCATTGATATATTTGATAAATTTTCTTCGGGAAAAAATTAAAATGCGAAAATTACTTCCAACAATCCATTGATATATTTGATAAATTTTCTCGAGGAAAAAGATTAAAATGCAAAACATTTTGGTTTAGATACATAAAATCTAACCTTGAAACCAGATTTAAATAATTTGAAATTTATTATATTTTAAAAATTTTCACAATATTTGTAAAGATTACAGTCTCATTTAAAAAACCTATTAACTTAATTAACTTTCAAATAAGATATTTGGAAAGATAGTTAGGGATCACCAGCCTGGAAAAAAAGGAAATTTTTTTGAAATTACAAGTGTATGAGTTCAATTAGAAATCTATAAACCTCAACCCAAAATGAGGGTTTTTCCTTTCCTGTGACATTTACTGCACAACCAATTAACTTGAACTCGGTAAAAAAGCAAGGTGTTTCGTTTCTTTTTAGAATTCATATCTGACATCTCCAAGCTTTTCTGGGCCCAGTGACCCTGAATACTTGCAAATTGCAGGTCTGGCTCACTGCTGATGAGTTTAAATGGCCAGCAAAGAATCACCCTTGAAGCCAAACCAAGGAAAGTTTCAATTGGTAATATTTGGAGGTCTGGCCCACTGCTGACGAGTTTAAATGGCCAGCAAAAAATTAAAACTTGAAGCCAAACCAAAGATAGTTTGAAATGGGAAAATTTGGAAAACCCAATTACTTTTTCAACCATGATAAGCATCTACAAATCCCATAAACAAAATTACTACATTAATTGAAAGAACCAAACAAATGAACAGAAAATTGGAGCTTTTCCACTTTGTTTCCCCAATCATCTCCCCCTCTCTCCCCACACATATATATACCATAGGGTATATGAATGTAATTCTTCAACTCAGAACAAACCCCATAAACAAAATTACTACCATAATTGAAAGAACCAATAATGAACATAAAATTGGACCTTCTGCTATAGTGTAAGGTATCTAGAATACAGAAATCTATATACTTGCATGACAACCACAGACCTTGAATGAATGAAGTTTTCTCAGACAGTACGAATACTTATCTAGATGGAATCAGGATTCTTCTATTTCTATTCTTTTGTCATCACAGAAAACCTCGCCATAACCATAAGCAGAAGACAAGCTAAAATCAGTTCAAATCTGAGGAAGGAATCATTCCCAAATGGAATACCAGGAGTCATACCGCCGATAGAAATTCCATTTGAACTGAAACAGCATTACCAACTTTGGTTGTGCCACGCACATTTCTGATGCTATCTGTTGACAGTTGATTGAAAAGAGAGATACAGTTGATTATAAAAATTTATTGCCACGTGTTAACTGAAAACTAAAACTAAAATTTGAGACAGGTTTCAGTATTGTTACTGTTATTTTATTTTTCAATATTTTTATGGAAATAAAATCCCTTATCTTGAAAAGCACGAGGAGAAAGATCTGGAGAGTCCTCGAGCTATGATTTCTATCTCCAGCATCATGAGCTTTCATGATAATTCTATAAAGCAGAAATTGGGATTTATTTTTAAGATTATATTAATTTATTTATTTTGAATCTGAGTGGCAGAAATATCTTCATCATGAGCTTTCATGATAATTCTAGAAAGGAGAAATTAAGGTTTTTTTTAAGATTATGTTAATTATGTCGTAAAGTATTCATCTTTGAAAACTACTTTTTGTATTATTGGATCAAATGTTAGATGATTAAAATGTTTTTTAAGTCATTCGATCCACCCCTCCTCATTTAGCCTAACTACCTAACTAACTCTCTAAGCTCCAAGTGCTACAAATCTTTCTTTCACCTCGGCATGATATACAACCTTGAGGACCATAATAACAATAGAAAGCCATTGATTCATCCCTTGCAGGTCTCTGTTGCGACCCTGAATGACAGCTTCCCTTCCCACTTGGGGAATTTATCACTCCTCCAAACTTTCGATCTCTCCCATAACAGATTTTACAGGACACATACCCAGGGCTTTGGGAAGACTGCGACAACTTAGGGAGCTTTACCTTTCTCCAAATGCTTTGATAGGGACAATTCTGCACCAGTCAGGTGACTTAAAGAACTTGCAATTGTTGGCCTCTTACGGGAACACCCACACAGGTTTGATTCCAGGGACCCTCAGAAACTGTTCAATGCTGAAAAAGATTGATTTATCTTTAAATTAGTTGACGGGAACTATTCCTTAATTTTATAGGTACTGATCTGCCTCTCGCCATCGACCAAATTTCTTAGACTTTAGCGTTCTTTAATGTAGAGAAAAACACCATTAATGGAACCATAACCAAGTGTAGAAAATTTACCAACGAGATTCAATCTGATCTTATAATGTACTAAAAGAAGATACTGAATCATTCGTACAATTTGCGGAAACAAAACACGATCACACAATCACATATAAGCAAGAGAAAGAAACAATCAATCGCACAACACAAGATGTATCTGGGGAAAGCACACCGCCTAAAACACTGCTATCTGTATATTGCATATGGTCAAGATCATGAAACAATACAATGCTATTTCTCACACTGAGAAAACTCTGCACTCTGCTGATTGTCTCACTCTGATCTTGCTTGAAAATGGCTTGCAATCTAAGAAAAATCGGTGAAGTATTTAACCTTTTTCTTGCCTCTTCCTGGCTTGCCTTGCTTACACATTCTTGGGCTAATTGAGCCCATATTAATTAGGAAAATCCCCAACAATGATTGCGTAATCCTTCAAGGCCTTCTCGATGACCTCATGCATGACCTGTACAATATTCTAATAGTACAACTGATAGATATTTTCCCTTTAACCTCACTCTCAATTGGGTCTTCCTTAGAATTAACATGCAACAACTATTTATAGAAAATTATCAGTTAACCTATTGATCACTGCATGTGAATTAAATCTAATTTAATTTACTGGACCTCTCACTAGCTCATCCCTCAGTTAGAACTAGTTAAACTGATTTTAACTCAATTACTTGAGTTAGCTACTTACACCTTAACTCAAATTTCCTAAGCTAAGTAAGTCTTCTTGACTCAATTAACTAATACAAGTTGTCATGAGATGAAATTACAAATTTTCTTTCAATTAAGGGAAAATTAAATCAAAAGCCTCATATGGTAGCCATTTTTGGGTGCCATTTTCTGGATTTCATTTATGGATTCCATTTTCCCTATTTCTTGTTGCAAATTTCAAAATTCCTTATCATCAAGAAAGGAATTCAATCTATCATGATCTGGTACCTTTGAATTGTTTTTAATGTAACACTTCTCTCTAGTGTTGTTTCTACTGCAACTCTTGAAACTGAATAGCCTAAAAAAAAAACTGAATCAATATGATGCATTTGTCATTAGGGTCTTTGACTGCTACTGGTTACTACACTATCTACTGAAACCTCAACGTTGTTGTTAACTCTGCATCTGTGCCCTCTGCACCGCTGCCAACTCTGATATGCGCTCTAGTATCTGACATCTGTCACTCTGATTTCTATTTTCCTGACATCTCACTGCATTAATCTAACTGATACTTCCTGCTACTATGTATTGTGGGCTCCTTGTAGCCAGGTTCGATCCATAAGATAGGCCATCTCACTGGATCCTACCCAAATTTCTTCTCTTGAGATTATGTCTGCACATCACCTCAAGAAATCATTTCAAATAAAAAAAATTTCATTCAAATAAATTTATATATATTTATAAACATTAATGATTAATTACTAGTTTGACAACGATATTGTAAAATTTTATGTAATGTGTTATACAATTAAAATTAAAAAATAATAATTATTAAAATAAGTTTGAGTTAATGAAATGCAATAATACTAACTTAAATTCATTTTAACTTCGAACTTGATGTCTCTCAACACTTAGTAAATCTAAATTTAAAATAAACCTAGATTAATTATATATTACAAATCTAAATTGATTACATATTTAAACACTAAATTATAACAAACTTTGTAACCTTTAATTTTTTTATTTTATTTTTCTCTATTAAAAAACCATTATCTAATTTTCTATTTTTCCGAAAGTATTATTTAAAAGCTTTTCTTTTGTTATTTGAAATATATGCTTTCTTTCATTATATATAACTTGAAAATTGGAAATGAAGGTAAATACTTGTCTTTATTACTAATTTTATATAACTTTTTATAACATTATTATGACACTTCGTTTAGGCAGTGACATCTAGTAATCAGGCCATTGCATTATTTTTCCGTACTAATTTTAGTTTTTAATTTTTTTTAATGCATTTCCTATGTTAAACCATGTTTTTAGGTCATTCGTATAGCCAATTTGGTTGATGTATTCCCTCCCGCCACCTATAAGGATACAAAGGCCGAGGAATACGTCAGCCTCTTACCCTCCTACTCTACCACTGTCTACTCACGCCAACGGATACGATGGCAATAATTTATTCCTGAATCAGATACAATGACAGTAATTTCTGGATGCCTACTTATTCAAAGCAAGAATAACCCAAAGCTTTTCTGGTAGGAACTTCAATCAAGGAAGAAGCGAATCAAACATAATATTACAACGAATCAGTGGTTTGAATATGCAACACAACTCTATGAGAAAGAATCAGAGGCTGAGTCTCCCCTGGGGCTCAACAAAACTACAAAGCTCTTCACATTAAAGGAGGTGGAGATTGGAATTAAGAAGCTGAAAACATGAAAGACAAAAGACTTGGTTGAATTTTAGGCAAAGTATCTAAAATGGGGAATGAACACTCTTGCACCGCACATCATGGAAATATTCAACAACATCATTCAACTTGGATTCCCAAGAGACTGAACAACTAGCCTAGCAATACCCCTTTTTAAAAGTGGAGACATTAATAATCCTTCCAATTATAGAACCACTATGATCAATCCTTTGTTTGCAAAGATTTTCGGCAGCATTATAGAGAATAGAATCAGTGAGTGGGCAGAAGTAAAAGAAAAGAGGGCAAAAGGACAAGCAGGTTTTAGGCCGAAGCATTCTACAGTGGATCACAATATCATGTTGAGACACATTATTGAAAAGGTTTGGGGGCATAAAGAAGAATTATTCTTCTATTTGTTGACTTCAAAAATGCATTTGACACAGTGCTTAGAGATAAGTTGTGGCGTAAAATGGAAGAACTTGAAATTCCTTTGCATTATAGAGCCGTTGTCCATAGACTTTATGAAGAGGTGAAAGTCGAAATTAGAACCTCAGCGGGTATTTCAGAAAGCCTAGAAGTGACATTGGAGTCAAGAAAGGTTGCCCTCTATCCCCTACTCTTTTTGGTTTATATATTGATAAACTGGAAGGGTGGTTAAATCTGCAAGGTGGGGATGGTGTCGGTTGGAGGAGTTTGTGATAAAATTAATTTAATATGTTGATGATCTTGTATTGATTTCTAAATCGGCCCATCAATTGCAAATGCACCTATATTCCCTTGAGCAATTTTGTAGATCAGTGGGGATGCAAGTCAATATTAGCAAGACCAAGATAATGATTTTCTCTAATAAAAGGAAGTAGACTCAGCGTACGTTCTTCTTTGAAGGCAACATTATTGAAGAAGTAAATGAGTACAAATACCTCGGGATTGATTTCAACAACAAGCTTAATTGGGAGGAATGCAGAAAGAAGAGAATCTTAGGAGGGTGGAAGACATTATATGCTCTTCAAAACAGATGTAGAGAGGCAGAGTTTTGGGATTGGAAAATGATGAAAGTGCTTTTTGGACTCCTAGTTTGTCTAGTGATGCTATATGGGTGTGAATTGTGGGCTAGCAACACCCCTGTCTCAAAATGGAAGCAAATTGAGAATATCCAAAAATGATCGATCATGAGAAAGTTCAAAATAAAAATTTTGGTACCTTGTGAGATCATGTTGAGTGAAAGAAGAGCAACTCCCATCGAAGCAATTGCTAGGTCCGGCTCATAAGATATCTAAAAAGAATTGAGCAAATGGGAGTAGGTAGATGGCCTAATGTTATCTTCAAAGAAGGTATGAGTGAAAGCAAGAAAACATGGATGAGAAAAAACTACACAAAAAATGAATATCTACCTCAATGCTTGTCCCACAAATAGCAAGGAGCTAAAGAAATTTGTTATGGAGAAGTTTCGTAAATAGGCATGGGGAAAATAGTTGGGTAGAAAGAAGAAGTACTACATTGAATAATTCAACCCTACGTATGATTTCCAACAAAAAATGTACATTGGAGCTAACATTCCGTAGAGGGAAAAGGTCTTATTGCTCAATTAAGGACCAAATTGTATCAACTTCGATGTGAAACAAGACGGTGGAAAAGGCCTAAAGAAGCTTGGGAAGAACGAGTGTGTACATTTTTCACTTCTGAGGCAGTGGAATCATAATTTTTTTTTCATTTTGGAATGTGATGCATTCAAAGACATCAGAGAAAGTTATGGGAATATGTTAGCATCATTTTCTTGGCATTGTCTTTTCAGCGATGGGATTGTTGGAACGTTGGGCCAGCTCATCATCAATTTGAATAAGAAAAGGACTGAAATGAAAAAGGAGAAAAACATGGAACTCATAGTCCCATAGACTATTTTTAGTCTTGTGGACGTTAAAATTTCATTTCATTTCACATAACACTCACAACCACCTACCACATTCAATCTGCGTCTCTCCTGATATTTGAATTTGGGGAAAAATAATAATTTAAAAAGCCTAGTTGGAGATTTAATATATATATTTCACTGGGGATTGGCCTTTCTCTACGGGTAGAATTTATTAGTGCAACAATTTAACTTATGCTGTGTTTGGTTATGGAAAATTTATGACGATGTTTTCTGGTCAAGCACTGAGGGTTTTTGGAGTTTTTGTTATTCCATGCACGTTTTTTGTTTGCATGTGGGTCAATCTTGATTTTTGAGGGTGGAGTTTTGTTATGAGGCATATTACAACATATAAATTGTCTATTTCTTGTATTATTATTGGTGGTCAAGGTCCAAGTATTTTCTATTGTTCGAGAGGATTTAGGGTAGCTGAGACTAAAGGATTGGTTTTTTACCTTTGGCTCAGGGGTTTGTAGACTTTCTAGGATAGGGTGGCAGAGGACAAGACAATTATTGAGTGTTTTCTATAACCATTGATCCCATGGGCTCATGTTTATAACTAGATGGGATGTTTGCTTCTCCTATTCCTGAGTTGATTCATATCCTTCTATTGATCCTCTGTGATATATACATTTTGATACTCATATAAATTGAACACTTGAAGACACCCTGATGGAGGAAAAATGCGCGGATGGAAGGAGATATTTAGTAAGAATTTACTGGTGGATGATATTGAAGTTTGGGTTCAATAGGGATAGTCAAAATTTCACTTTATATGGAAGAAATGGATTGATTCTTTCAACATATCGCACCCATGCAAAGATGTGAGTATTAAAAGTTGTCATAGGTGGTGGCATATTTTGGGTTGTTGGTGTTGTTGTTGCTGCTAGCAACCATTATTGTTGTATTGTTTCTTCTCTCTTGTTTCGAAATAATTGTCTGAGCTTCTGGTCATGGTTACACAAAATACACCTTCTGGCTATGGTGGTGTCGGGGTGGTGGGTCGTGTGCAGGAAAATTTACGGTTGGATCGACCAGAATAATTTCAAATTGAGAAGGATTTCAGGTCCCATTAATGCCGTGGGTTTGGTGAGATTATTCTTCGGTGCATATTTTTGGAGTTACGTGCCAACTTTGCTACTTGGATCATGCATTCATTAATTCCTATTTGTTCTTAATTCTCCTGCAAGATTTTTTTCTCCGTATCTAGGCATACTTCTCCACACACTCTTGTGGTGGATCAATTTACCTTTGTTTCTATGCTAGGAGGGTTGAATGGATGCAAACAAGTGGCTCTTCCTGACGTGGGCTTGGTGTATTTCCCCTCTATTATGCTTCTTTGGGTGGTATGTCGGTGATGTGTCCTGCTTCAAGCCTCCTATGGGTGTTCGTATAAAATTTTGACAACGTACTTATTTGGGGCCTCAGGATTTAAAATTACCATATTTGGATTGTTCTATGGATGTGTGGGGCATCACAACACGAGTCATTTGTGGAGACTCTGGAAGGAAGACTTTTCGTGTTTTCCTAGATGTTGTAGGGTGGGTGGAGGTATTTTTTGACTTGTTGGCACAAGTGGACATAAATTCGGGACACCTAACCTACTACATCGATATTTGACTATGTATTGTATTATTGACATGTTGGATGCTGGCATTTTAGTACATGAGTCATTCGTTTTCACCATGCTGGATGCTGAGCGTGCACATTCACTATAGTCACATGCGCTGGCTGTTGAGTCACACAAGCTTGATAATTGCACATTGTAAGTGGTACGAGAAACACTTGCAATCCATGCAACTTCGATGGCACCATATCTAAGACACCTGCCAGATGAACCATCGGGTTCGAAAGGAAACTTGAACAAAACCATTTAGAGAAATACTGAGACAAAGTTACTTAGTTTTGGGAATGATGTACTGTGGGATCGGGCAGTAAGCCTACATAATAGAGCACTTGTTGGGAGATGGTATGGCACTGATACTTAGGATTTTGATATGGCAGGATGGGTTGCTTCTCAATGGACACTGATTATAGGATATACACCAAAGGTTAGCAAAGTATTGAATCAACGGTTTTCATTTCATTTATTGCATAGGGAAGATTATGGGTGTATTCTATCAAATCCATGGGTTCATGGAATGGGGTTTATACAACTCAGTGCATGGTATGTGGGTTTCAAACCACTGTTGGATACGCCAAAGAACAATCTTCTCTGGGTCAAATTGCCTAGTTTTCCATTAGAATACTTGACCCGAAATGCGCTGATGGAGATTGGAAATGCTGTGGGAATATTTGTCTACATGGACCCTCGTATTTTGGGGGCTCGAGATAAAAGGGTGGCCTAGATCCCAGTGGAGGTGAACTACATGGAGGATCTCCCTGAAAAAAATTATTTGGAGTGGGATTCCTAGCGTTTTAGGCAGAGGATAGAGTATTGGGGTGTCTCATTTTGTTGTATGCTATGTCATCAGACGGTCCACCTACTAGAGATATGTCCTTAGTGTTTTCAACATGCAAAATATGTTCAGAGTGTTAGGCACTTCAATATGGCTGGGGAGAAGCCATTTCGACACACACAGCTGGAGTTTGAACAAGGTACTTCTACTTCCTTTGATGAACCCATTTTACTTAATAAAATGTCTATTTCCGAACCATTAGAGTTGATACCTACATCTCCTATCAATAAATCTGTCACTTTATTGAAGCGGATATAAATTTATGCTTTTCCTGAAAAAAACCTTCATATTGTTAGACCTTTACCAAATTTACCAATTATTTGTGGGGATTCGCCTTCCTCTCGGCCCTCGGTTTCTACTGTCCATTCACTACCCCCTCTCAAAGGTGCTGATAAAATTTCTCCTTCAGTACCCCCTAACAACATACTATTGTATTCGTCCTCACTGATACGATCCCCCCCTCACTCATCGGACCGTATCCCTCCATCATACCTTCATAATTCCTTTGATAGTGACATTGAATTTATGCTACTAAATCCTGCCATGGATCTTTCCACCCTCATGTTGCATAAGGGAAAAGACTATGCTACCTCACCTATTATTAGCCCAAATTTAACCAAAAATATCACTACCCGTTGCCGGGAGGGGGGGGGGGGGGGGAGGGTAGCAGACAATTTTGATGGAAAAAATCATGTAAAAACTTGTTTCAAGATTTTGCTAGTTTATTTGACGTACCTATATTTGATTCCTCTTCTTTTGGGGCCCTCAGAGAAAATGCGGCCTCTAAGTTTGGGACATGCTGAACATCATTTCTTTTAATATGCATGGCTTGGGGGACGCTACGAAAATGT
The DNA here is from genome assembly GCA_034641835.2 of Pinus albicaulis. NCBI lineage: Eukaryota > Viridiplantae > Streptophyta > Pinopsida > Pinales > Pinaceae > Pinus > Pinus albicaulis. The sequence continues at coordinate 1,448,962,398 of CM076570.1, read as the reverse complement.
TGTCCCTACGACATCTGTTCTACTACGTTCATCTGTTCATCATCCTTATAGAGGAAATGATGGTAGACGCTATGAGATCCATATCGTATTTTTAGTCCATATTTCCATGTTGGTGTATAGCTGTAGTAGATTCATGTGGTTTGTCGGGTGGATTGGTGGCTCCATGGGATCCATACTAGGAAGACTTAAATGCCCATTGATTCTTTGTTGGGATACTGCTCACCGGACACATTTGAGGTATTGTGGAACACATACACATATGCAATGTATATGTCCCATATGATGGAAGACATGAATTATGGGATAGAGTGAAGGCCTCAAACCTTTTAAAAATCGGTACATTTATTGTTGCTGGTGATTGCAATGTAATATTATCTAGGGAGGAGGGTTGGGGTATGAAGTGCCGAAATGATCCCTTGCAGGACGATTAACAACTCTGTTTGATGAAAAATTTGAATAATATATGTCCATATCCTATCAAGCTCACTTGGCACAATGGGAGATGTGAAGATGAGTTTATTGGAAAGAGACTAGATAAATTCATGGTACACCTGAATTTAATTGAAATCTTGGGGAACCTAATATAAAATATTGAGAAGACCTTCATCTCTGACCACTATCCCACTATTTTACAATGGAAGGAAGAGTCGGCCAGATGGGGCATCCCTTTCAAATTCGTTGCAATAGTTGAAAGGACACATTACAACACCTAGAACAAAAGTTGTGACATAAGTGTCGACTGCAACCAAAAGGCACGCTAAGCTATAGGAATGCGTCTAGCGCATATTATAATGATATGTAGGACCATTTAATGTAGAAGGGTGCACCAAAAATAATTCTAGTTATGTGCAAATGTGCGGCACATATGCAAGAGTGAAAACAACAAAAAGTGACACTTGCGACAGTAAGAAAACATGAAAAGGACACTTGAAAATGCGAATGAGATTGAAAGCGACACATGCCATAGAAAATAAAATATGGAAATGACAATTGTTAAAGTGACAAAAATAAAAAGAGACAATCGTAAACATGAAAGTGACACTTTTGAAAGCAAAGATGCGCCAAAACAACAGTTGGGAAAACTCACCGAAATAGAATTACAATTGCAACCAAAGTGATATGGAATGTCGGGTGGTGTGGCACAATGAATGTCGACATATGTTGAACATGCACAAGAACTGTCTTGATGGAATGTGATATGCTTGTTCAATATTGCATAAAATAAACACGCTTATGCATTAATCAAGGATTGAGCATACATGAGCAAGTGACTAGGAAGAATAATTAAACACTTAGTACAACATCAATTGATAATGAAGTGATCATAAATGACAGATTGTAAGATCCTCAATAGGCTACAAAATTTAAGCATAGGAAAATTTTTGGATGGTGTTGATCGCAATGTCAACAAGTTTGCATTATATTTCCATCTATCCAAGAATACCAAGCCCATGATAGAGTTCATATGGGACTTTCTTTAATCTGTAGTCATGAGACTTTCTCATGTGCCTCAAATCCCTAAGGTAGCTCCATGTATGCTTCTTCCTTAAGTACCTCACAGAGTAAGCCAACTTCACCTATATATGATAATAGTGTATGTAGAAACAAGAGATAAGATCTCATCATAGCCTTATTTCTCAGAGAGCATATAATTATTGAATTCTCTAACACTTCAACATATTTTTTATCTAGAATGGTCCTTGCACGAAGGAAATATTTCTCTCAACATCTCCTTATCTCAGAATAAGTCATTTGATTGTTACATGATAGTCTACTCCATATGAATAGGAAGCCTCTTTTAATCATATTCATCAATCAGGAGACTATAGTCCTTCCTTTGAGGTTCGAGATCTTATCCATTTCCACTATAATTAAGGGATGGATCTGCATCCTCCTGAATATAAATATTGAGGAATTGGTCCTTACATCTATTTGATGTACCTATTGACCCCAATAAAATAAAAAGAGAAATAATTGCAAAGTAAATAAACATGGTGAAAGTGTACATGATGATGAGGAAATATTATTTTTTTTCTCTAGATATGAGAGTGGCTCCATCATTTTATTGCATCATCTCCCTATTGGTGTTGACTCTTCCTACATTATTCTACATCTTGATGATCCTTAAGAGGGATTTGCATCCCTTAATCAAAAACTCATTCAAGAAGTCAGGGAAATAAGAATTTAGGATATACAATTACTCTTGTAGGAAGAATAAACAATATTCTAAGAAAATCAATTAAGCAAGAATAATGTCACAAATAAGTAACATAAGTCTTAAAAGTACTTATCTTTAATGATGATTGTAGGAAGCTATCAAATCTCTCTTGATATTTCCTCCTTCTTAGCCATGATGCACCACTTTCCATCAACTATATGTTGATGTCATTTGTAAAAGAATAAATGCTTGCTCCTAAACACCGCATGTATCCTTAATCTCCTTCATCGACAACCAAGCCCAATTACCACTAGATTTGCATCATACCATCTCCAATGGGAGATAGGTCCATCTAGGATTTACTATGAATCTATCATATTTTAACATATTCTTATTAATCATATCATATCATGAATATTATAAATCATACTAGGGTTTGAATGCTATAAAACCAATGCCTTTTCAATATCAAGGCCACTCCTGGGGTTTTCTCTCAAATCCTAATCCTCATATGTAAAACAAAATGATTCTAAGGGTTTCCTTCAAACCGTAGCATTATTTTAGGTCTCCAACATCTTCATCCATTTCACTCTGCTTGATCAATAAATCCATTATAGGTGTCTACACAGGGGTGATCTCAATGAATTTTCTTCAACCAACTCTGATTCCATGTTAATTTTAGGGATAGATTGTTCTCTATTGTAGATAATTTCATTTTTAAACATTTTCAACAATTTCACATTACATTATCCCCATATCATCATTTCATCATAAAAAATTATATAGAGAGAAAATTAACAATGTAGTGGTACATTAAGAAACATTAGAAGAAACACATACATAATAGAGACTTAGGATTTTGGTTGGAGACCAGGGAAAAACCCCAGAACGGGGAAAACCCATAATCATCATTTCTTCTTCTATTATATATTCATCAAATGTTAAACTCCGATACAAAGCACAATAATAATGAGACATAAGTATATTAATTACATTGGGCCTCCCAGGGCCAACCCTGAATAGGATCCTCATAAGCTAAGAGCATACAAGATTCTCAATCAAGTCCTCCACAAGACCTCTGATAGGTCTTTATAACATTGTCACTAGTAGCATATGTACCTGTCTCAAATATAATGCAAGTAACAACCATAAGATCACATTTCATTGTAATCATATCAATGTCAAGTATCACCCCCATGCTTCACTGTTATAAGAACAATAGATACTACCCAAACATCACCGTTATAATAACAAGATTTTTTTCCTAATCATAATTGTCATAACCACTGTCGAATAAATAAATCACTGCCATAAAGGATATTTCCATGTAAGAACACAATCATATATTTCATCGTCATAAGAGTACTACCATGACATAATTGTTATGAGGAATAATATGATTTCCATACAAATGTCATTGCCATACAAGTGTTACTACCATACAAATGTCACTTCCATACATCTACTAGGGCTAGATACATGGATCTTCAAAAGAACACATTTCCAAGGCTTTCAAGATAGCTCGCTTGACTTTGCTTTGTAAGAAAGAAGTCACAAAACTAGGGGTACACATAGCAACCTATACATAGTGAATTGAACTCGCGAAAAGCACAGTCTTTAGGGAACACAATTTGTTGTTTTTCAATGTTCATGGAATAGTTCTATCACCATAAACTACTAAGAATACATCAATATAAAACATACCTTGCCTAATAGACTCTTTCTGCCCTTTCTGGGCATGGTCTTGAAGCTTTTCCCTAGTGGATCCTTGGTCCTGGTTAGGGAAACTGGAAAATAGTGTTACAACCCTCCAATTCGACCTCCCAATCACTCAAAACCTATGTTTATCATTGATTAACCAACCCTTCCTCCTGCGTTTCCTCCAAGGGAACTCAAACCAAAATTTACATAAAATCCAAGGGAATAATACCTCTATCCAACACTAACTTAGGGCTCTACCTTTCCATAAATTTCATAGAGACGGTATGGCCTAGTCACTGAGGTAATATCCACCAAACCATACACAAACACTTTCGATAAATGTCTCCAAATTCAGCCCTATACACTTCCCAAACTTGACCTTTAAACATAGAAAAGGGTGCCAATATTTTTCTTGAAGAAGCTTAGAGAAAGGTTGCATTTTTAGAGGACTACACCACAAAATTTGAGTTGCTATAGAGATACCATCAAGATGCCACTAGGATATTCACTGTCAAAAATTCCTCAGATAGGGAGATCTCCTTTTCCACCTAAAAATAAAGATCAAGATAAGTGTGTTGTGTGTGTTGAAATACTTCCAAAGGCTCTTTATTTATACAAGTAATTGGAGGTGCCAAAGGGTGTCTAATATGTAAACATGACCCTTGAATTAGTAGAGATGTCTTGATGAAAATCCTTTCAATTTACACTTAAATATATTTAAATAAGTTTACCAATTACTTTGATGATTTCTTTCCAAATTAAAGTTGTCACGTCAAAGAGGAGTGCCAAGAACACATTAACAATAATATTTTTCTTATAGAAAATTGAATTCTTCTTAGGGAAATATGGTCTTATTTTTGGGTAGATTGGCTTGTTTTGGGGTAATTGGATTTCTCTTAGGGAAATTCGTCTGAAAGTTGCCCCGAATTTCAACATTTAGTTGTTTCAGCAATGCATTTTTTATAGGCTTAAATCTTAGCTATGTGCAAGGCCTATATGATTCCTCTTGAAAATTATTATCTGGTTTAATTTTTTGTACTCCTTTACTCTATAAATCAGTAACTACTAAAAGGTATATTTTTCTCATATCCTGTCTTGAACTATAATATTACATTAGAGGAATTAAAATTTTTAATTAATATGTATATCCAATGCATGATTTGATCATTCTAACAATGTTTTGGGTCATATAGGGTTGCAATATATTAGCCTATATTAACATTAAGAGAGTAATGATACATGCCAATGTCAATAGGTAGTGAAAATTTGTAATTGTTTTGTACAAAAACTATAGTAACTATACAAACCAATTTGTTTGGAAGTATCATTGTTTTTCTATAGATTGGAAAGGGGCATATTAAGTTGAAAACAATTGTTTATTTGGCCGATTGGTCAATTCTCATTCCCACTCTATGAATATGGTGCTAAAAAATATACACACAAAATCATAGAGAATGAGCCTTTTAATATTTAAAGTAACTTGTGCATATTTCAATTGATCTTTTATCCTATGCATGCATGAGATGGGTTAGGTCATGAAACCCTCTTTGTTCCTATTGATCCATATGGTTTTTGGAAATATTTAAATCAATTAATGAAGTAGGGCCATTATTGTAGGCTCCACTTTGGAAATGTAGGTATAGCACCAAATGAAGTCAGTCACACATGCACTAACATCAATTTTCTATAAAACAAGGTGGTTGATTGGAAGGTTAAGGGACTAACTATATTGGGTTACAAAACACTACTTGCCTTACAACATCTTTCACTACATGCTAATAGTGCATTATGTACATCAATTAATTTGTGGTGTTGTTGATCTTTTTTAAAATGATTAGTATATTTTTTGAAGGTCAAGAACGTTGAGTTAGGAGAGAGAAAGCACGAAGGAGATGAAAATTCCATAATCTTTAATAATATCCGAATTTATTAATGAGCATTGATAGTTAGATCACTTAAAGTAGGTTTAAAACAAGATGACCCAAGGCAACCATCAATTTAAATAAGTTGTCTTCTAAGAAATGTTGTGCATCAACTTTCTAAAAAATGATATCCATTTAATATTTAATAATTACACGTATATTTAGGTACAATTCCCAATGTTGGACCAACATTAGTGTTGTTGGGCTAACATCATAAATAAGTATATTCCTTCACCAACTCTATTATGTAATTTTTTAGACATTAATTGAAAGGCGTTCAAAAAATTACACTCAACCAATGCCCTATCAAGAAATCAAGGCACCATGTGATAAATTCTCCATGTCCATCATTCACATATGATAACCTAGATTTATCTTTATTGACATTAGTAGTCCAACATCTTGGAGATTTCCTTGGAATTGGAAGTATAGTAAGGACATCAATATAGGATTGGTCCACTAATGAAATATCAACACCCTTACTATACCATCAATGCCAAGGACATTAATAATATGTTAGAATATCAACATATATAGTTTTTCAAAATTCCTTGGATGAATGTATAATATTGACACCATACCAATGTTGGATGTTGATATTCTAACATCTTATTAATGTCTTTGGAATTGATGGTATAGTAAGGGTGTTGGTCTTGCATTGGTGGGCTAATCCTATATTGATGTACTTTCTATACTACTAATTCCAAGGAAATCACTAGGATGTTAGACTACTCATGTCAATAAGATAAATCGATATCATCATAGGCGAATGATGGCCATGGAGAAGCTATCACATGATGCCTTGATTTCTTGATAGGAAATTGGTTGAATTTCATTTTTTGAATTCCTTTGAACTGATGCCTAAAAAATGACATAGCAGAGTTGATGAAGGAATATACTTATTTCTGATGCTGGTCCAACAACACTAATGTTGGCACAACATGTAGAAATTATATACAATATGCATGTATATATCCAAATTCTCTTGATCTAACAATATTTATCTTCTTTCTAAATACAGAATCCTTCCACTATTAATATTTTGCGGAAATTTAAAATCAATTGCAAACACATGAAGCAATAAAACAATCGCACATAACACAATTGTTTAACGGGAAAGCTTGAAGCTGAAAAACCTAACTTTCATACATTATGTATCATGGAGATCATGTAACAATCTGATACAAAGCTTAGTACATCAAGCTCTCAGTACAATCAATCGTCACACACTAATCAGAAGAAATTTGCAAATCCATGCATTGATTTATTGCCACCTAATAGCCTGCCTCCATTGCGAAATTCCTGCTAAGAATAGCTCTGAATGAATTCGAATCTACCTTGCTTGCACTGCGCAATCCTCATTGGAAACTCCAATGTGTGTGTGGTGCAATCAATGCATCACTATAGTCACAATGGATAGTCCATCTTGCCCTTTCAACTATCTCTCCATTGGGTCTCCATTGGAACTGACATGCATTGTAGTTAACTGCTGTATTTGTTAAGTTGATTAATGATTTATTATTTGTGAATTAATTAACTAGTTAATTCACTCCACTCTCACTAGTGTATCATTCAGTTAGACTAGATACAACTAGTTCAACTGAGTTTAACTCCATTAACAGAGTTAAACTGAATAACAACTCCATGAACTACTCTTCCAACTTTTTCATAACTTTTCCACTTCAGTTCTAATTGAGTCCTCCATGCATGAACCACCAATAAACCCTAGGAATTGCGTAATTCCTTCAACCCACTGATTTTCCAAATCTGTATACTGAAATTAAGTGCTCTAAGAGAATAAGTTGATGTTTATTGTCGGATTATTATTAAGAGCTAATAATAATCGACACTTCTATTTTTAGATCGATGATCTATAAATAGACTTCACCCAACATTCTAAAAATATAATTTCATCTATTTTTCCAACTTGACCAACCATCAACAAATAGCATCCTACAACTTCTGAAATATGATCACCATGTCTAAAAATAGACTTACACCTAAAAATAGCCTGCGGGCCCACTTAGTGAAGGTGATTGATTTTCACTAAGCTCATCATCTTGTTGAATCTCAACACAACATTGGAATTTGTACCTGAATCTACTAGTGTGAATGTAATTATAAAATATGAAATTGGTCTCAATGTTAATGCACAAAAATTCTTGGCATTTGGTATTTCATTTCATGTGGTATATACTATACATTTTACAAAAATAAATCAATAAGTAAAAATGAAATCCCATTTCGATTCCAATCATATTGTCAAAGTGTCTCTTGATCCTTTTGATTTCAAGAGAACATTTTAGAATAATTAGATGTTCTCAAGAGATAAACATGAATCCATTTTTAATTATGATCACATTAGGGAAGTGTATCTTGATCCTTTTGTTGTTGAAAACTGTTAGGTCTCTGTAATAAGCAAGATTGGCAAAAGTCCGATCACAGAGTTAACATCATTTCAACCAACTTTGGGATTCTAGGATCTAGCCCTCCTAAATCCGGAGAGGGATCTCTCCAGTATATACAAAGATGGATTTGTCTTTGAAGTTTAGGGTAATGATATTAGGCTAGTTATGAGGTCCAAGGGTTTGTTTGGTTTTTTTGGATGGTTGAACATAGTTTCTGTCTGAGGCGGAAATATCTATATGCAAATAGGTTCAGAAGTGAGAAGTTGCAAGCAAAAAGAATAATCTTCGGTCACGAAGAAAGATGATGGCAAATTTTTGGTCCATTGGGCTATGGAGTCATAAGGGGATTTAATTGAAACATTCAGGTTCAAGAGTGGTCTATGGGGCAAGTCATCTATGCCTAAGGATCTCTTTGAAATTTGATTTATGGAATGGAGTGATACAATAAGAAAGGGAAATGACAGATGCAGAACAAAGAGCAGCCCAGGATCTGGTAAGTACTTTGAAACTAGCCAGCCTTTGACCAGGCACTTGAGAAAAACATAGAAGCAAACTAGGATCTGGTAAGTACTTTGAAACTATCCAGCCTTTGACACACTTCTGATAGAAAGCATATAAAAACAAAAGGAAAACACAAATATAACACAGGATGGTCTAAGATCTGATAAGTACTTTGAAACTAGTCAGCTTTTAACACATCCTAAGGGAAACAATCAAATAGTTGAGCAAATAAGAAAGGGACTCAGGGCTAACCTTAATTTCCTCAATTCATCTTCACACAACATATATTGAAAGTAACATTTAAAAATAACATTCAGCTAAGAAAAAGAGATGAGGGAACGCCAGCATCCCTGTACTTAAACTAAATTTAATCATTTTCAAATAACACAGTTGAAAGAAAACATTTGAATAAAGATTTCTCAGCTAGAGAAGGTTACTGGTATACAGTAGATCCTAACCCTGTTTAAATTGTTCTTTATAGTGGAAAATGAAACAAATTGAAAAGCAGAAACAAAACACAAGTTACAGTGAGAATAACATCACCATCAGCATAGACCAAGATCCCATAAATCAGCTTGTATTGATGCTTCAAACCAGTTACAATCTTCATATCCAGTGTTTTAATCCATCTCTCTTCACAACCTAAGCTATCTGTTACAAGCAGAGCTCCAAGAGCCAGTGAAACCCTATCTACAATCAAGAGTCTTCAGCTCAGTTACAATTACAATGCTTCAGCAATTACATTAACAACCAACCAATCCAACCCCTCACTCATCTTCTACTGAAGTATTTATAGGAGGATGAGGAGGTGAGATCTGATGAAAATATCTCAAATACAATTAATGCAGAATTAATGTCTTCCTGGCCCTTGGAGGCTCGATGAAGAAATCATACAGGTGTTCCACTTCATTAATTGGTTTACACTTATGAAGTAAGCTCGGAGGGAGCTTTTTAGACTTTTGAGGCTCTGTGTATCAAATAGGGTTGCTCTGCCGACATTCTGTCATTAATTTCTTGGCAGAAATAACTCCTTTGGCTGTGTCGAGGAAAAATACCTGACTTTGATCAATAAATTCGGTTCTTGATTGAATCCTTTGAGGCACAGGTGGCGCTGTAGTCGCTGGGAGGAATCAATTCGCCTCCATTTGTGGCGGTGGAGGGTTTTTCTGATAAAACACTTTAGATTTTTCTTAATCTGCATTTTAGATCTGGGGATTAGGCGTTTGATAACTGTCTTAGCCTTAATCCCCACAAATCCATCCACTAATCTGCTGTTCTGGTTCATTTCTGGTCTTCAATGTCTGATACTCTTTCTTTGCGTTTATTTTCACGGTTTCTTCGTTGTGCAGGGCTGCGCAGACCGGAAAAGGCATCAATGCTTTGTGGAAACATTGATGAGACATGAAACTGACTCTGCGAGTGATTCCCTTGGAGAAATCGAGACCTAGAGAGCCGTCACCCTCCTGGTCTGAAATTTCCGTTACAAAAACGAACAAATGACCCTAAACCTGCAAAATACAAAAAACACGTAAAAAATCCAATTTATAGGTCAATCTGCTTTGGGGAATGTGCAGAGGAAAGCGGGCCGTTGGATGGCATCATCCAACGGCCGAGATCAAATCTGAGCGGTCGTGGAAAAGAGTTACGAAGAAATTAAATCTGGACCGTCGATCTGCAGAGATCGAAGGTGGAGATCGGGCAACGGAGATTCAGTGGGGAGGAGTTTGACCGGGCGATGGAATCAGGGAAATGAACGTGAGTCATCGATCTGCATAGATCGACGACGGAGATTGAATCTTGGTCGCGTGGTGGGAGAGTTAACGGGCGCGCATGTCCGTTAAAGGTCGAGCAGGTGAAGTGATCGGCAACCGTCGGATGGAAGGGCCTAGATCGGACGGTGGAGGTGGATTCCGCTGCGAGGCTATGGTACGAAGATTAACGCGTGAAATGATTTGGTGGCGCGGTGGTTTTGGAACAGTGTGGGGACACGCGTCGGCCAGCGTATGGAATCGCTGGCCGACGGGGGAAAACCACCTTGGCTTGGAAGGCGGTGCGGAATGGAAACTGGCGGTTTTCTGGGAAATGGCGCGGGGGAAGGGGGGTCCACCGGGTGAGGCGTGCTCTGCTCTGTCATATCTGGGGAGCAGATCGATGGCCTAGGTTCATCGCGGCACCCAAACACGTGATTTTAAATATTTCCCGTTATACTTTATAAAAATGGGTTTTTCGAGTTTTTCAGAGGAGAACAGATGAAGAAAGGTTGTGTTTTTGGTTTAGTGCTTAAGGACTGAGCGGTTAGTCCCGGCGCTCGGGTATATGGAGGAAAACGGCCGGGGACTTTTAGCCCGAGGGGGCTAAAGCCTTAACATCATATAGAATGTGCATTTTACAAGACTTCTCAATGTTTTCAAAGGGGAAATCCAGGTTCAGATAAGGTCAAAAAGTGAGTTTTAACCTTAGGGAATGGATTTTATGAAGGGATAAAGGGAAAACATAAATTTTTGTGGGGTTTTCATGAATAAAATGGAAACGGAGAATGAGGTAAGTTGGAAGGAAGGGAAGGGAGAAAAAGGGGAATGCAGTAGTATTTGACTTGAATTCTAGTAGGATATCAGAGGTTCGGAGAAGGAAACAGGTATGAAGATTTAACCAGCAACATGAGCTTCACCAAAAGACTTCAAGCACCAACAATTTCAGGACTGAATTTGTTTCTTGAAGGTTGCAAAAATATTTAGCCACCAGCTGACATGATAGGAAAAATATAGGTGGCTAACAAAAACAATCTTGAATTATTCTTGGAATAGTTAGATAAGCGATAGGAAGTGAAATTCATTAATGTTATTATTTATTTACACATTGGGAGAAACTTCCAAATGGATTATCATAAAAAGGAGGAAAGTTATTTGTTTGTGAAGAAAGACTCTTAGTGTAGAGTAATGGTGCACAATGAATAAGAACTAAAAGATAGTGAAGATGCTTCAAACTTTGCAAATTTGAACAAGGAATAAGCCTAATATATGGAGAGAAAGAATTTGCAAGATAGTGACAACATACATAATGTGGAAATACAAATATTTTGGGCTAATGGACAATACAAATTCAATGATTTAATTTGATATCTCAATAGCTTATTTTATATTTCATTGGTTGATTTAATGTACTTTTAAATAAAATAAATAAATTGTTGGTTGATGCAGCAAAGGATAATTCATAGTAAACTTCCATCGTATAAATTTTCCTCAAAGAATGTGTCAAAAAGAAGTAGTATTTAATATGTACGTATTTTCAACCCACCACACCATGAGTAATATATACAAACTTCTAGGGTAAACTATCCTAAATTCAAAGCACCTAACTTGGATGGGATCAATTGAGTTTAACTTGTGACCTCCATAAATAAGAGGAGATAATTTCTGTTTAGCTCATGTCTGCTTGAGCTAACACTCAAGGCTTACCAAAAGCATGGCATGAACATTATAATATGCATTTCTAAAATTGATTGAATTAGATAATTCATTAATGTAAAAATATGTTCCAACTGAATTGTTGTACTAAGTAGCATTTCTATGTTGTGTAATTAAGTTACAGATGACCTTCAACACATATGATATTACATTTTTTGATGCATTGACTAGAGTTAAATCTCCACAATCCTAATTTGGGATTATAAATGCCTAAATATCATTTTTTAAAGTTTCAATGTGAATTGTGTGCATCCAAAGAAATCATTGTATAATTTAGTGTAATGTCCCCATTCGCTTAGGAAACACAAGGGGATCTCCTAGCCTAATAAGGTTCTCATAGGCTAGGACAAGAAAAATTAATCAAGGGAGCACAATTTGCCTAGAACTAATAGAAAATGGATAATTAATTACTAAAAAAATGACTAAAAATTGCATATAAATGACTATTTTTCAGTCGGTGACCAACAGTAGCTAATTTACAATATCTTATAACGCGACCAACTTTTAGTCGTTTTTAGCTTAGTAATTAATTGGTTATCTCAATTTTGTTGTCTAGTAGTATATTTGGTCATTAATTTAGTCAATGATTTGTTCATTAATTTAGTCATTGATTTGATCATTAATTCAGTCACTGATTTGGTCATTAATTTAGTCATTGTTTTAGTCATTGATTTAATCTTTGATTTGGTCATTAATTGTCACAATTAATGACCAAATATAAAACAAAATATATTACTATATGATCACCCGAGAAAACCAATTAATGACCAAAGAAATATGACCAAAATGTTGGTCGTGTTATAAGATACTGTAAATTAGCTACTAATAGTCATATATATGCAAGTTTTAGTCACAGTTTGAAACCAATTAATTATCGAAGAAATATGAATAAATTTTGGTCGTGTTATAAGATACTATAAATTAGCTACTAATAGTCGTATATATGCAAAATTTAGTCGTCATTTGTAATCATAAATTTATCATTTGCAGTAGTCATTTATCTTTTTTTTGTTAGTTTCATATTCATTATATAAACAACTAATTTAGTAGTTTATATTCATTTCATTTAATTTCATTAATAATTATTATAAATGACTAATTTAGTCGTATATTCATTTTATTTGTGTTCATCATTAATCAATATAAACTACTAATTTAGTAGTTTCAAATTGATTTTGTGTTTATTATTAATCAACATAGATTAATTTTTATGATTTAAAAAATGTCATACAATGTGCATGTTCATCTAATATGAAAACAAAAAGTTGCATATGTTAATTACAATACTAAACAATATCAAATGCAACTATAAATAATTTCAACCACATAAATTATATTATATGAAATGTTAAAGTATTACAATATGGGTTTCCAGCTTAATATTGGTTGGACCATAATTTACACACAATGATGTTTCATCACTTCAAAACATTATCGTTGTGTTGTAAAAGCATTGTAGGTGAATTCACAAACTCGGAAGACTTGACCATCAATCTTTATATGTCTGTCTTATGTGGGATATTGGCTCTAAGGGTATCAACAAACTAGTTCTCCTCTCTCTCTTTTTGCATTTGTGGCTCCAATGTTATTACTCCCCTCTTTTTTCAATTCCCGCTTCTTACTATCAATACTGAGTTCATTTTCTAAAAACAAAAGAAGATACAATGTAGAGTGTAAGACATGTAGAGTGTAAAACATGAAATACAATGAACACTAGAATATAAACTAAATTAGACTATAAATCATTTATACGACATATACCTCAACATCAGCAATGTCAAAGCCATTTTTCCCCATACAAGTAACAAAATAGAACAAATTTTCTTCATTGGGGCGATAATGGCCACTATAATGTGGCCAGATAGCCTATATAAACAAAGCAAATAAAATATCACCATAGATAGAAAAGAACACCTTAGTAACTTAGTATTCAAATTTCAAGGAAAGCTTAGGAAAAATCATGTCAGCTAAGTTATATGCTAAAAATCTCAAGTTGTAGATAACTTGTGAAAACAAATAATATGAGGTGTGATGTTTAATCCTTATCGTTTTATTCACAACAACATTTCATTTTCTAACACATGAACTTAGTCAAGTACATAAACAACATGTACTCAAATAAAAACATGAAAGTAACCTTTTTTGATAGTCATGAAAATATTTTAACACAAAATAGCTATAAGGATTCCAATCAATATAGTGTATTACTAATTTCATCTTCAAGCTTTGGTTTTTGTTTAAATGAACATGATACTAAGTATTTTCAATTTCATAGTTAAAAGACAAAACAAAATCAAAAGAAACATCCAAAATACAATCAAACAATAAAGAGAGGATATCATGGAATTGAAATTGCAATTATAAAAGATTTGTTTACCTGTCCATTGATGTCGTGTCTGGAATTCCTAAAACATTTTCTGGCTCAAAATAACCATGATGTGAAATAATCACAACATTAAAAACCATAGAAATTCCTACTAGAAATATTTCCAATGTCGATGGCTCAAGTGGCTAAGAGATCTCTAACAACGAATGAACCATATCCAAGATGTGAGATTCATTGTTTCCCCATCCTTTTTCCAATCACATTTCCTGTAAGCTGCCCACAGCAGAGTCAAGTAACAATCAAACAAAGACATTGACATTTGTTTTTATCTTTTATATCTAAAAAATTTGAATCTGATTTGTTTCTGTGACAACTCTGTTGAGACCACCTACTCTATACTCAAAAATAGAAAAGGAGCCATTAGTCATACCTACCTATGGTCTCTTGTAGGCATGATAGAAGAATAGGTTGAGCCATTAATTAGAATTGCAAAAATATTGAGGAAAGACAATTCATTATCTAGTTAACCAATTGCACATTGAACCCTATATGGATGAGTAGCCCTAAATAAAGCTAGTTTTCTATATCATATGCCTTGGAAAGACAAATTCACTAACATTGCTTGTAATTTTTTGGTTTGATGTTATAAATTCCTTCTTGGGATACTCCTATTCCATAATGGATTTGTTTCCCAGGAAGGATAGAAATTTGTCCTAATGACACAGAATCAACTTAGTGGATTTTGACCCTACATGCACTAATTTTTGCAATGATTTTGTAGATGCAATTACATAGCGATATGGGTTTGAAATCATCTAATTTTTGTCTAATTTTTGGGATTAAAGCTTGAAATGTTGAATTGAAAGCTCCCAAATCCTGCATGTGTATTTTAATTTGTCAGCAATTCTTAGTTGCTCTGTTTGAAGGAAGTCATAGAACCCATAGAAGAATTATATTGTCTTGTGCAGTGGCTGAGGGTTCTTATACTTTTGGAAACAGTGAAAAATTGTTTGTAATTCTTCCTTTGATATTTGATCCATCAATGCCTCATTACCCACCCCACCTACAAAACTGGGAAATATGAAATCATCTTTAACTATCTCTCTTAAATTTATTCTATCATCCTCTTTATAAATTCCCTCAAAATGGTCTATTGATGAGCAAATTGCTCCTCAAGATGAGACACCTTCTCATGAGGCAAAGTTCGTTGATAAACACCATCTTGAGGAAATTTTTCATTATAATTATGAGATGTTGAAGAGAGAAAATATTGGCTATTTAGTAAAGGCTATGCACAAATGTTATTGATTTGGTACAAGGAAAGACATGGGCAGTAAGAGAATTGTGGAGATTCCCTACAACTCTTTTCCCAAATGTGACACATGAGGATGTATGCTTATTAAAAAACTATATTTGAGAATGTGCACCATTTTGAAGGCAAGACTATTTTGGATGTAGGCGCAAGAAGTTTGACGCAGGCTCCTGCACCTGACCCGACAGTCCACCTACTTACCTAGGACTACAATCTATGCGCTTCCCAGCTTGTCAACTGCAGTTGATCTAATTATCGATCATATTGTGCTTGATGACACATCACCGTGACTTCAACTAGGCTACTCAACCACATGTGTGGTGGCTACTAAACCTGCACTAACACAGGTCTAGCTGGCTCTGATAGCACTCCTCCATCCACAAACTAATTATGTTGACAACTGCCCTTCTATTGGTCATTTGTGTGTATTTTTCCTCGTGATTTCTTAACAGCTAAGTGGTGTCGACTAGTCTAGCACATGTTGCTTCCTTCTTAGTGAGTTTCCACCTTATGCTTCTTGTGGTTTTGTTTTTTTCGAGTGCGGTCTTGCGTGCAGGCCACAATTCTTCCACTAATGACTTTCAACCATAACTTCCCACCTCTCCTGGAAAACTACTCTCGAAACTACATGCTTCTTCGAGGTGATGCTGGTAGATCCTTTTTTGCCAACCGAAATGTCACCCACCCCTTCTTCGTGCAGTTTTATTTTCCTATTGGCAGCATGGTTTGACCCTTATTTCAACCACTTTGTTTTCTCCATGATTGACACAACCTTATCACTTGTTGAAATTCAACATTTGTAGTCTTCCCACCTCTCTCACCTAATGAGTATGAATTCTTAAACTCTCTTCTGTCATTATCCAAAGCATTTATTTCCTGGACACGTGATTTTTCAAATAAAGGTTTTTTTGCAGCACAAGTCCTTGTCAAAATTTCATCTCTCATACTAACTGGCATCCGGTCAGAACTACAACCTGAAATCGGACATACACCTATTCGTCTGTTACTTAGAGATGTGAATGGTGGAATATCCTCTAGAGCACTCTTAGCATATGGCAGAGGTTGAGCCCTCCCTCCTATTCCCTTTCCAATACCTCCCTTAGGACCAAGAGTCAAGTGCCCATCATCAGAAGCTCTGTGTGTTGAAGGGCTTGGCATAAACCAATTTTAAAATTGAGCCCAATCCACAATCTGAGCATATTGACTGGTGAATGCACAGTCATGTGGTCCCATATGGGGTTGTGGCCCTTTAATCCCACCCATATGTGGAAGTGAACTCATTTGTGCACATGCCATGTAAGGTGGCATCGCATGTCCTCTCACACCATGATCAAGTGGTGTCACAAGTCTCTAACATGCATGTTCCATATTGGTACCTCGAGAGCAGCCTCTCTATCCATTTAGTTATTGCACAACATCCCAATGCACTTCCTCTATTTTCTTGGGGCCCTCAACTTTCCACCTTTGTTGCCATCCATTCCTCCTTAGATCAATCAGATCCTTCAACATGAACCTCAACCTAGAGGGAAGCCCTTGGGTATTGGACATTTTTGTCATCCTATCAAAGTAAGCATCAATATGTTCCTTGGCCTTTGAATGGTTAATCATATGACCAATAGTGCTCATCAGTTTGCACAAAGCTTCAACATTTTCGTCCTTTGCATGCTGACATTCATCAATTAATTTCCTGGTGAATGCATGCATATTTCTTTCGGTCAACATACTTTCTTTATAAATCTCACCAATAAACCTTATATTTCCTAGCATTTGTCGTTGTGCTATAACCTTCTTCTCCCGTATTTCTTCTAATGAAAGGATTTTTTCACCATCCTCTTCTTATTTCTTAGCCTTTGCCTCTTCTCTTTCATCTTTTTCAAATTCTTCCCGACATTTGTTCAAAAGAACTCGCTTGAAAACAACCTTCTCATTATCTTCATAAAATTCTGGTATTCCTACAACAAGCTGAAAACAAAATTTTGCATATATTTCACAAAAAGTCGGCTCCATCAAGGCTTTGTCAAATATTTGATATATTATACCATGAAGACATGATGCAAAGTCAATGTTCACTTCTTTGACCTATTCAAAAAGTTTTTCAAAGTTTTGGGGCATTAATTTATTGAGGATATTAATTTGTCATTTTTTCAACTGATCCTCATCAGAAACCTTGCCCACTTCATATCGGTTCTCTAATTTATGAATTGTGGGTAGAGAAGGCTGTGGAGGAGGAATCAAACCCTTCTACGAACCAGAAGCATGCTGCCACCTATCAACATCGGAATTATTTCTCACTAGTCCAACTTGTATAAATGGTGCTTGCACATAAGGCTCTCCAGGAAGGATGCCATTCATACTCATTTGTGTTGCACAAGTATTTCTTGCAAAGCCAGTATTATAACTTTGGCCAAGTAGAAACACAGAAGAGGAACCACTTAGACCCGCATCCATCCACATATCATAGCCAGTAGCAAAAGCATCCACCGGCTTGGCCCCTCTATCATCATCCAAAGTAGCCATATTTCTCCCACAACGTTTAAGTAGATAATTCCCACTCGGATACCTTTCAAGACCTATTTCAGTGCTTTCTAATGCATCAACCTCTCCTACATGACTTGCAAGTGCTTGGGAATTTCCAAGTAATTCAATAGTGTCTGGAAAAATTTCAAAATTATTTAGTAGGTCTTTGCACTGATCCTTGATTGTAAAAAAAAAATAACTAGAGTACTTTTTGTCTCTTGAAAATTTAGTAACTAAAATAGCTACTTGAATCATAGGAGTTGAAAGCTCAACTTCATCTTCCCAGTCATCCACTTCTTTCAGGACTTGCTTCTCAGGCTCTTTTGAACAAGTCTTACTCTTGACAACATCGGTTACTACTTTGGATGGTTCTAGAAGGTTCACATCTTCCTCCTTCTCTTCTTGAACCTTATAAGCATTATATAAATCACCAGTGGTCACCAGTGGGAGCTACAACATTTTCCTTACTGAAAAAATCTTCTTTTTCTTCTTCTTGTTGACAACTACCTTGGCAACATCACCAATATTTGCAACAATGTTCTTCACAGAAACATTGGAAGAACTTTTATTCTCCTTTTCTGAAATTTCTACCCAAAATGCTAAAAATTTTGGTGCCTCTAAGTTGGTTCTTGTGTCAAAGGAACCTCCAGAAAGTGCTCCAGCTGGAAAAAATGTCCAAAAATGTTATTACAAGAAAAACATGGCCAACAACCTACAAAAGACGTACAATCAACTGAGTCGAATGATAAATGACAACTAAATAATATGCAACCAATACCATCTATTACTGTCAAAACTATTGAAGCAATGGGACAGATTTGTTAGATTTATAGGTTAATGATTAATCATAAGAAACCAAAAAAATTGTATTCACAAAAATGCCAACTCTAATATTTTTGAATATTCAAGAGGATGACTAGGGTTTAAGAATAGTGTCTGAGGTATTGTGTTTAAATGTACATACTTAATTCTGTTTTAACTAAGAAAAATTAAAAGAAATTCATTCTATTTCATTTCTATAATTTCTGGGCAGAAATAAAGGGATTTGTTGCACTTTTTCTAAGTTCATAAATACTTAGAAATTTACTTCTTTTAGCAGAAAAATTAGATCAGTTATTTGAATATAAATCCGGGTTTAGTGTAGAATTTTTTATATACCAATAAATTTTCAGATTTTTTTGTGCCCAAGTTTTGGAAATATTGTTATTTTTCTATTATCCCTATTTGGGGATATTACATGCTACAATTGGTAAAAGAAAACTCTATCTATTTGGAATGCTAAATCTGAACAATAGTTCTAAATTCAGGACAAGGATGAGTCTGGTATATGTAAATTGGAAGCATGCATGTGCCCTCACTTTCTCTCTCTATATCATTTCCACTTTCCTTCCACAACAAATTAGTGTCCAACCATCACTTTTCTCTCTCTTTGTTGCACATAGGAAACTAGGAAGATGGATCTGCTGGAGCATATCATTACATGGTATAAATTAGTCCTATTGATATGCCATCAGTGTTAGAGAGATAATTGAGCAATAGATAAAAACTATAAATGCTTTCCTTGCAAGGAAAGTGTTGTCCACCAAACCTAGTCCCTCCCTCAGAATCTTAAACTTTTCATTTTCTAGGGGCTTTGTAAAAAATATTTGCAACTTGTGAATCCGAAGGAATGTACTCAAGAACCACCACCCTTGTAGTGTAATTAACTCCACAATTTAGATAATCACATAAATGTAGTGCAGAACCCAAGAACACAAGAGAAAAGAGAAGTAAACCCTAAGAAAGATCTATTTGATGATAAAAAATAGAGAGCTATGTTTACTTTCCACTTCAAGGGGGCAACCTCCAAGAGGAATTCTCCAAATACATACATAATTATTGACAAAACATTACATATCCTTCTACTTGATATATAACTATCCATAGAAAATCTTATCTATTTATGGGCCCACTTATAATGAGAGCCTACTAGCTATTTTGGGCTTTATTAACAAAGTTGATCCTTTTTACAATCAGCAAGGAAAATTTTAGGGGCTAATATTCGCAGGTGGGCTAATTTTCCATGTTTTTTCCAAAAAAATGATTTGCCAATTTCCATTTTTTTCTTAAATGATTCACCCAAATTTTATAATAAACCATTATTTTTCCTTAAAAATCGCCAAAATATTATATTGAATAATATAAAATCATTGGAAATCTAAATATTTCTACAAAAATATCACAAAAAATTACAATTTTCATATTAGGGACTAGTAACATTCGCCAAGGTTTCTAAAATTTAAGATAAACTTCCAACCTTAAAAATTTCCCTAACAATGAGTGATTGTTAACTAACTATTCAATGGGCCTTATTGTAATATTCCCAAATGGGGAATGCAACAATACAATGCAAAATGATAGGAAAATAACACAGATCATCATAGACAAAGCAGAAGGCCAATATGGAGACCTTTCATATGTATTTACAGCAGCAAAATAGATGTAAAAGATGGCCCATAAGATGCACAACATGAAATACAAGTATCCAATGAAAGAAAACCCTCAAAATTAGGTTTTGCAACCATATATTAAGATTGAAAAATCCATACGACGTTATTTTATTGCCTCTGTACAGCTGTAAATTACACATAAGATCTAGAGCAAATAAGTGCATAAAAAGTTAGACTATATCAGATCCATGCACTATACAAGCTCTTCTATAGAACCCCCTTGGGGTTTTTAGCAAAACACCAAGTATAAGATGTAGATATGAGATCTAAGACTACAGATCTACTAAAAATTACAGATTTGGAAAGTGGATTTGATCTGATATGAACAATAGAATGACCACTTCCAATAGATCTCTAAAGTGAGGGGAAAATCCCCAACACCTAGAAAATCACTCTCCAATGGGTGTGCTAAAACACCCTGCAGTTGCAACTACACAAATAACGCAGATATGGAAGTATATTGTGTTGTAGGGATCAAAATATAGTTGGACTGCTGCCAAAGTATGAAAATGAGGCTCAAGCCCTCCAATAGTGTCCTCCCAATGAAGTGGAAACCTCCTCCACTGAAAAGAAGTACTGAAATGAATTAGATCTGAAATATCTAGTCTCCACTTGCTGTAGCTTGCAAAAAAAACCAAACCCTCAATGGGATTTGCGCTGTAGTTGAAAGAAGAAGCTTGGCCCTAAGCCAGATAGTGGACAATGTAATACAAACTCTCCCAAGAGATACTCAATGAGAAGAGGTGGGATTCCCGACCAGGAACACCCAATGCTAAAAAAAATTCAATCTCAGCTAAACAACAAGAGAAATATATATGTCTAAACAAACCATATATTTAGAAAAATATCATATACATCAATAGCCTTCTAATGCTGCCATCCTCTTCCTTTTATAAGACAAGAGCTTGCAAACCCTAAACCATTTCCAATGATATCACTTCTTTCACACAAGGCTCTCCATCTAAAACTGCGTTGTGCCTCATTGATGGCCACTCCTTCATGACATCATTGTAGATTTGGTCAAATTTGACCCAGTCAAAATGTTCTAGCCCCTTTCACACCTAAGGGTGATTTATTTAACAGCCAATATTTAGCCTTGATTTATTCATTATTAAGGAGTATTATGGACCTAATTTACTCTTTTATTCTTTAAACAAAGTAATAAAACAAAAATGAATATTCCCATTAGCTCATGACTAATTGGAGATATTACAGTCCTACCATCCCAATGTTGCTTGTCCTCAAGCAACTGATAAGGTGAGTGCTGCAACTCTTCTCCTCCTCCATTGGTGACACTAACATGTGATAAGATTCCTCCATAAGCTAAGTGTTCTCCAATCCAACCCTCCATGAATTGCCCCTCCAAAGTTCTCATGAGATGTAAATAATCTATCCCATAAGGAGACAATAGCTCGAATGAAACAAACATGGTTTTCCCAATGTTCTCCCTAAAACATGTAGCATAAGATACATGGATAATCTCCATTCCATAGGGCACATACATACCTCCCATCCTCCCTCCATACATTCCCATACAAATTACAAGTACATCATCCATGTATGGGATCAAAATTACATACATACAGATATAAATTTGTGCATATGGAGGTGGGTCATAGTCCCACATGTGGAACCAACGCAGTGCATCTCCTGACTGCATCAGATCATGATGTGGTAAGTGGTTTCCCCACCAGTTACTTGCTGCCCATGTCATCTCACTATGGCTGAAAGTGTGAGATATATTTGGTGCTTTAGGAATGCAACAAAATATCCCTTTTTCCTCCAAGGGAGTGGCCATGTTCAGAAATTTTTGTGGCCCAAAGTTGGCCATGAAGTTTATAAGGTACAATACTCCTTCTTGGAGTTATGGTCTTCATATACATGGTGAAAGAATGCAAACAATAATCAAATGAAACATTATTTACATGAGCATATTCTTCACCAAAATTCCTCTTTAAACAAATGGAGTGGTGCATAGATTTGTCCCCTTCCTCAAAAAGAGAAGGAGATGGCTGAATTAACTCCTTTATAGAGTTATGTTTCTGCCCCATCTCCACATGGTACATGCATCTTTGAAAATGCTGCTATAGTTCTCCTTCAAAGCCCTTCCAAGTGTAGCTTCTCATGATGATCTTGTGGAATCTCATGGAATATGTGTGGCTGAAACATAACTCTTCATAGGCCCTTTGTAGTAACTTCTCCTTGAGTTTAGAGGCTCTAGACAAGAATATCCTACCATGATAAAAGATGACTCCTCCTTGGACTAAATAGCCCTCTTCATGTAGCTGGTGATCAAGTATCATGCATGTGTGAAGATCCTTGGAATAATCCACCAACAGTTGGGATTTCCAATATGGATCAATCTCCCATAGTGACAATGTTGATGATCTATTAACAGAACTTTCTATCATATGGCTGCTCTCCTCCTTGACATTCCCCATGCCAAAGGTACATGTTGGAAGTTCACTCCTTCCATGCTTCTCCTCCCACAACTTTGAATCTGAAATGAGAGTAGGTAATGATGATGTTGGGAGAAGATCTCCCTCCTCCTTAAGCCTACCCAAGAGTCCCAACGTTGTATCATTGTCTTCCAGTGCTCCCATCCCTCCTAGATCTATGCTTGGAGCATCATGTTGTGAGACATATCCCACAAGATCTGAATCAAGTGGCCTCCTAGGTGGTTTTCCACTAGATAATAGTGTCCCATACAGCAATCTCATGAGCATGATAGATGGGACTGTAAGGTCCTTGCTTCCACTACGAAAATCCATCTCTGTTTTCTATGTGGAAGTTGTATGTGAGGGATATGTATGCATGCCTTTGATCATTTAGTTTTACCACTCTTTTTGTCCACCCATTCCATTTGCAAAGCCTCCCAATCATTAGTGACTTTTCCCAATGTAATCAACCATTGAACACTCAATATCAGATTGGTGTCAGGTATGTCAACCATAAAGAAGTGATCAATCAATGTATATGTCCCCATGGTGACTGATAATGATGGGACATAATGCATGCATTGAATTTTTCTATCTCTTGGGACAAAAATAGAGAATCCCTCAAAAGCATCAGTGGGTATTTCCCTCCTTTGCACTAGTTGGGCATCAATGAAATTGTGGGTAGACCCACTATCAACCAAAACAGAAACCCTATGATTTAAGATGGAACCTTGAACTCTTAAGGTCAAGTACTTAGGTACTCCTATCAAATATGAAAGAGCCCCTCCAATAGGAAAAAATTCTCCACTCCCATCTCCTGATGGTGTTGGCTCTCCTCATGCAGTGTCAGTGTTGTGACCTCTTCTTGGTTCATCTTCTTCTTCCTCCCCATCATCTGAGAAGACCTCTATGTAATGTGCTTTTACAGTTGCACATCTATTTCTAGGTGCCCATGATTCTTGGAAAGTGAAGCAAAGCTTGCTTCTTCTTAGATCTATCTGGACATCATCATCAAGAGGTTTCTTGTATGAGCTCTCCTTTGAAGGAGAAACCTTTTATTCGTTTCCCTTTGAAGGAAAAGAGGGCTTGTGATGAAAAGTTGCCTTTGATTTTGGCAAGGCATCTTGAAGGTCTCTATCCCTTTCAATAGCATCATGTAGGGTAGTGGGCTTGGTAGATTTAACCAACCCATGAAGAGGTTCACCTAAACCATCAATGAACATGTACACCCTTCTTGCTGCAGACAAATTAGGAACCATAACAGAAAGTCTTAAAAATTCAGAGATGTAAGTTTTTGTATTACCTGATTGTTTCAACTTTGCAAGGCTCATGAATGGTGCCTTTGGATCTCTTCTATCAAATCTTTCCACCAACCTTCTAGTGAACTCTTAATAAGTAGTTAGGTTGGCATGACCCAATGTAGACAAGCCATGGAACCACCAGTCATGTGCTTCACCTTCAAGGTGGAGCGCTAAAATATTGATAGCCTCCATCTCTGGAACCTTGTTCAGCTGAAAGTAGATGTCATGTTTTTCTACCCAAGATTTGGCAGAACACTTGGATGACCCATCAAAATTGGGTAAAAATATGCCCATAGTGTGGTGTCAATCATGATTCTGAATGAATCCGCCATCTCTATGATTATGCCTTGGTCTTCTATTGTCCTTTATTTGACAAAACTCCTGAAAAATCAAGTGATATTTGAATCTCTGATTTTGAGACTCATATTCTTCAAAATAGTCTTCAAGGGATTCATGCTCTTGAAACCCTTCATTTCCCACAGCAAAAAATGTAGGCATGGTAGAGCGTTGGGAAACATGTGGCTAATGCATCGGTCGATCATTCTAGTGATGAGACATGCTAGAGCATTCTCCAAGATTAAATCCTTTAGGGGATTCCTTGATTCTATCCATTCTAATCTCTTTGATCTCTCTAGCAAGGTCTTGCATGGCTCTAAGAAGGATTTTAGGGAAATCCTTATCTTCATCTTCACCTCTAGATAAAGGGGCTTTACCCTTGTCTTCATTATCATTTGTGTAATCAAAATTTCTGTGTCTTCTCTTTTGATACCTCTTCTCTCTGTCAGTAAGAGGCTCTCCTTCTTTAGAAGACATATTGGCTTTTTAGAAAGCGCAGGCTGTGCCAAGATGTTGCTCTGAAACCACTGTAATATTCCCAAATGGGGAATACAGTAATACAATGTAGAATGATAGGAAAATAATGCAGATCATCATAGACAAAGAAAGAGGCCAATATGGAGACCTTTCATGTGTATTCACAACAGCAAAATAGATGTAAAAGATGGTCCATAATATGCACAATAGGAAATACAAGTCTCCAAAGAAAGAAAAACCTCTAAATGAGGTGCTGCAACCATATATTAAGACTGAAAAATCCTTACCGCATTATTTTATTGGCTCTGCATAGCTGTATATTACACATCAGATCTAGAGCAAATAAGTGCATAAGAAGTTAGATCTATATCATATCCATGCACTATACAAGCTCTTCTATAGAACCCCCTTGGGGTTTTCAGCAAAACACCAAGTATAAGATGCAGATATGAGATATAAGACTGTAGATCTACTGAAAATTAAAGATTTGGAAAGTGGATCTGATCTGATATGAAAAATAGATGACAACATCCAATAGATCTCCAAAGTGAAGGGCAGATCCCCAACACCTAGAAAATCACTCTCCAACGGGTGTGCTGAAACACCCTGCAACTAAACCTACATAAATAATGTAGATCTAGAAGTATACTGCGCTATAGGGATCAAAATATAGTTGGCCTGCTACCAAGATATGAAAATAAGTCTCAAGCCCTCCAATACTGTCCTCCCAATGAAGTGGAAACCTCCTCCATTGAAAAGAGGCACTGAAATGACCTAGATCTAAAAGATCTAGTCTCCATTTGCTGCAGCTTGCAAAAACAACCAAACCCTCAACATGATCTGCATTGTAGTTGAAAGAAGAAGTTTGGCCCTAAGCCAAATAGTGGAAAATGTAATACAAACTCTCCCAAGAGCTACTTAATGGGAAGAGGTGGGATTCCCGACCAGGAACACCTAATGCTAAACAACATTCAATCTCAGCTAAACAAAAAGAGAAAGATATATGCCTAAACAGACCATATATTCAGAAAAATATCATATAAATCAACAACGTTCTAATGCTGCCATCCCCTTCCTTTTATAAGATAAGAGCTTGCAAACCCTAAACCAATTCCAATGAGATCACCTCTTTCACACAAGGCATCTCCATCTAAAACTGTGTTGTGCCTCATTGATGGCCACTCCCTCATGAAAACGCTGTAGATTTGGTCAAATTTGACCCAGTCAAAATGTTCTAACCCCTTTCACACCTAAGGGTGCTTGATTTAACAGCCAAGATTTAGCCTTTTCACATTTGGCCTTGATTTATTCATTATTAAGGAGTATTATGGACCTCCTTTGCTCTTTTATTCTTTAAACAAAGTAATAAAACAAAAATAAATATTCCAAGTAGCTCATGACTAATTGGGGATATTACACTTATGCGGTGAAGGTGGCCTCATATGTTGATAAATATAAAGTATTTCTTCAATGGGCCTTATGCAGTTAAGGTGGACAGCTCCAATGTTATATTTTTTTCCAATATTTTTTATTTACTGATAGCTCTAATAGTAACACCACTGCTTGCTTTCCTTCCTCTGTATACCATGCTAGTGCACCCAAGGGAATGCTAGATTTGTTTCCACTTTTCATCAAGTGCACTTAAGAGTAACTAATTTTGACAGGTGGCAACTAGACATTCCTAAGACAGTTGAGGGACATCTACCCATCTTCAGGAGAATTTACATAACCAATTTTCTAGGATGTGTGTAACATCCCAAAAGAAAAAGAGATGTCTCCAATAGTTTCCTTGTATCTCATGGACAGGGAAATACTAAAGTCTAAGCCAACCCACTTTCATTTTGCATATGATGATGTCCAGATCCATTCAGGGGGGACTGATAGTGAGCATAGATCCACTGATTGATCCATCAATGGATGCATCCCTTAGGGGTGGGACACATCCTTAATTCAACTAGGTTGTATCTAAGATAAAAGAGAGAAGGATAAAAAAAAAATCTCATGCATACATGAGAATGTACTATATAATTTATCAGTGACAAAAATAGAACACATAAAATCATAAAAGCATTTCATCTAACATAGTTATGTATGAATAATTGATTCTTAGACTCTTTTATAAATTTTCACATGTCATTTCTGATGTATGTATGAGTAATTGTCAAGGTAGGTGTCCCCATGTGTGGGTGCACATCTCACATATTTGGTAGGGAAAAGACAACATATCCTCCCAGGATGGTGGGCATCCCCAAAAAATAAATAAATGCATGATTGGTGGACCCTGTTACCCATCATATGGCATGAGAATTAATCCAGCAGAAGACCACACCCAATCAGGCTGCACTTGGAGAATTTTGGCCCTCTAGCTTGTTACCTCTGATGTTATAGGAGGCCTACACTTGTGAATATTTTCAATACTCTTGTCATTTCCATCACAAAGGGAGGAGAAGAAAAATTATGTTTTGGGCCACAGGCATAAGAGGGCTGGCAGCATGGAGAAGATGGCAGTTCAGGGCACTCTTGGTGACTGTTATGAAGGTCGATTTGGTGTTCTAGAGGGCCGAGGCAGAGGAGAGAATTACTGTGTGTTTTAGGGTATGTTAGGGTGTTTAGAACCTTGGAAGAGATATTTTCATCCCTAGATGTCTATTGTGGGAAGGCCACAGGCCTAAACTAACCTAAACAGAGCTGCGTAGAGCAGTGTTAGGGTTGGTTCATGCCCAAGACAACAACGTTGAGGAGGAGGGTACTTCCAAAGGGCAGCCACTTTCATCTAGAGAAATTCTGGGAAGAATTGAAGACTAGAAGAATGGACTGTGTGATGCCCTAACCAGGTCTAGATTGCAGCAATGAAGGAGACCTCAAAACAATGAGATTAAGGTATGTATTTCATTGCATTCTTTTAGATGGTGGATCCTAACTTGTGGATCAGTTTTAAATCGTGATAGGGAAGAATGTGGAAGTCATTGAGGAGGGGGAAGATATCATGGTTAGATG
This sequence comes from Pinus albicaulis, assembly GCA_034641835.2. Lineage (NCBI taxonomy): Eukaryota > Viridiplantae > Streptophyta > Pinopsida > Pinales > Pinaceae > Pinus > Pinus albicaulis. The sequence goes on along the minus strand of CM076570.1, from coordinate 1,448,934,051 downwards.
CCCTAAACCAGTGATATTTTCCACAGTGATTGGGCAACAAAATTGGAGCGAGATTTTGTCAAGTATTGGGTCAAAGTGATGACTATTGTGTGGATCAGTTTGACGGGAAGCTCGAGGAGGCCTTATGAGTTGTTTGGAAGAAAAATTTGGAAAAGGAATGTCAAAGTGATCTTCATTGCTACAGTGCTGAAACAAAGGAGGTGGTGATTTATTTCCCAAGTCATATTATAATCTTCTAATCGTGGGCCTATCCATACACTCAAACATGAGATCCACATCAGTTATGAAACCAAGCTATTGTTCCAGGAGCTACAATAGTCCCCAAATTGTAAAAATTGTTATAGAGAGTCAAGGAAGCCCATCCTTACCTGAAAGGAGGCTAACCATATTAGATGGCTTGTAGGATACATAACTTACAATCAAGGAGAGTACAAAAGTGTTCAACTAGATGATGGCTTTCATGTCCCTGCAACAACACTTTGTAAATATCCCAAGTCGTAACTGAACTTCATAGTGCCAAAATTCCTTCTATGTCAGCTGGAGGAACCAACCCTATTACTTTAGCATCAATGCTATCAAACTTCTCTTTCATCCAACAATATATACTTAAAGTAGAGATGATGTTGGCAATCAGCCTTTTGATGCAATATCTCAAATTGCATAAGCATTTTTTAGGCATGCTGCTTAGATGAGTATTTATAACTTATAAAGAGTATAGACATGCATTTTGGTGCATTTTCATGTGTTATTTTGAAATAAACTTATAGTCAAAATTAAAGCTCTCCCACCTACTTATCTTGGATCTTACTAATGAGACCCTTTCCAAACTGATTCATGAAATCTACAAGTGGTAAATGAGCACTATTATAGATAGTTTTAGATATTTCTAAATCATATCAGGACAAGAATTTCTTGTTATATTTGAGAGTAACTATTAGTGTTCAGTCAACACATGACATAGAGGTATTTGGAGATGATCAAGATAACGATGTTGCAGTGCTATGGATGAATGCGCCAAAAGATAAATTGATACTCATGGCCGTTGAAATTTCTGCAAATATTTTTGTAGGAGAAAAAGTGTATGCAATTGGGAATCCATTTGGTTTGGATCACACCTTGATGAATGAAATCATTAGTGGGATTTCCAGGTAGATAAGTTTAGCTGCAACTGGCCATCCAATACACAATGTGATTCAGACATATGGTAAAGGACCATTGGCGGTACTCTTCTTGATATTTCAGGAAATTTGATTGGCATAAACACTTCTATGTACTCTCCATCAGGGGCATCACTTGGTGTGGGCTTTTTAATTTCAATATATTTGTAGTGTCATTGTTGATTAGTTAGTAAATTTTCGGAAAATTACTTGACCCATTTTGGGTACTAAATTTTCATTGGATGAGTGTGTTAAGCAACTGAGTGTCACTAGATTTCTAGTGCTTGATGGTCCTGTAGATGGACTAGCTGGAAAAGCTGGATTGAAAACAAGAAAATGAGATGCTTATGGCTGGCCTATCTTGGGAGACATCATTACAACTCTAAATGCGAAGAAAGTATGCAATGGAAGTGATCTCTATAGAGTACTTGACCTAGTAGTTTTTAAGGTAGGAATTTTAGTTCCTCAAGGGTGGGGTCCTTTAGCATAATTGCATCTGCCTTGGTCCTATCATCCAAAAGAAAAACTTAATAAACAAAGAGTAAATATGTCAAGTTTAGGGTAACTCCTATTTGTAAAGTTTTCAAGCTTATAGTTCTTTTTTACTCTGTTATAACTTTGTTGAGACCACCTACTCTACAGTCAAAAATAGCAGAGGAGTCATTAGTCATACCTACCCATGGTCTCTTGTAGGCATGATAGAAGAATAGGCTGAGCCATTAATTAGAATTGCAAAGATATTAAGGAAATATAGTTCATTATCTACTTAACATATTGCACATTGAACCGTATATGAATGAGTAGCCCTAAATAAAGCCAATTTCTCTATCATATGCCTTGGAAAGACAAACTCACTAACGCTGCTTGTGATTTTTTGGTTTGATATTATAAATTTAATTCTTGGGCTACTCCTATTGCGTAATGGATTTGTTTCCCAGGAAGGATGCAAAATTGTTTTAATGACATGGAATGAGCTTAGTGGATTTTGACCCTACATGCAATAATTTTTGCAATGATTTTCTAGATGCAATTACATAGTGATATGGGTTTGAAATCATCTCATTATTGTATAATTTTTGGGATTAAAGCCTGAAATGTTGAATTAAAAGCTCCTAAATCCTGCTTATGTATTTTAATTTTTCAGCAATTCTTGGTTTGTTTGAAGGAAGTCATAGAACCACTAGAATAATTCGATTGTCCTGCGAAGTGACTAAGGGTTCTTATACTTTTGGAAACAATGAAAAATTGTTTGTAATTCTTCCTTTTATATTTGATCCATCAATGCCTCATTACCCACCTCCCCTACAAAACTGGGGAAATAGGAAGTCACTTTAACTATCTATCTTAAATTTATTCTATCATCCTTTTTATAAATTGCCTCAAAATGGTCGGTTGATGAGTAAACTGCTCCTCAAGATAAGACACGTTCTTATGAGGAAAATTTCGTTGATAATCGACATCTTGAGGCAATTTTTCATTACAATTATGAGATGTTGAAGAGAGAAAATATCTGCTATTTAGTAAAGGATATGCATGAATGTTAGTGATTTGGTACAAGGAAAGACATAGGAAGCGAGGGAATTGTGGAGATTCCCTACAAATCTTTTCCCAAATGTGACACATGAGGATGTATGCTTATTAAAAAACTATACTTGAGAACATGCACCATTTTGAAGGCAAGACTATTTTGGATGTAGGCGCGGGAAGTTTGATGCAGGCTCCTGCACCTGACCCGACATCCCACCTGCTTACCTATGACTACGATCTATGTGCTTCCCCACTTGTCAACTACAATTGCTCCAATTCTCGGTCAGATTGTGCCTTAAGGCCCGTCACTACGGCTTCAACTAGGCTACTCGACCACGTTTGGTGGCTACTAAACCTACACTGACACATGTCTAACTAGCTCTGATAGCACTCCTCCATCCAAAAACTATGCTGACAATTTCCCTTCTATCGATGATTTGTGTTTCTTTTCCCTTGTGATTTCTCAACAGTTGAGTGGTGTCGACTAGTCTATCCCATGTTGCTTCCTTCTTAGTGAGTTGCCACCTTATGCTTCTTGTGGTTTTGTTTTTTTCGAGTGTAGACTTGCATGCAAGCACCAGTTCTTCCATCAACGACTGTTGACCATACCTTCCCACCTCTCCTAGAAAAATACACTCAAATCTACATGCTTATTTGAGGTGATACTAGTAGATCCTTTTCTACCAACTGAAATGTCGCCCACCCCTTCTTCGCATAGTTTTCTTTTCCTATTGGCAGAAGGGTTTGACCCTTATTTCAACCACTCTGGTTTTTCCAAGATTGACACAGACTTGTCACTTATGGATCATTTATTCAACCCCTATACACCATACAAACTGATCTATATGACCCTTTTTCAATCCTTAAAAAAAAATTAACAATTGCTTCAGGGCACTATACGATCGATTTACTTTGGTCCTAAAAAATTGCTTTTGCACGATCACAATCAAACAAGTTTTCAACAAGTTTGGAACAAACGAGTTGGGAATGTCATATATGTTTATATATATAAAAATAAATTTATAAATAAGTTAATAACACATTATCTTGCAAGAAAAAAGGGAATAAGACCCATAGATGACAAAAGTAGGTTCCTATCAGTTAGTGAAAATCTTAACAATGCCCGACACAGGGCAGGGTTGTTCGAGCATATAAAATAGGATAGGTTACAAAGATAATAGGTTGTGTAACAGTAATATTTTAGAGACTCCTGTTTAATTCAAGTATATTAAACCTTCTAGTTTGGTACTGTCAGAAATATATTTGAGCAAAAACTTAAAACTGTGAAGGTTTGTAGCTAGTTAAATTTTTCTACATATGCCTCACATCATCAACCATGGCATCCACTATAAAAAAAAAATTTCCTAAAAAATAAGGAAAGCATCCAATTATGAATGAGCCAAATCATCATATCCTGAAATGGGTAGAGCCCAACATGCATAGTGCAGTAAAATATGTGCATATAAATGTGTGTTAGTAGCATCCTAAATAAAATCTACCCAAGAATAACCAGCCACTTGGATTAGGGAAAAGTATAAATTTAAAGATAAAAGGGGTTAAGAGATCCCTTGCATACACCTAAGAAGGTGTGCATGAAAGAAGGGTTTGAAACTCTAAAATGAAGATTATCTAAAAACACTAGTCTTGAAACCCTTGGGGAAATTCCATTGGCCATTAGTCTAACAGATTGATTAATTAACCCAAAAAATTCCATCGCTAAGCAATTCCCTTGATCAAAATAGTAAAAATTGAGCCTTACTTGGAAGCTCTAAAAGGAAGAAACCTTAGAAAAAATTATTTTGAACCACTTATGGATCAACATTGCAGTGTGCCATTGAATATGGGTGAAACCCGAGGAAAAAATTTAGAAAACCCTCGAATAAATGAGATAATCCAAAGAGGCAAGTTCACACCTACTCTGATACCATGTTGAGATTACAAGAGATAAACAAGGATTGAATGTAAACAACCAAAAAACCATAAATAAATAAAAAAACATAAACACAAAGAGGAGAGAAGATGAACCCATGAACATGAGAAACATGAGATGTAGGTGCCCATAAGCTAAAGAATCACATAAAACAACACTTAGCTCATGACAAAAGAATTTGTGCTGAAAATAATGATGATAAAGCTAGTACTAAGGACATCACCAAAGCCTAAGAAGATTTTGGAATGTTAATAGTGAGGACATCTTGACAATTGAGGATAGATGTAGAGATGGCTAGTGGGGTGCTAGCTCCAAGGAAGTTGACTACGTTTGCCTTAGCCTAAAATAGTATATATTGAAAAAATAAAATAAAATGTTGTGGTTGCACATGTGTAGACTTATAGCCTTGATTACATGTAAGGTTTGCATGAGGGCACAAGTGAATATTACACCATCATTTCAATATTTTATAGGTATTACAAGTCTCATGGAATTCACAAATAAAGAAATGTTGCAAATGAAGGATAGATGTAGAGATGGGGAGGAGAATGATAAAAGGTAAAATCTATCAAATAATTTTCAAGTTGAAGCAATTAGTACACCAGTGTATTTTGTTGATAGAAATACAATGAAAATTGCAAGGAATTTTACAACTAAAGAAGCATGAAGTGATGAGAAACCAAGGGAGAGTCATCCCAAAGTGTTTCTTTGCAATGTCTTTGTACTTGTTTCTAAAAAACGTGCATAAGCACGAGGATAAAGATTAGAAGTATTTTTGATAGGGTACAATGGAGAGTCTATGGGATATCTGATTTTTTATTTGGAAAAAGATACACTCAGCAGAGATGTTATATTTGAGGACGACTATATCCAAGGTAATTCAAATGAAATTGAAGTGCCATGGCCTATTGAAGAAAGGGGTAAAAAGGTAGAAGAAGAAATCATTCCAAGTCATGAACAAAGAAGCAATCAATAATCCAATGATAAATGAAGTTAATGATGTCAAATATGGTACTAAGGACATCACCAAAGCCCAAGAAGATTATGGAATGTTAATAGTGAGGACATTGTCAAAGCCCAAGAAGCTTCTGGAATGCTAGTAGTGAGAACATCATTAATGCCCAAGAAGATTCTGAAAAAACATTTGTGAACATTAGATGGCTCGAAGCTATAGGAACTACTTGAAAGCAATAAAGGAAGCAAGAAATAAAGAATATTGCAGCAATCTACTTTAAACTAGTTATATATGGCTTTGATCACAAATTCACCACAATTATGGTATAATGTGATTCAATGCACAAGGAAAGAAGAATGGGACAAAGTAACAGAGGTGGAATGTGATTCCATACAGAGAAATGAAACACTGGAACTTGAGGATATGCCTAAAGGAAAAAGTGAAAATGGTTAAATGGGTCTTCAGGGAAAAGTGCAAAGAAGATGGCTTAATTGATAAACAAAAAGGAAGACAGTGACAGTAGCATTATTGTTTCCTTCTATTGAGGTGATAGTCAAGTCCCCAGTCCTCCATGATCATAAAAGTTCGCCTATTCTTGTTCTTGTCATTTTTCCTACTAGGGAACTTGCAAGTCAAGATGTTGCAATGTACTCCTCTTCTCCTACTATGTAATGACTCAATGAGACGTCACATCATCTAATGAATTAATTAATCCACTAGAAATGTTGCCACAAAAATTGTTTCCATAAACTAAACATTTGGAAATGCATAGGAAATTATGTATATGCATTATGAGAGGAAGTAAATAATGATAAAAACTTCAAACATGTTAAGAGGGAATTCCACTGAAGCATTTGTTTTTGGAAAAAAGTAATGTTGGATCACAATCATTCTTAAAAAAAAAAAAGTACAGGTATATGGCACTGTTTTGATAGGGTTTGAAACTAAAGACATCAATTACAACACTTCTGGAACAGTAGATTTCCAACTATACCTGTTTACCAGCTCGCCTATAGATATTAAGAGCCCTAATAGCATCATGGTGTTGCATTTCAAAGAAATGCAGGTAAACAGTTGCAGTCAGCAGTAGCTACAGATCAGGGATGCAGTTGTCTAAGGAAGAAATTGATGCTTTGCACAATAAGGTCAATTCAACCATGATGAAGAGTTCATAAACAACAAGGAGTAAAATTCAAGGAGTTCATGATAAAAAGTCAAGAACTACATAGAAAGGGCTAAATGTGGGTAAGGATTTCATGATTATGTATTGAGCCTTTCTGAGAAAAAAACTCTCAAACCAATGCTATCAAACCACCAATGTTAAACAAGCCAGTAATGTGTGTTGGGGACTGATTCCAAAATTCTAGAACTGTATGACTGTAAAAACTAGATATGTTTTTTAATGTTGTTGAAGAGCAGGATATAGCTTAGAGTCAGAGATGAAAATATATAACAATTAACATATGACTTTTGCATTGGTGTGCTTGTCTACTTATAGTCATCAGGAGCATTTGTTGCAGTAGGGCAGATTCCACTATTTCTTATTTTATTTTTGTTATTTCACCACATGTACCACACAGTACTGCAGTCAGAACGCCTAAGCCATACCAGGGATAAATGCAGAGATTTAAAACAGGATGGGTTTCGGCCCTCTATTCTTTTCTGTGTTTAATGTTACATTTAGTGTTCACCTACCTCCTCAGTCGATATTCTGTTCATCTTCTGCTATAAAACACAGAGGGAAAAATTGTAAAGGTTGTTGATTGGATATCAGTAGATTGCAAGAATTTTCCTCTTGAGACAAGTTCTCTGTGTAATATTGTAAGATAGGCTGAGATTTGATGTATTCAGACCGAATGTTCAAGTTGTGGGCAATGATGTACCTGATTGGTGTTGTTTTTAATATGACAAGCACATTTCTTTGGATCCTGATCTAAAGCAGCTGGTGATGTTTTTCTATATTTGTGTTTATTTCATTTCATTCCATTTCTTCAGGCTCGCATCAGAAGTTTGGCATAAGATTTACCCTTGATAGGTACCTTATGTTGCTCCTCTACCAGCCTTTTATGTTTTCTGCTTATATGTGTATCTGAATATTGATTTCAATTGGTTTAACCAGTGTAGTGGATGTTATTTCCTGCTCTCTGATGTATGAATTAGTGAAATCTATGTTCAAATGTTCTTGTTAGGATTTAGTTGGATGAGTTGAGAACACTGGGAGGTCTAGAACCCTGTCTCTGCCTCACTAGGATCTTTCCATCTCAATTAAACCTTTCTAGGATCCCTTCTGTTAAAATTATCCTTGTTTTTCCTTGGAGTTGCTAAAGCAGGTCTAGAGTTAAATGACCTCTGACCTGATCTATAGACAGGATTGGATGGTTCCCCCTCACTCATTTTCAGTCCTTAATGTTCGATTCCATCAACCATCTTTTAAGATCCAAATGCTCTAGATAACTAGCCCAACTGAAAGCTTGCACATTGAACACAAGTAAACCCTTTCTTGACTCCATTGCCCAATGGCCTTGATGTTCCCTAAGTTATCTATCTTTGCCTAGTGTCCTCTTTTCTCATCTTTTTCTTATATTGGGCCCTTCTTTCCTGATTCCCACAACCAAACATAAACAATCAAACAAACAAACCTCGTGCCTATAACTAACCTAAAATCATAACTTAGAGCCTCAAAGACATACACTTTGACTCATATAGAGAGATCCCTCTCTAGACCTAGGAGGGCTAGATCCTAAGGTCTAAAAGTGGTTCTATGTTGTCTCATCTTTTGGTCTTGTCAACCTGGCCAAAACATGGGAACCCCAACATAATGGCGACTCCGCTGGGGAATCTGAGTGCATTTCGCCTCAAACATATCTCAAAGCCTCAGAGAGCCTAGATCTCTGGTTAGGTTGGCAGTAAGTCGCTCCTTTCTTGAATCAACCTCTATTGTTGAGTGCCCATCATACTCTTAGACAGAGCCTGGAAAGGGCCAGGTAGCCTCCGGATCTCATCCTCTTTTGGAGGTGACATATCTGGTAAATTCCCTCCCAGTCGATCTCTGGTTAGAGTTTGTTGTGTTCTAAGGTTATCCTTGAAAGGAGATAGTGACTGAGCACTGTGGTGGATAGTGTAACCCCTTTTACATACCCTAAACCCTCCACCTGGCGACTCCATTATTCCTAAACGAAAGACTCCACTGGTGATTAGTAGGCCTGCTAATTGTCTTGGTTTTACATTAGACTCCACTGGGAGACCAGCCTCTGAGACAACATCGATCATAGTAGAGGTAACAAGTAGGGTTAAGCTTCTTGGCTAAGAAACAACATTATGGCTTTTAGAACCATTCACACAAGAGCTTATCCCAATCCTGACCCACCTGAAATAGTTGACAATCCAGAGAGTATCCTCAAGGGAGCTCCTACACCTAAAAGACCAATTATTTCCAGTCACATTCATAGAGCTAAGTCTGCACCAGAAGACCTAACAGCTCTATCACATTTTCTCCCTGGCCTAGACCCTCCAAACAGTTTACCAAGAGCTAGGTCATTCAGTCATCTAGACCAGCCAGACCTTGAGCTTCACGATACACCCTCTCATAGAGGTCAACATACTAGGGACAGAGGAACCCCTCCATCTACACCTCCTGATATCCATTTCATTCAAAACTTGGGGCTCTCCCACCCTAGATCTTCTCAGCAAACCGCTGCTGGTCCCAGTATCCCTGTCATCCATATACCAGCTGCTCAAATCAATCCTTTACCTCATCAGAACATTATCATGGCAGCCTGGTATGCACCTCTGGTCTTACCCCATCCCTTGTTACCCCTACCCAATGATTATCAATAAAAAATCCCACACTTCACTGCTAAAGAGTCCATAACAACTCAGCAACATGTAGATAAAATGGAAGATTCTTTTGACTACATGGAAATTGATGATGAAACCATCAAAATGAGGATCTTTGCCCAAAGCTTGGGGGGAGATGTAAAGAAATGGTTTAAAAGCTTACCTCCTGGCAGTATACAAGATCTTCCTGCATTATATCGGACCTTCATAGACAAATGGGAAGTTAGGGCAAACCCTCGCCAGCTCCTAGCAGAATACATGACCCTTAAAAGGAACGTGGGAGAGAGTGTCCATGATTACACAACAAGATTTAACAGCATTTACAATGCCCTCCCTCCACATATGAAACCTCCACAAGGCATGGCCCTAGCAAAGTACCCTGATGGGTTTGATGCTGACATGGCCTATGAGCTTAGGGATAAAGAGTACACCACATTGGAGGACATGCAGAAAGGAGCAGTGAACATAGAGGCAAACCTGATTGAGAAAAGAGCAAGACTGAGATCCGAGAAGAGGGTAACATATAGGGATGACACTATAGCTTCCACATCATACCCAAACTATGACAGACTATCTAAAAATGTGGATAAGCTACAACAAATGATGGAAAAAATGGTTGTCACAGTTAGCAATCATAACAGAAACCAGAACCAAAATCAGAACCAGAACTTTAGAAGAAACAACAATGCTCCCAACAGACAGAGAGAGTTAGATCAACAAGTAATTCCCCCATTCCAAGAAAATTTTTTAGATGAAGATGAGGGAATCATAGAAGAGTCTGAAGGGAATACAATAAACATGTTTGAAACAGAAGACTCAGTCCTTAACTGTGATTCAGGGGAAGACCAACCCTCACCTTCATACTGGGATGAGGAACGGTTAGAAACTGAAGATTACAGATTAGGATTTGAAAATGCCATGATGCAGGTCAGAGAACAATATGAACTTAGGAGAAAAAAGAACCAAGAAAATTCCAAAACCGAGACTCCTAAGGTTACCATCAAGAAGAGACCTGAAAAAACTTCTAAAGCATCTATTGTAAATAGCAAATCAACAGCTGAAAGTTCTGGAAAAAACAAAGGAAAAGACAACCAGAAGAATGAAAAACAAGGTGAGCCCACTAGCAGTACTAGCACTTCAGTTAGTACTCCTGATACAATTGTTTCTAACCCTGTACATAATGAGAAATTACAAATTGATTCGGTCACCAAGGTGGCTAATAAAACAAAGTTAAGCACTCCAAATACCCAGTCCACTTTCAATCTAGAGAGTGAGGTTGCAAAAATCAAAATCTCTGTACCATTATCTGAGCTAGCCACTCAGGGTGTATATAAAGGCCAAATTTTGAAAGCGTTGAATCTGGGGGAAAACAATGACACGGTAAATTTGAATGATGATCAACCTGCCCTCCTGTTTGGTCCAAAGATTGAGGGAAAGTTTCAAGAAGGGGTAGTTCCACCTTTTTATATCAGTCTCAACATTCATGACAAGATCCTTCATAATGCCATGCATGATTCTGGAGCATCCCACAACTTGATGCCTAAGGTAGTAATGGAAAGGTTAGGCTTAGAAATCACCAGACCTTATAAAGACTTATATTCATTTGACTCTAGCAGAGTAAAATGTCTTGGCCTAATTAAAGACTTGTGTGTGAGTTTGACCCAGATCCCAGCTAAATGTATGGTCATGGATGTGGTGGTGGCAAATGTGCCACCCAAGTATGGCATGTTATTATCTAGATCATGGGGAGCCAAGCTGCAAGGAACAATGCAGATGGATGGCTCATATGTCACTATCCCTATCTTTGGCCAACTTAGAAGACTTTATAGAGAAGCTCAAATGAAATTCCTAGTCAGTAGCCCCGAGAAACCTGAAAATTCACCATTGTACTCTGTACACACGGACCTGGATTCTTTCATTCTTTATAACGACCCATCCTCAAGAGAGCCAGCGTCAGAAGACAGAAATACAAACAATAACATAGAACCCATGGAATTTAATATAATGGCTACCCTAGAAGAGTACGATGAAGAAAACCATGGGCAGGGTACTGAAAACGAAACTCTGAGTGAACCAGAAACACAATGCAGTCAGCCTATTATTCACACCCCTCAAACTAATACACCACGTGAAGAACAATACAACCCACAACCTAGTACAGATCTCCCAACGTAGCATAATGGCGAACCCCTGTGGGAAATGAATTTTGATGGGTCCTGTACTAGAAAAAATGTTGGAGCAGGGGTGTGGCTACGTAACACAAAAATGATCATGGAGAGAGCCACGTTGTCAATCTGCACTTCAAATGCACCAATAATATTGCAGAGTATGAGGCTCTTATCCTTGGCCTAAATTTGTTGAAAAAAGTAGGAGCCCGTAGGATAACTGTGCGAGGAGAATCTGAGTTAGTGATCAAACAAGTGAACGGTGAATATGCAGCGAAATATCCCCGATTAAGAGCATATATGAATGACACTCTGGATTTACTAAAAACATTTGTTGAATATGAATTAGTGTTCATTCCCAGGAGTCAAAATGTTATCGCAAATGGATTGGCTTGCTTGGCTAGTTCATATCCTAAAACTCCAGCTGACCAACAAATCATCGTTCAAACCAAGTTCAGACATGCGATGCCAGACAACGAAAAATATTGGCAGGTCTTTGAAGGAGACAAGCAGATCGAAGATTTTTTGGTGGGAAGAAATGAGTTTGAATTTTTTGATTCTGACTCAAAATTTGATGACAGATGCCCAAGTGAAGATTCCCCAGATGAACAAGAAACACCCTGTAACATAGAAATAAACGCCCTTTGTGAAGAAACTGGAAACCCAACCAAAAAATGTGAAAACGTGGATAGTGAAGAAATGGAGGTGCTGCAGGCCAAAGACAAGAATATACCCAGAGGCCTAGCACCCTTGGAAGACCTTTTTAACTTTGATGATGTAGCAAAGAAGCCCACTATAGAACATGCAGACTCTGATGTTGAAGAATGCAACATAGGCACTGAAGATAAACCCAAAATGATCAAACTGGCTAAGTCTATACCTGCAAACATGAAGAAGAAATACATTGACCTGTTTAAGGAATTCATAGATGTGTTTGCATGGAGTTATGAAGACTTGAAGGCCTATGACACAAGCATAATACAACACAAAATACCCTTGAAAGAAAATCAGAAGCCTTTTAGACAAAAGCTCCGTAGAATCAACCCGAAACAATTGCCTGCAGTGGAAAAGGAGATTAATAAGATGTATGATGCAGGCATAATAGTTCCTATGAGGTTTTCTGATTGGGTGCCAAATCTAGTGGCTGTGAGGAAGAAAACAGGGGAAATCAGACTATGCATAGACTTCAGAAACCTCAACAGAGCCTCCCTGAAAGATAACTACCCTTTGCCCAGAATGGAACATATCTTACAGAGGGTAGTGGGCTCTAAGAGAATCTCCCTGCTTGATGGTTTTTCAGGATATAATCAAGTCCTTGTACTCCCAGAAGATCAACTCAAAACAACATTTACCACCCCATGGGGCACCTTTATGTATGTGAAGATGCCTTTTGGATTGATGAATGCTGGCGCCACCTTCCAAAGAGCGATGGATATAGCTTTCTCAGATGAGATAGGATACTTCATAGTTATCTACTTGGATGACTTGACTTTCTTTTCCAAAACTGAAGAAGAACACCTGAAACATCTGAGGAAAGTTTTTGAAAAATGTAGAAGGTATGGTCTGTCACTAAATCCTAAGAAAACTGTTTTTGGGCTGCAAGAAGGCAAGCTTCTTGGCCACATTATATCTGAGAAGGGAATTAGGATAGACCCACAGAGAGTTGAGGGAATACTACAGATCACACATCCCAGAAACATTAAAGAATTACAGTCCTTCATTGGGAAGATCAATTTCCTTAGGAGATTCATTCCCAACCTTGCTGAGCACCTTAGGAAAATGACTGACATGCTAAAGAAAGGTGCAGGAATTAAGTGGACTGTTGAAGCCAAGAAATGTTTTGAGTCAGTAAAACTTGCACTCACTCAGGCCCCTGTCCTTATCAGCCCAGACTTCTCAAAAGATTTTCTGATATTTTCCTTTGCCTCTGAACACACAATAGCTGCAGTCTTGTTGCAAAGGAATTCAGAATGTAATGAAAAACCAATTGCCTTTTTCAGTAAAGCCTTAAGAGATGCACCCCTGAAATACAACATCATGGAAAAGCAAGCCTATGCCCTAGTAAAGGCCTTAAAAGACTTTAGGGTGTACATTCTGCATTCTCACACCATTGCTTATGTGCCGAATATAGTGGTCAAAGATATCTTGTCCCAGGACCCTGATGGGAAGAGGGGCAAATGGATTGCTACAATATTAGAGTATGACCTTGAGATAAAACCCACCAAGGTAATCAAAGGTCAAGGCCTAGCCCAGTTAATGGCTGAATCAAACTTGCAGGTCCTTGACATTAACATGATAAATGCCTTATATGAGCAGGAAGGATTTACAGATCCAAATATTGAGGAGAAGTTTCAAAACTCTCCTTGGTATACTGATATCCTTTACGTGCTCACCAACCTCAATGCCCCTCTAGAAATATCCAAAACCAAGGCCAGATTCATAAAAATCAAAGCTAGAAATTACTACATTTTGAATGAGAATCTATACTAAAAAAATCCAAATGGCCTATTGCTGAAATGCTTGTCTGAACCTGAAGCTGAAAGAATTAAACAAGAATTCCATGCTGGGGAGTGTGGAGGCCACCTGAGTTGGAAAGTCACTACAAATAAGATACGCAGGGCTGGTTACTATTGGCCTACACTCTTCAATGATGTCCATAAAATGATACTTGCCTGCCACAAATGCCAGATCTTTGAAGGCAGAAGAAAGCTTCTCCCCCTCCCATTACAACCCATCACTGTAGAAGGTCCCTTCATGCAATGGGGCCTAGAATTTATTGGAGAGATTCACCCCTCTTCTTCTGGGCAACACAAATGGATCCTGACTGCCACAGATTACTTCACTAAATGGATAGAAGCCATACCCACTAGGAATGCCCCTGATTTTATCATCATTAGGTTCCTAGAAGACTTCATCCTATCTTGGTTTGGCTGTCTAAGGAAAATAATCACTGACAATGCTGCTGCCTTCGGATCCAAGAAAATGGTTGATTTCTGTCATAGGTACGGAATAGCACTTGGTCATTCAACTGCCTATTACCCCCAGGGTAATGGATTGGCTGAATCATCTAACAAAAGCCTGGTCACAATCATTAAGAAGCCGTTGGAAGAGAACAAAAAATCATGGCATAAAAATTTGATACATGCTTTGTGGGCTAACAGGCTCACCACAAAGAAATCTATTGGCATGTCACCATTCCAGCTAGTTTATGGAACAGAAGCAATTTTTCCTACTAGCCTTGGAGTTCCAGTAATCAAAATTGTCCAGCAGATCCAATCAGAGGAAGACAGCATGATAAGAAGGATAAATGAAACAATCCGTCTTCAACAAACCAGGGAGGAGGTGTATAACAGAGCTGTCAGAGTCCAGGGAAACGTTAAAAAGCTATTTGACAAAAGAACCAAAGCTGCTGATTTCAAAATTGGTGACAAGGTTCTGAAGTGGGACTCAAGAAGAGAGGACAAAGGTAAACATGGCAAGTTTGACAGCTTGTGGCAGGGTCCATACATTATCCAAGCTACTGTGGGCCCAAATGCATTTTTTCTACAAGAACTTGATGGTACAGAACTGTTTGGGGGTCCTGTCAATGGCAGGATGCTCAAACACTACTTCTACTAAATTTCGATTTCCAGTTTCGTTCTTCATTGTATATACCATTGCAGTTTATTTCAGGAAATAGAAAGGTGTTAAGACAAAAAAAAGGAAAAAAAGAAAAAAGAAAAAAAAAAGAAAAAAGAGAGACAGCTGGTCCTAACATGCTCAAAATCTAGACCAGCAGAGGAAAGGAAAGTCAGCTCTAATATGCCCAAAACCAGAGCTGAAATCAGAGAAAGGAGGTGACTCAAATATGCTCAAAATCTGAGTCACAAACAGAGAAGGATACTTCAAAAGTTCAAATTTCAAGCCTTCAAAGTTTTGTTTCACTCCACAACAAGTCAGACAGTTTAATCCTGGCTTGGCTGTTTTTCAATTTCCTGTCTTAGAATGTAGGAGAAGAAATCTGTTGGACAATTTAATCACAACAGATGTTAGATTAGGTAGAGAAGCATATGAGGCCAATAGTCTAATCTAGTCTCATGGAGTAATAAGGGTAGATTTAGAATAGGTTTGTATTCTGCTTCAAAAATAAATGATGTAAAGGGTCTGCTAGCTCAAATGCACCCTAAAGAAGAAAAAATGCTAGGAATGTAGTAGGGTAGGTAAATTGGTTGGGAAAATGTTTCTGCTGATTTGTGTATCTAACATATTGTGGCAGCTGAAAATGGAAGAAAGAAAGGGATGTGCCAAGCAGCAGGCAGCTGGCCTACTCCAAATATCATTTCTGGTTTCTTGCCTCCTTCAAGAAGAAGCCATCCCCATGTGGAGCCACTGTTAGCCCCCCTATGAAATTCATGACAAGCAAGCTGGGGGCTATATCATTTTGGAGACCTTCAAGGAATGCATCTCTCCTGAAGACACATCATCCTTGAGGTCTCTCTGTGCTTTGCCTTATACAAGTCCCCTCCGCTGGTTCCTTTCCCTAAAGGCCTGCATTTACCCCTTGTACTCCTGCAAAATGTCCCCTTTTTCCCCCCTTTTCCTCCTTCTGTCAAAGTTCCTCTTTTCTCCTTTTTATTTTCCCTATTAACCCCCTAAATCCCCTCTAAAAATCCCTACACCCTTTGTTTTCCCAAATTCCCCCTCCATCCCCCTATCGTTACCCTTTGGGCCTCAAAATACATGAAAATGAGTTAAAAACCCACTTCAGACCTTATAATAGGCCTCAACCCCCTCTCTGATAGCCCCGCGCCTTTTTTCTCTCCATATAACCCAGCGCCGTGACCCAAGCGCTAACCCCAAAGGCACTTGCCCCAGTGTTTCATCGGGCGCGATTACAGCAGTCGATCTGCACAGATCGGATGGCGATCGCCGCCCCTGCAACCTCCGTCGTTTTCCCCATTCATCACCTGTTGCCGCATCTCCACCGTTCATTTTCCCGTCAGATCGACGGTGCAGAGCCCATCCGCCCTGTGGACCCTGCCACGCACTATTCTAAACCATGTGGTTTTCATCGCATCGCCTTTGGGCGGAGGGCGGTTTTCCCCCATCGGCCAGCGATTCCACTCAGTGCCTGACACCTTTCCTCCTGTACGATTTCAAAACTGCCCATCCCGCCCATTAACTCCATCCATCGCACGTTATTGTTCGGACACGGATGCCCAGTGAAATTGCCTAAGACCGTCCGATCTAGAGCAGCCCATCCGACGGCTATCACTCATCAAAGATGCACGATGGATAATCCAGTTGCGCACGTGATAGCTCAGGTCATGGCCCGTCGTCCGTCGTCCTCCGCCGCTGATCTCTGCCGCGATCTACGGTCCAGATTTGTTCACCTGCCACTGACTTTTCCACTGTCCCCAGTCCCGTCACGTCACCTCCACATGCATCCTCCATACATACTCCCATTCCATTGCATATAATTGATTCATTTCGTGTTTTTTAACGTTTTTTCGTTCATTTTTCGCTCTGCAGACCGCCACCTCCACCAGAGTGAATTTCCATTGTTCCTCTACATTTTTCTGCCATGTCACCGATTGCACGACCATTTCCTCCATCCACACTGCATCCATTTCCCCCGTCCATGATTTTCTTCGCAGGTTTTGTGTTTTTGCAGGGTTATCAGAGGCGGAAAACCGCCATGATGCATATGTACCTCTTCAATGGCGTGTTGTGCAGATAGAGAGCTGATATGGGAGCTGGTACTCTAGTGAAATGTCAAGAAAGGTGGTAGAGGTATAAATTTCATCAAAGGACAGGTTTTGAAAATCCACAACCCTATCCGGCGCCATTAAAGCCCAGATCTTGCAGAATCGAAACATTTATGGAGCAGTGGAAAAACCAGCTTATGACTATAGTTTTCAGTGCTCAGGACTGAATATTTGGATCCATAATGCAACAATTTAAGAAGAAAAGCACCAATTTGAAAACCCCAAAGGTCAATCAGAAATTTAATGCACGAGAAATCATACTACCAGGTTTCCTATAGCAGCAGAATATTTTTCTTCATCAGAGGATAGAGTGCCCATGTAGTTTTGATTATGTATCGTGTCCCTGAAGTTTCCTACCCTAACAGCAGTCCTACAGGATCAGGAGCATTTGTTTCACAAGTAGGGAAAATTTCACTGTTTCTTATTTTATTTCTGTTATTTCACCACATGTACCACACAGTACTGCAGTCAGAACGCCTAAGCCATACCAGGGATAAATGCAGAGATTTAAAATAGGATGGGTTTCGGCCCTCTATTTTTTTCTGTGTTTAATGTTACATTTAGTGTTCACCTACCTCCTCAGTCGATCTTCTGTTCATATTTTGCTATAAAACACAAAGGGAAACATTGTAAAGGTTGTTGATTGGATACCAGTAGATTGCAAGCATTTTCCTCTTGAGACAAGTTCTCTGTGTAATATTGTAAGATAGGCTGAGATTTGATGTATTCAGACTGAATGTTCAAGCTGTGGGCAATGATGTACCTGATTGGTGTTGTTTTTAATATGACAAGCACATTTCTTTGGATTCTGATCTAAAGCAGTTGGTGATGTTTTTCTATCTTTGTGTTTATTTCATTTCATTCCATTTCTTCAGGCTCGCATCAGAAGTTTGGCATAAGATTTACCCTTGATAGGTACCTTATGTTGCTGCTTTCCCAGCCTTTTATGTTTTCTGCTTATATGTGTATCTGAATATTGATTTCAATTGGTTTAACCAGTGTAGTGGATGTTATTTCCTGCTCTCTGATGTATGAATTAGTGAAATCTATGTTCAGATGTTCTTATTAGGATTTATTTGGATGAGTTGAGAACACTGGGAGGTCTATAACCTTGTCTCTGCCTCACTAGGATCTTTCCATCTCAATTAAACCTTTCTAGGATCCCTTCTGTTAAACTTATCCTTGTTTTTCCTTGGAGTTGCTAAAGCAGGTCTGGAGTTAAATGACCTCTGACCTGATCTATAGACAGGATTGGCTGGTTCCCCCTCACTCATTTTCAGTCCTTAATGTTCCATTCCATCAACCATCTTTTAAGATCCAAATGCTCTAGATAACTAGCCCAACTGAAAGCTTGCACATTGAACACAAGTAAACCCTTTCTTGACTCCATTGCCCAATGGCCTTGATGTTCCCTGAGTTATCTATCTTTCCCTAGTGTCCTCTTTGCTCATATTTGTCTTATATTGGGCCCTTCTTTCCTGATTCCCAACAACCAAACATAAACAATCAAACAAACAAACCTCGTGCCTATAACTAGCCTAAAATCATAACTTAGAGCCTCAAAGACATACACTTTGACTCATATAGAGAGATCCCTCTCTGGACCTAGGAGGGCTAGATCCTAAGGTCTGAAAGTGGTTCTATGTTGTCTCATCTTTTGGTCTTTTTAACTTGACCAAAACATGGGAACCCCAACAGACACCATATATAACTTGTGAATATTTAAGAAAAGAGAATTAAATATACTTGGGTCAATTCATTTCCCACTTATCAACATACACATACTTATCCACTTTCCCAAAGTATATGTTTGTTCTAAGTGCTATTGTGAATGGTTATTACTTTGGCATAATTCAGAGTTAAGTTCATTATTGACATTTAATAGGTCCGTGTAGTTATTCTACACTCAATATCAAACATGGGAGGTATATCAAACCTACTTCTAGATATCAAACCAGGAAATTATAAAGCTTGAATTTTGCATATGTCTGAATTGTAATATTAATATGTTGAGCATTTGGGTTCTCAATAAATGCACTGGGCATTGGCAATATCAACATGAATGTGTCCATATTCAAGGTATACAATGCACCATCATACACAGTTTGAATGAATTAACCCATCTCCACCTGGCTACCACAATGCAGCTTGATTCGAGATCTAGTCAAGAGAAATATTATAAAATAGATAATAAATAAGAAATACGGGATAATTAGCCCGATCAAAAAAAATATTTCTAGGTTTGGTCAAGGGGGAATATTAACCTATCACACACTAGGGTCAATCAGTACCGAACCCAACTATTGTGAAGCTAGAGATTGCATGGGTCTTAGTTCCAATATCTAATATGATGACCATTTGGGTAAACTCAAGAAATGCACCAGAGGCTGGCAACTTCAATGTCCATATCATGACAAGGGTTAGACAGACCTATGCCAATATTCCTACTCAATGTTCCCAATGTATAGTCTAGATTCAATGCACTATTAGCCCCACCATCACCCCGGTCTTAAAATTCCTTGTAATATATTTCTGGGTTTATGTGAAATTTTTGTTCATATTTGTGTCAAACAATTTGTCTAGGTGCACTATCAGCCCCACCATCACCCTGGTTGTAAAATTCCTTGCAATAGCTTTCTGGGTTTATGTGAAATTTTCATTCATATCTATGTCAAAAAAAAATTCTGGGTACTGCTGTAGGCGCTTTACTAACAATTTTAATTTAGAAGATACTCATATTAAATGACATGCAATGAAAATAAACCACCCAAAGTTAAAAATGACATATTCCAAGCATAAGATTCACACAGGACTACCAAATATAACTCAGAAATAGGAGCAATGAGTATTCATATTAATTCCCAGAATGACATCCACTACAGCCAGAAGACTACCAATATTTTATGTTTTCAATAAACACATGTAAATAAGGGACACTGAGTATAGAAACCTGGGACTGGTGCGTTCCTTTTGCTGGTTGCTAGATGACTGTCTCAAACGCAATGAAGAGTCTAGAAGTTCATTTTATGCCCAGATGTTTGCATTCACCCATACCAGAGATAAGGAACTCGTGTTTCCCTTAGTGAGCAGTAGTCAATACACGAGTTAGTGATGCCAGGACCTCTGGATAGTGTAAACTCAGACTAATTTAGCTTATACGCAGCCTTCAGAGAGTAATTTTCTTGTTCGTTGTAAGGGTGCACAACAGCCGTTATACAGTTAGGAAAATCATGCTAATCAATATGATTACTCAGCCCTTCTCAACATATTTTTCCAACAGATAGAATGTAGAATATCGGCCCTCAAGCTCAGGTATATGCAACCCAAAAATTCCAACTAGAATTGAGAAATTGTAAATGTATGTCTCAACTAGTAAAAGAATGTAGCTCGACCAAAAAAATAAAAGGGGACTTGTGCAGTGAAATATTATAGTTTTGTTTCTATCCCTTAGAAACTCATACGATGCCACCCAAAAATTCGAGGTGCTGCAGATTGGTAATCATGCCTATTTCTTCTTCACACTGAACCAAAAAGGAGCAGATACGACTCATTTGAAGAGGTGAGGGATGCAAACAGAATCCCTTCTCCGCAATGATCCTCTCCTCCTATGAAATCGAAGATTCATCGCATGACGTCAAATTGGAGGGGCAATCAAAGGGGTCAGATCTGAGAGGTGTCACTGGGCTGAGAACAAGTGATGGGAGATGGAGCATGCTGGGTGACAGGATTTGAGATAGCAGAACCGCCCTATTAGATATCCTTTCGTTCAAATTGAGGCAGAGAGGATTGATCCCCATACCTATTTGTAGATTTCTCGAATTCTGACGCCTTTCGTCCAACTTGAAGGTGGGTTTTCGAGGACCCACTTTGATTCTGGGAAGTGAAAGATTAAAATTTCATTTCTATCCCTTAGAAACTCAAACGATGTTTCCCGCCACTCAAAATAAAAAAATTCGAGGTGCTGAATATTGGTAGATGTTAAGTGATTGGTTCAATTCCCTTTTTTTATTCGAGTATTATTCTTGGACCATGATTTAGCCTCACCAGTGTCTAACTAAAAAAAATTAACAAAAACAAAAAATATATAATTTAAAAAAAAAAAAAAACCTGACGAAGAACTAGATAAACCCAACCAAAAGAATTAAGTTCTAGGTCATGTCAAATGGAATACTAAACTAGCACAAACTCATCTAACCCCAACTATTCCAATCAATACTAAGCCCAACTATTTTGAATATTGAGTTTTCATATGACTAAGTTCCAATATTTGATCTCTTAATGATTTGGTTAAATTTGAGAAATGCACCATAGATTGGCAACCTCAAGTTGACTACCATAATGACATTTAGAATGCAATTATTTAATTTGATGATTTTCGTCTTTTGGAAACTACATGTAGTATTTTTGGCTCAACGGTTACCATGCAATAAATTATTGTTGAGCAAGATCCATATTACTAAAAATTAGATTTCATGCTTGTAGGTATTTGTATGTTCTATGGGGCTTGGATATAGCCAATATGTATGTCTTTCTAGCGGAAACAAGAGATAGAGACTATGAAGAGTCAATTGGAGGAATGCATAAAACATTGATATTGAAAGGGATCGTCATTGATGGAAATGAAAATATTTTGAGGAGTCCTACGTGTTATGGAAGTGAAGATGTTTTTCCTTAAGAAAGTCCAAATATAGTGTTAGTTATTGTAAGTGATGATAAATAAGAATTAAACAACCAATAAATAATTGCATCTCTACATTGGTTTGAGGGATAACTTTGCATCCTATCATATATAGTTACTTCTCATTGTCATAAGTGATGATAAAGAAAAATTCAATAGCCAAAAGATAATTGAATTTGGATGTAGATTTATTCTATTGTATGTAGTTACTTCTCACTGTCATCCCTTTTTGACATTTTTACATATGTGCATGAAGAAAAATAAAACCAATGATATATACTTCAAAGGAATTGTGAAATAATTCTAATATTGATGAGCAAATTAGAACTTATGTGGATAATAAAAAAGCCCAATTTTGATCTAATGTAATAATTCCATCTGTAATATAAATGACTTCACTTAAATTCCCTTGATAAAGTTTCACATTTCATTGTCAATAAAGCAAATCTAAAAGTGAGGGACAAAGGGTTCATCAATTACCCTTACTGACAACATAACTCAAAAACTAGCATCCATAATTTTACGACATAGTTGCATAAACTCAAGGGTACTAATGTGCCCAAGTAGTCATAATAGAGTTGGGGAACATGATACAATTTTGAAATGGTAGATCATAGCTGACAAAATAAGTAAAAAATTTCAATGGGACCATGTTTATCTAGTGAATATGGTGGCATGTCATTAGGCCAAACATTAAGATTCACTTCTTCATAGGCATAAATAAGAGGTTTGGGCGAGGTGCAATTTATGGGTTAACCAAAAAATAAGTGTGATGCACCCTTCCAAGCCATTTCTCCCACAAGTGATGGCACCCCACATCTTAGGAAGAGTTGAAATGAAACCTTAAAAAAATGATTGATACACAACCACAAAAGGAAGAACATAGCATTTATTGTAACATTCACTTGTCATTTACCCTAAAAGAAACATGGAGAGAATGATAATAAGGGTCACTGATCTATCCCTCTTGCATGCACAACTTCTCTACTCAATCAACTGCCAATCTAGGAGGCCTTACTAATAGAAACAAGCAGATGTAGAAATAAATGAAAGATAGAAGGATAACTAGAAGAATGAGAATGAGCATACCTACAGAGTTGGGGTTCACATCTCTATTATCATTGGGATGGACTTGGGTTTTGGGCTTATTGTCACGATCCATTCATGAACACCTACCACCACTTTTCACAAAACCTCCTTTTCTATCTCTTTTCTCCCGAATTATTTTATTACCAGGGACAACCACAAATGTAGATAGATATCTATAGCAAAAATAGGCACTAAGGACATCAGAAAATTCCTCCCTCGCTCACGTTTTCCACTTTTTTTTCATTTTAATGCCTAGTAAATAGAAATCACGAACATGTCGAACACCTACCACAACGTTTCATAGAACCTCCTTTTCTATATATTTTCTCACGACTCCTTCTATTTCCAGGGATGACCCAAAATGTAGATAGATATATGTAGCAGCTATATGTGCTAAGTGTTACACCATTTTTTGGTCATCTAACCTATTATCATTAGATGGACCCAAGTACACCATGGAAGACTAGTTTTACCCTAAGTAAAATTGCTTTCACTATGTAAAATAACTTAATAAAACACATTTATTAGGTTGTTTATGGTCCAAACAGGAAACCCCAAAGGGAAATATTAAACAAATCTATATTTTTTTTATTTTCCTCATGGAGTAATTAATTAAACAGTAATTTAATTATTATTCCTGGTCATATTTAACCCAAAACAAGGAAATTAATTAGATAAATCCTTATTTATCTTATTATTTTCTAGGAATAATTATTTAAATCTTATTTAAATAATATTCCTTGTTAAATATGACTAAATCATTTATAAATAATTAAATAAATCATTATTTATTTAATTATCATTCAAACACTTCCTTAAAATGATAAATAAATCATTTGTTTATTTATTATTTACAAATAAAGGGATTTGACCCAAGTCAAATGCCTTTTCCCTCCAACAAATATAATAAAATATTCCATAAAAGATGGATCTAGATTTGGTTAATATTATTTTAATCATACACCAAGATCTAGAATGACCCAATATTTTGTTATAAATAGAAGGGTTTTCTCCTACCATTCTTCACCTTTTGTTGCCTATTAGATCACTCTGGATCTATACTCTTGGTCTGACTTTGAGCCATTATCATTGTCAAATTTTCCATTATTTACTTTATGAGCTCCCTTTGAGTTCTATGTTTGTCTGGGTTGTCTACACCAACAACAGAGAGAAATTTTAGATCTGAAGTGCTGAGGACTTCCAAGAACCCATCCCATTGAGGAAAAATGGAAAAATATGTCTTGTTTTCCTCCCAGGTGCCATTAATATAAAATTCTTTCAAAAATATTGTTCTTGTCTTATCTATTAGATGTATGGAGAAAAACCTTGTTTTTACTGCTTAATGTATTTTTATGCATAGATTTGGATTTTTGCAGCATTTGTCTTGATCAACTAACTGCAGATCTGAAGATATCAGCAACTATCTTTTGCTGTTAGGGTTGTTTGTTATGTAGAGCTAAAAGGGTATTTTTTCGTACAATTCGACGAAATATTCATACTAACACTAAGGACATTAAAAAAATCCTCCCTCGCTCACATTTTCCACTTTATTTTCATTTGAGTGCCTAGTAAATAGAAATCTTGAACACTACGATGTGTCAACAGGGGAACTTGTTATTTTGGTCTTCTGTGGTTTTTAGTATGTGCGAGTTGTTGGTCTGATAGAGGCGCACTAAGGTGGTATTGAAGGAGGTATTGCTGGGGGTGGTAGTGCTTCTATGTGGAATTCTCCATTTCTGGTGCTTGCTCTAGAAATTGGTGTGCCTAGTGGTTTGGTGGGTGGTTCTTGGT
This sequence comes from Pinus albicaulis, assembly GCA_034641835.2. NCBI lineage: Eukaryota > Viridiplantae > Streptophyta > Pinopsida > Pinales > Pinaceae > Pinus > Pinus albicaulis. Next base: position 1,448,909,175 of record CM076570.1, on the reverse strand, counting down.
GTCTAGTGGCGACAGGAGAGTCGCCCTTTTGGAATACATGGAGTTGATAACGTAGTGTGGGTTGTGTGAAGCTTCTTGGGAAGCATCAGCTTGGGGCGTGTTACTCTCGCCTTCTCCTGCTCCAGTTGTTCGGGTTCTTGCCGAGTTTCCCAACTGGTGGCAAGATGGTAGCTGGGACATAGTGTGTGGCTTCCTGAGGAAATTTAAGGGTGAAGAGAGATCCGGTTTTTGGGTGTGGTGGTAGGTTAAAGTTCCAGTAGACTAGAATCTAATAATGGTTGGAGTTGGCCCTCCTGGTTTTATCATAATGTGACCATATTCGCAGCGCGGGAATCCTCACTCCTGACCAAGAAAGGATCTGTTGGCTCAGATGATATGGAAATAGTGGTGGTAGGAGCGTGATGAGGTGGTAAGACCATCGATCACTCCCATCTTGCTAGTGTGGGAACGCGAGGTGGTCATAGTGGAGGAAAATAGGCTTCCCATGGTGGTGGAAGTGTAAGGTCACAAAAAACGCAACATCGGGGTGGTGGAAAGCAAGGGGGAACAACTAAATGGGGAACTTGTAGGCGTGTAGCTCCTGACCCGCGGTAAATTCAACATTGTTTTCTAGAAAACTGTTGGGACCTAATTCAAACTTTGATAGATCAGGTGGACGCAGTAGAAAGGGTTCGTAGGGAGGAGCATGTTGAGTTTATGGCCACTTTGGATAGGATGCACTACTTCCAGTGCCAGGTCAGGGAGCGAGTATTGGTGGTGGTCTAGCAAGGGCAAAACCACCTTGTAGAAAAAATGAAAAAGTTGGACACTTGGCTTGCACACTTCGAAGGGCATGTCCATTGCGAATTCCATCCACCACCCCCTCTAGGAACAACCCTGGAAAACCCAGCTTCCATTACATCAGATGACTAGTATGCTCTCATGTGTTTTTTATGTATTACATGCATTTTGGTGTCTTTGACCTTTTCATTATGGATGTTGTTCTTAACCTAATTTTTGCATTTTTGTCACTTGTTGCAAACATTGGTCAACAAAGCTAGTCGGGGTGAGACCACCTGTTTTTTTCTTTGTTGGTTGTACATATTTTTCACCATATGAATGAATATCGACTTACAAAAAGAAATGTTATGTTTATCTATTCATTAAATGTGAGTATAAAGATTTGACCTTAGATTTAAAACAAGAGTCACAATTTTAACATAAATCAATGAAGTTTAAAGATTAAACTTTATGGCCAAAGAAATATAAATATACATATTAATTTGACTATGTAAATACTACCTTTTCTAAAACTATAATGAAGGCATTAGTGTAAAGTAGGTAGATGATACATGCAATATTTATGTTAATTGTAGATGAATCCATTTGTAGTGTTAAACTTTAGAGACAAAAGAGTATTCAGAATTTTAAAACTGTAGATGGACTCAAAGACCCCTTTGTCTCTAAATCTTAACACTGCAGATAGATTCAGAGACTCGTTTAGTAAAATGTAACACTTCAGTATCAAAATTGCAAATTTTCATTTATGGAGTGATACGATTAAAAATTACTAACATAAATGACTCATTCATATAATTTTTGTACTTGTTATTTGGTCATATTTTTATTCTTGGACTATAATAGTCATTTGCATTAATCATTATTAATTTTGTCACTTATTATCTAGTCATATATCTTAATCCTAGACTAAATTAGTTATTTAAGTTAGTCACTTTTACTTTAGTCATTTATTATCTATTCGTATATTTTATCCCTAGACTAAATTAGTAATTTAAGTTAGTCACTTTTAGTTTAGTCACTTATTATCTAGTCGTATATTTTATTCCTAGACTAGATTAGTCATTTAAGTTAGTCATTTTTAGTTCAGTCACTTAAAATTTCTCAAATTTAGTAGTATTTCATTTGAAATAATTGTCGCGACTAACTTTTTAGTCACCTAGTCATTAATTTCATCATTTTCTTCTAGTGTAGGAGAAAACATTACAAAATCTAAAGTGGTGAAAAGGGAGACATAGGTCTTAGGGTAAGGATAAGTCACTTTTAAATTATAAAGTGAGAAAACCCACTAAAGTGACTTTAATAAAATAAAAGAGTAAAATGATGGAAAAAGTGGAAAATGAGTTATAAAAATGGAAGATGAGGAGTCTCTCCTCATTCTTGCATTTGCTCACTTGGGAAAAATAATTTTGAAGAGCTCTTGAGAAAGATTCTAGGTTCTTAGGAAAACCTCATTTTGATTGCTAGTTTCAATGTTGAAACTATACACCCTACCTAGCTTTGGGAGTGGAATCACTCATATTTCGCCATTGTGCTTCAATCAAGAAGAATATATGAGCAGCAAGTTTAAGTTAGTGGTCTTATCAATTGATTTTATACACAAAATATTTTTTTTCTATAGTTTTGCAGAGGTTGGATCACTATCCCCAAGAGGTCAAGTTCCATGTCTTCATGAAGCATGAGTTCTTCCATATCCAATGGGAAGATATTATCTATGGTGTGATGAATGAGTTATGTTGATTAAATGGTTAAGATGCCCATTTTTAAAAGATTTTAAGTCTTTCATTGAAAGGAGGGTCGAGTTATACCATCTATGTGGCCTGAGTTTGCTATGAGTTGAGTAGTTCGAGAGGCTGGGTTTTCACTTAAATTAATGGATGAGATATATTTCTATTGCTGGTTGAGTTTGCACATAGAAACCAAGTCCATTTATCTTAGTTGGGAAAGGGATGAGTTGTTACTTAAGACTGAATTCTACAGTCCACTCGTGGGTTGAATATCTTCACTAGAAGGGGGTCAAGTTAGTATTAAGCAGGAGGGTTGAGTACCATATTGTTGGTTTTATTCACTGTTGTGGTTATCTTTGTTATTTTGGGGATGAATTTACTTCCAAGGGCTTTATTTATCTATTCCTTGTAGTAAAAATACCATTTTGCATTGAAGTCAAATCCTATGATTTTCATATCATATTTGTAGGATGAAAAGGTCTATGTATTTTTGAGTTATTTTCATGATTTTAAAAGTAACTATATGGTTTTTACAAACCATTATTAGAGGACTATGTAATACCTGAGTGTAATATAAATTAATTATTAGTGATATGAAGTCTTTTCATGATATATTTTAGCACTATATATGTTATTTGCAATAAAATATAATAGGAAAAAGCATACAACCATACATATGCAAATTGTTTGACAAAATGATAATGACAAAATCAAACAAAACTCAGAAAACTAAGAGGAAATTTGAGATACTTTTAGTGGGGTATCTTACAATGGTATCATAGCATGGTCTTGGACAATTGTGTGGTTTGAAGGGAAGACTTTAATAGCGGTTTTATGAGTTCCAAAGACTAATGCTTTAGTGTTGTCACCTATAAGAGAAGTTTTCAAGGCATAGAACCCACTCCACTTTGGGAAGAAGAAGAAGAAACTCTAGAAAATGGGAAAAATAAAGAAGTTCCATATGGAAATGAAGAGAAAATCATGGGAGAAAAAGAGAATCAAGAGTTTAACAACTCGCTTAGCATCCTAAATGAATTGGATAAGGGCCAAAAGGTGATGGTGGAGCTAATGAGAAAGTTAGCCAACAACGGAGGGTCCATTGAGATTCCAATGGGGGAGAAACATAAAAGGGATCCAATTAATGGTGAGGGATCTAATAGTGGAGAAGGAAAGCATGTACACACAACCATATAAAGCCACCCACACCTATATATAAAGACACCCAAACCCAATATGCCACAATTTTTAAATGAGATAGAAATGATCCAAATAGAGCAGGTGGATCAAGATATACATTTTGGGGAATATTTGGAGTACAGGAGGCTAGGACGATATTTTCAAGCTACAATGAATTTCATAAATTTTGCAACCTCCAGATGAAAAACAAGCCCGCAAGAGATAATAAGGTTATGAGGTAGAACCATGAGCTTTAGAAGACACTGGGGAAAGTAACAACGTAACCTATCAAAAGGGAACTGTAACCTCAGAATGATGCAGGAGCATCAAGCTAAATTTTCATTATTTATTTGTGTGATTTAGGGGGTGACGTTTTATTTATTTATTTTATAAATTATGTACATTTTAAAAATAATTTGAGAGAAAATGTGAGTGTGAGAATTATTGTAAATATTTTTTTAATAAATTGAGGATATGAGTGGAGTTGAGTTAGGTAGATAATTTAGGGATCAGGAATTCCTTCAATGGAACTCAGTTGAGTCAAATAAGGGATAAATCTATTTTAGATTTTGGTTGAGATTTGTGTGGAGTAAATCATGGATTGGAGTTAATTCATAATTGGGTATAAATATGAAGCTTGTGTGAGGATAGAGGGCAGAGAGAGACACAGAGAGATAGAGTGAAATGGTGTGAGAGTTTATGTAAAGGGCCAAGAGCCGAGAGGCCAAAAATTGTAATATTTGGCAATTGGTTTTGAATCTGTAATTTTCTTGTTTATTTATGAGTAAGTATTTTATTTGTTTCGGCTCGCTCTTAATTTTTGTATTAAATATAGATAGTTAATATGGGATTTTGTGTCCGGATTTCTGTGTAAAGAGAACACACATTTTATTGTGTGCAAGGATCTATTTTGTGCAGAACCCCTACATCATTTGGTATCAGAGCATCCTTCGATTTTTATTTTTCCATGAATATTTGAGTCTTGATTTACATAGTTTCTACATTATATGGTTGAATCATTATGTGGCCAAGAAACGAAGGATGGTGATGTGAAGTTTGTGGACATAGTTGCAGTGGTAACGCTTTGGTAAGGCGTGTTTGGGTTTACTGCTGGTTATGGCAGGGTGTGGATCTGCATGTAAATGCAACCAAACTTTGTATAATTGAATCACTAGTTTGCTGATAGCTGGAGTATTGAACTATAACAACCAGTTTGAATTTGTCGAAGCCTACGAAACTGAACAATTGATTTGAATCTATGTATACGCTGGAAAGAAGCCACTTTGCATTTTTCTGTTTATTTCATTATTCCATTAATGAATCTTGTGGCTTCAATTTGGTAATGTTGTGGATTGAACGCAGAAGCAACAAAATGTTGAACGCGAAATTGAAGAGTGCTGGGGATAATGCCATAAGGGCCAAATTGAAAACTGAAGATTGCAACCAGGTCGACGTGCAGGTCTAGTTGCGAGACTGCATTATAGTTTAATGCTATCACCATGGAGTTGTGAGTTGATAACCATTTGGCTTGAGACACTGTAACCGTGTGAGCGGTAGCTCAAAGTTGGCATCGACTCCAAATGTTGTAACTGCGTTAGTAGTACCAAAATTTCGTAACACCTATACAATTTTGTTCTTTTAGGTCAAAGTCAGAGCATCACCAATGAAAATTTCATTTTCCTTGAAATAGGTTGTTCAATCATGGATTATCTAAAGACCACAGTCCCAAAATTGACTCGTTTTATTTAAGCCTTATAGAATTTCGGGATAGAACGATACTAGTAGAACCCGCTCTATGCCTTTGAGGCTGCCGAGGCAGCGCATTCGAACTATGATCAACTTGACACCCTTGAGGCCGAGGAGCTTGCCGTGGACATTCATTGGAACTATGACCTAGTTTTCTACAATGCAGACATAGACTCTTCCTAGAATTTCTAGTCCTATTGTTCCTAGGAGCTTGAGTTCTGTTGTTCCATGGAGTTTTTCGTTGTAGGCTTTATCGTGTGGTTTTACAGGTTTGGTGTTGCTTGGAAAAGTCGAAAAGTGAGAATTTGAATCAAGATAGCAGTGTTTGTTGCGGCCAGCATGGTTTGCATTCAATACTGCGTTAACAGTCCAACAATTAAGATTGCGTTCGCAGTTTTGTAAGCACGGTATTGAAATTTTTCTAAGGCACCATTTCTTGGAATATATATTGTGTTTGAACTCATATTGCGAATTGTATTGGAACACTATTTGTAGTAGAGTGCCAGATGATATTCATGAAGTAAATCGTGAGTTGGAGATATAACTCTCAAAAAATATAGTTTTCATTTTGTGGTATTAGGAAATTAAAATTGTATATATATATATAAACAAACAATTGTAGAGAAGATGAAATCCATCATATGTGGAAAGTGAGAAATTTTTATTTTTATGCATAACAATTTCTTGCTCCATTGAATATTAAGTGTGCAGTTGTTCACTGCATCAATTTTCTTATGGGAAGAAAATTGATTAGGGGAATATTGATTTCTTATGGTGGATTCACTGGTGCAGTGGAAGCGTAATAGTATTCCTTGATCTATGTGTGGTATCTTAAATGTTGAGATCGCATGAGATGTTCTTAAAAGAGTTTTGAATTGACTATGTTCTCCTGGTATTTGTTTTCTGGGTTTGAAGGCTGTGAATATTTTAGAAAGAGAAGATTCATGTTCAGTGGTTGTCTTGTGGAAGCTTTTTCAGAGTTTTATACCCTAGAGAATTCACTAAGCATTGCTGGTATGAGAAATCGTATTGGAGATACGTGAAGATCGATGGTGATTGCTGAGGGTTGTGTTGGTCGTGTGGAGAAAGCAAAGAGACACCAAGGTAGGATTTTCATTGAATGAATCAATATTCATTGATTAAAGGTATTCTTAAAATTTGGGTGATTTAATTTCCCTTGTCATATTTGAGAAGTCAATTTGTTTGTAAATTTTATGGAAGAGTGAAATCAATCCAAAGTATAAGGAATGGAATTTAAATTCATCTCGGAAGTTGATATGCAAATATGGCTCGAGTATGGTTTGTGTTTGTTGTGGCTGGAGAAATGTGTTGATGTCACCATATTAAAAGAAAGTTTTGGAAAATTCCTATAAAGGAATTGTTTTTGTGCATTGAATAGAGATGTTACATGAGAACCGTCACTGCAAAGAAGGAAGTGCATGGAAGTACATGGAAACTGTTTGCGCTAAGAGGATAAGTGTGTTGAAGAGGTTATGGTATGAAGAGTGAAATCTGGAGAATTGACGTTGCAAAGAAAAGGTTTATTGAAGGGAGCATAAGGTATGAAAATTCATTTCAAAGAGGTATTTAAAATGTTGAAAATTAAATGGGTTATTTTATTTTCATTATAAAATAAATCTTGGGAAAAATGGAGTGCATTTGAAGTGATAAATGGAGATGATGTAATTAGTGACTTATGATATTATCATAAGAACGAGTATGAGTGAGAATTGGTAAGGTGAATATTTTACATCATGATAATGTATGAAGGGTGGATGTTCATTGGTATATCGTGTAACTTGAATTAGAGTAAAAAATATCTACTATTGTAATTATTGGGTCAAGCCTTGAAGTCAAATCAGATGTTAAGGTCAAATGAAAATTTGGATAGCTTGAGTCAAGTTAAACCATTGAGTCATTATACAAGAGGGTGTATTTTTCATCCAAGATGAAGAGTTGATGTAAATTCTGGAGTCAGAGAGTCATAAGCCAAGTCAAAGGTTTGAATGTAATTGGGTGCATGATCTGTGGAGCTCGACACCCAAAGAGTTGGTCGTTGTAACACAAGCATTACTGAAGTTGTTGTTTGCAGCAAAGAGGAGCAAGAGGGTTTCCCATAAATGATTCCAAGACAGAAAACTTAAAGAGGTCAAGCGCAAGAAGAGAGCTTGTATTGCTGAATCAAAAGTATGAAGACTTGCTGAAAAGGGGATTCAAATGAAAACCACACATGAACAGATGAATTTCACAAAGGAGGAGAAGATGACTGATGATAGTCATTTAAAAGGTTCTAAGAAAGACCAAAACAGAAGAAATAAGAATGAAAATGCCAAGGCAAATGTCATATGTAAGAAGTTGACTGATGAAGAGTATGAGCGGGAGAAAGCTGAGATAGTAGTTCACCTTGAGTTATTGATGGAATTTTTGTAGAGAAACAAGAAAGGCCAGAGACATGGTTGGACCATGAGGAAGAAAGTGAAGTGGCAGAGGCTACACGTAAAGAGGGAACAACAGGTAAACATACAATTGAAAGAAGAGCTGAGGAAGCTCGAGCAAATGATGAGTGTGCAAATGAGATGTGAAGAACTCAGAGAGGTTGAGTTGAAAATGGAACCATTCGTGGCCCAGAATAGGGTGAAATTCTGGGTGAAGATCAATGAGAAAGATCTCGTGAACTATTGGAATAGTTCAAAAGAATTGGAAGATATGTTGACAAGAGAAGCAAATGAGGATGAAGTCTTGTATTTTTAAATCTCATGGTTTATGTATGTTTGCAGGATGTGTAGAAGATGATGGACTGTCTGGTGAAATTGTCACAGAGATGAATGAAACGCTTGAGGTTAAGTATGATGGAGAATGCCTTTCAGAGGAGGAAGGTATTGACTTGTTGTAGCAGAAATAATTCATAGATGAGTTCTTTTTTGGTGTAAGACAACCAGTTGAAGCTGTTATGGAGTAGAAGCATAATGAAAATGCCGAAGTGATATTCCAAGGAGGTAAACAAATGAATTTGTTTAATGAAATTGCTGACAGAATTTTGGAGTGTGATGATACAGAAACCAGGATAACTCAAAAGTATTTCCAGAAGAAGAATGAAGTTGGGAATGAAGGTTGTGATGAAACGTTGAAAAGATTTCACATGGAAATAGAGTTCTTGGAATGATGGCTTAAGGAACCTGAAGGGGAGACAAAACTTGAAGAACCTGATACAGAAGAGATTGCAATTGCCATGCATGATAGGGATGAAATTTTTTTAACATTTATAGAGTTGAGTGAATGTTATAAATTTTCAAATAATAATGTGGTTGTAGGTACAGAAGGAAACCTTAATAAATATGATGTTGAAATCAGGGAAATTGAGCAGAAAGTTTTTGGAGATGAGATGAAAAATCAGGAGCAGCAGGAAAATTATGTCTTTAGAGACATAAAGGAAACAAAAGTATTGAACTAGCAGGATAAAGATAAAAGCAACTAGCAATTCAAAATAGGATTTGTTGAAATCCAGAAAATCTATGATGGGAGATTGGTGCTTGAAGCATCAAAAGAGGCCGAAAGGTCTTATCATTTTAAAACTAACAGTTTGTTGATGAATGCAGCTACAACACCGGATGAGGAATTTGTTACTATAGGAGCAATCGATGACTATAGTTGTGATCAAGGAGAAATTCTTGATTTTTCTTCACTTTAGAAAGTTGAGTGTTCATCACAATTGAAGACAAAAGCATCAAACAAAGAGGAGTTACTCCAAGGAATTGGTAGAAGACATTGTTGTAAATACTGATGGAATCTGATTGACAGAGTGAGTGATGAATTGCAAAATGAAGTTGATACTTTAAAGGACCAGCGTAGAACAGGGTTTGGAATCACAGAGGGAGCAAGTCATTGAGACTTGTGGTTGTCACATTATTATAGAAAAGTGACAGACCTCATAGACAGGAGTCTATGGAAACTTCTTTACAAGGGGAGTCTGATGCAGAAGCATCAAGCTAAATTTTCATTATTTATTTGTGTGATTTAAGGGGTGAGGTTTTATTTATTTATTTTATAAATTATGTACATTTTAAAAATAATTTGAGAGAAAATGTGAATGCGAGGATTATTGTAAATATTATTTTAATAAATTGAGGATATGAGTGGAGTTGAGTTAGGTAGATAATTTAGGGATCAGAAATTCCTTCAATGGAACTCAGTTGAGTCAAATAAGGGATACATCAATTTTAGATTTTGGTTGAGATTTGTATGGAGGAAATCATGGATTGCAGTTAATTCATAATTGGGTATAAATATGAAGCTTGTGTGAGGATGGAGGACAGAGAAAGACACAAAGAGATAGAGTGAAATGGTGTGAGAGTTTATGTAACGGGCCAAAAGCCAAGAGGCCAACAATTGTAATATTCGGCAATTGGTTTTGAATTTTGAATTTTCTTGTTTAATTATAAGTAAGTATTTTATTTGTTTTTGCTCGCTCTTCATTTTTGTATTAAATCTAGATAGTTAATATGGGATTTTGTGTCCGGATTTCTGTGTAAAGAGAACACACATTTTATTGTGCACAAGGATCTGTTTTGTGCAAAATCCCTACATCAAAAAACAAGAACTCTAGAAAAAAAACCCTACAAAAACATGAAAAAATAACCCGAAAACGAAAAGTGTGTATGTTGGAACAACATTTTTTTTTTGTAGGGTAAATTTTTAACTTTTTAAAAAGATGGCAGTGATAACCAATTTTTTTGTGCAAAAAACACCTTGAAAACAAAAAATGTTAATGCGAGAATACTATATATTTTTTTTAGGAAAAAATTTCAATATCTTTTAGCAATGATGTTAAAGACAAAATATCATGACTCCAAAAAACCTTTAAATTCCAATGATTTTCAGGCATGGCAGTAAAGATAAAATATCACGTCTCTGAAAGGCCTTAAAATTCCAACAGTTTTCAGCCATGGTGTTAAAGATAAAATAATTATAACTATTTTCAACCATAACATTAAAGATAAAATATCATGACTCAGAAAAACCTTAAAATTATGACAAATTTTCAACCATGGAATTAAAATCAAATATCACGACTACATAAAACCTTAAGTTTTCAACATATTTCGACCATGGCATTATGGAAAAATTATATGACTAATTTATTTTTTTAAATGAACACTTGAATGAAAGAGTCATTATACCAAGAGTAATTTATTTGTTTAAATATTAAAAAAATATATATTTTAAAATCTTAGCCTAAGACAACTTGACACATTGCAACAAAAATTTAAAAATCAACCATCAATTTGACACAGTGCAGGTGAACTTGACTTATTCCAATGAAAACTTAAAAATCAACCATGAAATTGAGACATTGTAGGGGTAGACTTGATCCATTATAATGAAAACTTTAAAATCAACTATCAAATTAACACATAATGGGGTCGGGTTGCTAGTTGAAGATCGACATGGCCCCTGCAAAAGAAAAAAAAAAACATTGATTTTTTTTTTAAAAACCACAAAAAAAAACAAAAAATTTAAAAATTAATAAGTAAATAAAAGAATACATTAAAGCATAAAAAAAAATTGACAAAAAAATTTCAAACATTAAACATGTAAAAAAATTAAAATTAACTCATAAAAGATTAAAAAAAAAAAAAATGTAGAAAACAAAAAAAATATTTTAAAAAACGTAATTTAAGAAAAATTAACACCAATAAAATAAAATAAATAAAACCAAATTAGATAATTTAAAAAAAAAAATAAATTTAAAACATTCAATAAATAAATGAAAAATTCCTGATGCGGATGACAACCGGGCTTGATGGGATGCCCGTCTCGTGACACATCCCAATGTCTGTGGAGTGGGGTGGCCATATGGCCTCCCACAGGGGCATTAACACCGCCATTAATCCCACCACCCTATGCTCCATTAACGCCTTCATTACGCTCTGTTGTTGCCTTGTGCATTCCCTCTGGCTCATTATGGAATTCGATTTTGGTTTATTGTATGGTAAACATTTTGTTTGTAGGTCCATAGCTCGGCAGAGAAGTTTATGCCCACCCGCCTGTGCTGAGCCAAGCGCTCGTACGCACACTGGTAGGCGCTGTATGCTCCTTTGCTATTTGGAAACAATTTCGGAGTGCTATTTCTTTCAAAGCAGTTTCTGTTTTTCGAAATCCTTGCCTGCCTCGCCCAGTTCCTCTGTGCAGCATCTCTTCCGCCCGTCCCTCAAGCGACGTTGGGTGCAACTTCCTGCCACCATGCCCAGGATATGCCATAGAATGAAATATCGACGCGGGAGCAGTCGCGGCCATGCCATTCGATCCCGGTCCTCCCCCAGTACGGATTCCACCTCCGAGGACTTCTCCTGTGACCATGTCTTGGAAACTCGAAGCCGAAGTGGCAGAATTCACTTCAATGAGCATGCTCACTCCTTCCCAAGCTCTCTGCCTCCCCATGTGCCTTCTTTCGTGCCTCCTCCTGCGCACCCTCCTATGCCTCCGACTCTCCACACCGTTGCCTCTCATGTCCCCTCTCTGCCAACCTTCACCCCCCTTCGTCAGTCCTCCCAACGTGCGGAGTTTAGCTTTGACAACATGATGAATAGGTATGTTATTACAGCCTATATCACTGTCACTATTCGGGAGGAGGCAACCAGCCCTAACCCCCCTTCTATCGCTGTCCTTGGTCCCTCTGTTGCTCCCACTCCCAAGCCTGCAGAAGAAGCCAAGGAATCCCTGGCGCAACTGAAAATTGCCCGTGATGACAAAATGCAGGTTTAGGTGAAGGACGATATGGGCAAAGTCACCGCGGCTCCTACTGGAGATGATGAAGGAAGCAATGATGAGTATAGTTTCAGAATCGAGGAGGAGCCTCCCTCTCCAGTCAATGATCAGTAGCTGGGACGACCTCCAGCGGATTTTGACTCCTCGGCCCAGGTTTCCTAGGCTGGTTTTTGTTTTCATGTTCAATTTCCCTCTGCTGAAAGAGTAGATTGTCTTTTTACATGCTTTTTTGTTAAACTATTTGACTCAAATGCCAGTTTCCCCTGTGAGGGTGGCAAGACATATCTCTCGGGGACTGGTTTCCCCTCGGTGGGCAGTCCAAACTCATGCTTTTCATGACTATCAAGCCATGCTCTCAGGCTCCCTCAGCTGAAGCAGAGGCAGTTTTGTACTATTATGTTTTATATCAATAGATTTAGAATTATTCAGAAAAAAATAAATAAATGAAAAAACATTAAAAAATGTTTTTGAAATATAAAAAAAAAGTGAAAAAATAATAATATGGACAATCCCCATCTAGCCCCTCTAGGGGTCGTGAGCCAAGGTGCAAGAGTGTGTGCAACTGGGCAACAAGCCATATTATTTTATTTATTATATATATAGTTTTAATGTTTTTATTTTATTATATTTTTTAATGTTTTATTTTTTTTAATTATATATATATATATATATATATATATATATATATATATATATATATATATATATATATATATATATATTCAAGTGATCTGAGTTCTTTAGAGATTACATTAGGCTTGACTTGTGGCTTGAGAGACTGTGACCCAGGGGCATCTATACCGTCAAAATTACTCGAGGATCATACCTGGCCTAGCTCACAACAATTCTTAACATGGCTAGATTTCTACCCACTAATATTTTTTTAATTGTATGTTTTAATTTATTTGTTTTTAACATTTTTTTGTTATTTTTACTTAAAAGTTTATCTGAATATTTTTTTTTGAAAAAAAAACTTCATATGTCACCATCTTTGGATATAAAATTCATAATTTTTTAATTTATTTAACATGTTATTTTTAGTAAAAAGGTCTCAAAATACGTATTTTTTTAACACAATGTGTATTTTTGTCGAGTGTTTAAATTTAATATTTTTTAGTGAAAATTATTTAATGTGTATTGAAGTATTAATTAATGATATATAAAAATATAAAAAATCATAATCTCAAAATATTAATTTTATTAATTTTTTAAACTTTACAAAAAAAATAAAAATTAATTATTAAAAAACATTGCAAAGAGAAACAAAAAACACAAGTTTAGAAAACCCTTAAAAAATAAATATCTTGGGGTGAAAAAAAGAAGAAGAATAAAATAACTTGAAAAATGGTTAAGTACAACATTTAAAAAAAATTTGTGCATACTTTGGACATAAGAAAATTTAAAGTGTCAAAAAAATGCCTAAAAAAAGGTTGATGCTTTTCAAAATCCGCATGAAAATCACCAACATTTTAAAAAACGATCCACACTTAATATATTAGAAAATTTAAAGTGTCAAAAGTAAGCCTCCCAAAAAATGGGTTGATGTTGTATCAACGTTTTTCGAAATTAGCATGAAAATAACTAACATTTAAAATTAAATGTTTATACTTGATACATAAGAAAAATTAAAATGTCAAATATATGCTTAAAAAAAGTGTATTCTGAATCCACACTTTTAAAAATTGGATGATTTTTCGCTACCTCTAAAAAGTGAGAACTCAGAACAATTCCCGTTTGATAGGTTGCTTTGTTAAGTGTCTATCCCATGTTTTAATGGATCATCAAAATGTTCAACTAGATCATGGGTTCAGAAGCTACACACATACTTCCAGCTACATTAGATTACAAAGGAGGATGCCATTAAATTGGCTACATTTTGTTTGGAGGGTGTGGCCCAAGAGTGGTGGTACCGTGGAATATTAGTGCCTTTTTGTCATGGAAAAATAACTTCATATTTTAAGTTTACTCAGAGAATCATCGAGCACTTTGACAGGAAGGGCCCAAAGATTCAATTATGAGAGCTAACACATCTCAGGAAGACTACTAGTCCAGAGGCATATATCTTAGAGTTTCAAAGGATGACATTTATGGTCACTAATGTATCTGATGCATATATGGTGATGCTTTTTGTTGGGGGGATATTTGGGCCTCTACGTTGTTGGGTTAAGGTTTATAATCTCACCACTCTACATGATGTAGTTAGTACAACCAAAGATATGGAGGATGTTGTTCCTAAGAGTGAATTCCCCCCCAAACCATCCTTTCCTCAAAAGAACAAAGAGGTTAAACTATTCAAAGGAAATACACTGGGAAATCAAAGTTGGATGAGGAGATGAGGAAGAAAAGTATTTGTTTCAGCTGTCAGAAGCCTTGGGCACCAGGACATAGAAATGTAGGGAATGACAAGTCGGGAAAGGAAAACTACATTGAGGTATACTCAAATAGTGATAGTAATGAGGGGGATGAGGAGTCAAGGAAAGATATGAGAATAGGTATATCTAGCAACAGGTGAGGAGTTACCACAGGTTGGGTCTAAAGGCCTTGTTATTACATCCATGTTAGGAATTCCCAAATTCCATGTATTCAGAGTCAAGGGGGTCGTGTTTGGATAGAAGTGACAACATTGATTTATGGTGTTGTATACCTCAAATTTATAGATGTAGTGATGGTGGATTGAAGGGAGATTTTCATAGAGGATTTTGATGGATTCATAATGGTCATATTAGGTGGGCATTAGATGGAGTGCAATATATGGATCCCAAAATTAAAAACAACCATGGGGAACTACATATTGACAAATGACTTCTTCATAGTGGACATACTAGATACCAATGTGGTAATTGATGTTCAGTGGCTTTACTCCATCAGAAGATACACCATTGATTAGAGGAGAATGGAGATGGAGTTTACAAATCATGACGACAAGAAGGTAGTAATTTGGTACATGCATAAATATCCACTAAATATATTATCACGTTAGAGTATGAATTTAGTGTTGTAATGTGGAGACATAGAATGGGTAGAGTGCTACATTTATGACAAAAGAAATCCAGAGAAGCCAGAGAAGCCTTGACAATATCTAGATGACATTCAGGTATTACTTTGCAAACATGAAATAGTTGTTGTTGACATTCCTCCAGGGAGACCTCTAGATATGGTATTTGATCATATGATAGAGTTGGAAGAGGGGGTATAAGCTATAACCAACCCTTATCATCATCCCAAGGTTTATAAGGATGAAATTGAAAAGGATATTAAGGAGTTGCTGAGATTGGGCCACATTCATCCTAGTTCCACCCCCTTTGCTTCTTTGGTAGTGATGGCCAAGAAGAAGGATGACACCTTGAGGATTTTCATTGATTACTAGGAAATTATTAAAATAACATTAAAAATTTGGTATTCCATTCCAAGGGTTGATGAGCTAATAGATGAAATGAGCGGAGAGAGATTTTTTTTGAAGATAGATATTCGCTCTCACTACCATCATATCTGAGTTTGGGAGTAGGATATCTCAAGAACTACTTTCAGATGACACTATGGGAACTATGAATTTATAGTTATAACATTTGGGCTAACCAATGCCCCTGCAACATTTAAGTCTTGCACGAACCATGTTGTTATACAAGATTTACGATTGCGAAAAAAAAGTATCTCCCCTAGGTTTTGTGGTCAACCTAGAACAACAGAGAAACAAGGAACCCAATTCTTTTCCTGAAAGTAAATAGATGACAGATTCAGGCCTACCTGGAACTTGTCACACACTGCTCTCCTTCTTCATCCTGGAAGCTCCAATTCGAGCTCCGATTTCCAAAATTAGAACCTGCACAGCTAGATAACACAAGCCAAGAAACTACGATATCTATGCACTATCATCTAAATACTCTATTCTATAGATAAAAATGGTACTGAAATATATGAATCAACATCACATATAGGAAAAAAGGAATTATTTGCAATAATATAATTAGAAGGAGATTACAACCATAATTAGCAGTTGATCTTGTAGAATAGCTCCTCTAAGTTATCAACTTGTCATTTCCTTGTCACAATATGCACCTCCAATCACCCTAATGCATGAGATAATAATCATTCACTATAATAGCATAAGGGCAGAGTTTCTCCAAAGCCAACTATTCATTCATTCTTCATTCTCACCTTTGCATAGGCAAGATGGTAAATATATAGGAGAGTAGGATAAGTTGAGAGTTCTTATCCAATTACCATTCTAAGGTTTTAGATCCACCTTTGATGGAGGGATAGGATAAGTGGCGAAAACTCCAAAGTAGGATAAAATAAGATCCAAATGTTTAATCCAAGGAAAGTGGTTGAAACAACTTTTGGAAACTCCTAGAAAGTGAAGCTTCCTGACTGCTGATCATTATCCCAAATTTTTAGAACCAACGCAGGTGCAAAGGGGAGAAACCTGCTAGTGACGAACACTTGCCACAGTGTAGCAACCTATAGGTGGTCGCACCCCAGTAGGCTTACAGGGAGCATTGGTCTTAAAACTAGCTCAGATGATGCAGTTTAGGGCTGAAATTCTAGGTGATAAAAGGTACATGCCTAGGGCTTTATGCAAGATGATGACAAGGAGTAATAGGAGGTTAATTGATCCCATTAGGAGGCTCATTTATCAAATCTGACAAAATGGCCTATAAAAGAATGCCCCCCTAAAGTGCAAAGTCAGAGGTGATCATTGATGACTGAAGTGATTTACCTTGTGACAAGTAGGCATCAAGGACAATTGGTGAGCTTCATCTGTTACAATACATTTATCATGACATCTTGCCACTAATAAATTCATACCCATACTCATCTCATAAGCTAAAATAACATGTACAATGATCAAAATACGCGTCCACAAATGCAACTAGTGGACCCATGACTTAATGATCATGACCATCATACATTGCAATCTTTGCATAACTCCTGAAATCGCTTCCCAGATGGATGAAACTAGATTCAGGATCTTGTATCTTGTTTAGATGACCAACTAAAGTATGATTCTAACTATTTGAATCAATGAGATGGAGTCGAACATGGTAGACACCATCTGATTACCGACTAATGATGTAAGTTGTTAACAAACGCGAGAGAAACCACCGATGATGATAATGGCTCTCAAACATAGTTAACAATCAAACGATAAAATTACCAATTACCCATTTTTTTGATGTAACAAAAAAAACACTCAATTTTGAAAAGTGGTGATGCCGAATCACCTTTTTTTTATCATATTTTTTGCACTTTAAATTTTCTTTGAATTCTTTGAATTTTCTTTAAATTTTCTTTTGAATTCCAGTAATTTCAATACATTATATAAAAATAATGTTATATTAAATAAATTGTTCTTAATATGATAAACTTAAAATAAAAATAAATTAATAAAAATTAATTGTTAATAAGTTTTTAAAATAATATTAACACCACACTTAAAATTGTTGGAATTTTAAGAATTTTCATAGATGTGATATTTTCTCTTTAATGTCATCCTTGGAATTTTAAGGCTTTTGAGAGACACAATATTTATCTTTAATACCATGCCTAAAAATCATTGGAATTTTAAGGTTTTTGATATCTTATCTTTAGTGTCATGTCTATCGTTAAAATTTTAAGGTTTTTTAGAGTCATGATATTTTATCTTTAACGTCATTATTAAAAGATGTTGAAAATTTACCTCGACAAAAAAAAGACATTATTCCAGCATCAACATTTTTCATTTTCATGGTGTTTTTTGCACACAAAAAATTGGTGATGTTATTCCAACATCAACAATTTTCTTTTTCAGGGTGTCTTTTGCACACAAAAAATTGGTGACATTATTCCAACATCAATACTTTTTGTTTTTAGAGTGTTTTTGCACAATTGTTTTTGGCTTTTAGTTCCATTTTTAAAAATTGTTGAAAATTTACCCTAAAAAAAATGTTATTCCAGAATAACACTTTTCATTTTCGTGTTGTTTTTTCATGTTTTTTTGGTTCGAGTTCTCGTTGCGAGGTAATATTTCTCATTTGATTTGTTACTTTGTTCTCAAGGTACTATGGCTTGAGAAATTGTGACCGAGGGGCATCTATACCATCAAAATTACCTGGGAATCACACCTGGCCTAGCTCACAACAACCCTTAACATGGCTAGATTTTTTCCCACGAATTATTATTATTATTATTGTATGTTTTAATTTATTTATTTTTAACATTTATTTTTGTTATTTTTGTTAAGATGGAGTTACGACTGATTAGGAGGAAAAAAGGTTTTTGACCGTTCCTCCCAACCCTTTCAAAAAGAAATATGAATAAATACGTCTTCTTCTAGCCCCCGGGCTTCCCTAATATTAGGAAATAACGCTTGAAACATGAGTGGAAAACATACCTATTTCTATTTGTTTCTCAGAAAAAGCACAACCTGGATGGTAAAAACCTTCCCAGATTTTTGAGATTTACAATCCAAAAGTAAAAAAGAAGAAGAAAAAGTCGTCTCCCGGATGTCCTCTCAAGAGGAAAATAATATGAAATAGAGACAGAGAAGTTTTCAGTATATGGTTGAGTGCTAAAGTGAAAAAAATGTAAAATTACGTTAACAACAAATTTTTTGGACAATTCCATGCTGATCTAAATAAACAAGTAAAAGAGGACAGGAAATCTGGATCTAGCAGGTAAATAGAGGATGTTTGATGATTCCGATCAGCCCTCCATCAAACTCTTTTGCTACCCAGAGCCCCAAATCTTGCTGAACGCCCTCCTTAGATAGGTGGTTTCCTTCACTGTTTCGTTCCCTGTAAATGTGACAAGCAGTGATAAGGTTAAAATAGGATTCTAAAACCAAGAACTCATCTAATAAAGGATTCAAAATGTAATTTAGGCATCTTTGATAACCATTATACCATTTTATGATGTTCAAATAGTCTCCAAAAATCCGGGCTTCTCTCATCTCGAGAGAGGAGAGCCAACAAAGAAGGAGATGAAGGGCTTTTAGTTCTGCAAATTTGTTTGTCCCCTGCCCAAGGCGAACTGAAGCTTTGTATACTTTCCCAGATGGAAAATGTATAGTGAGGCCATCTCCACATCTATTTTTGAGGGTCAAATGCCCCATCAAAATATGCCCACGAGATGTCTCCCCTAATTACTTCCACTTGAATAACTCTGGCTTGTTGAGATTCCGCAGGAATTGGAATGTATACAAAAATAGATACCCCTTCCGAAGCTAATATATTAATGGGAAAAATTACATCTTGAAAGATGACTCGATTTCTTGTAATATAGGTTCCCCAGGCAAAAATGAGAGTGATATTCCTCACCCTGTCATTTGGATATTCATGCCACCATCTCTACCATGCCTCCGAAACAGTTTGACCTTCCCATTTTTGCGTAAGCTTAAGGAGCCTCAAGGTTTTGGTTTAAAGACTGATATTATATGTGCAAGTGAGAAAAAGGTGGTGTACTAACTCATGGCTAGACTTGCACAAGGAGCACCAACTAGGACCAATATTGCCCCTCCGTTGAAAGAAACCCCAAGAAGGAACTTTGTTCTATAGAATGCACTAGAAAAATGGGTTGACGTTGTATCAATGTTTTTCGAAATTAGCATGAAAATAACTAACATTTAAAAATAAATGTTTATACATGATACATAAGAAAAATTAAAATCTCAAATATATTATTAAATTTTTTTTATTCTGAATCAACAATTTTTAAAGTTGGATGATTTTTCGCTACCTCTAAAAAGTGAGAACTCGGAACAATTCCTGTTTGATAGGTTGTTTTGTTAAGTGTCTATCCCATGTTTTAATGGATCATTAAAATGTTCAACTAGATCATGGGTCAGAAGCTACACACATACTTCCAACTACAATAGATTACAAAGGAGGATGCCATTAAATTGGCTACATTTTGTTTGGAGGGTGAGGCCCAAGAGTGGTGGTCTCATGTATTAGTTCCTTTTTGTCATGGAAACATAACTTCATATTTCAAGTTTACTTAGAGAATCATGAAGTGCTTTGACAGGAAGGGCCAAAATATTCATTTATGAGAGCTAATACATCTCAGGAAGACTACCAGTCTATAGGCATATATCTTAGAGTTTCAAAGGATGACATTTGTGGTCGCCAATGTATCTGATGCGTATATGGTGATGCTTCTTGTTGGGGGGATATTTGAGCCTCTACATGGTTGGGTTAAGGTTTATAATTTCACCACTCTACATGATGTAGTTAGTAGAGCCAAAGATATGGAGGATGTTGTTCCTAGGAGCGAATCCCCCCCCAAACCATCCTTTCCTCAAAAGAACAAAGAGGTTAAACCATTCAAAAGGAAATACACTGGGAAATCAAATTTGGACGAGGAGACATGGAAGGAGATGAGGAAGAAAAACATTTGTTTCGGCTTTTAGGAGCCTTGGGCACCAGGACATAGAAGTGTAGGGAATGAAAAGTCGAGAAAGAAACACTACATTGAGGTATACTCAGATAGTGATATTGATGAGGAGGATGAGGATTCGAGGCAAAGAAATATATAAGAATAGGTATATCTAGCAACAAGTGAGGAGTCACCACAGGCTGGGTCTAAAGGCCTTACTATTACATCCATGTTAGGGCTTCCCAGATACCTTGTATTCAGAGTTAGCGGGGTCATGTTGGGATAGAAGTGACAACATTTATTGATGGTGTTGTATACCTCAAATTTAGAGATTTAGTGATGGTGGATCGAAGGGAGTTTTTCATAGAGGATTTTGATGGATTAATAATGGTCATACTAGGTGGGCATTAGATGGAGTGCAATATATGGATCCCCAAATTAAAAATAACCATGGGGAACTACACATTGACAAATGAATTCCTCATGGTGGACATACTAGATACCAATGTGGTAATTGATGTTTAGTGGCTTCACTCCATTAGAAGATACACCACTGGTCAGAGGAGAATGGAGATGGAGTTTACAGATCATGATGACAAGAAGGTAGTTTTGTGGTACAGGCATAAATATCACTAAATATATTATCATGTCAGAGTATGAAGATAGTGTTGTAATGTGGAGACATAGAATGGGTAGAGTGCTACATATCTGACAAAAGAAATCCAGAGAAGCCTTGACAATATCCAGATGACATTCAGGTATTACTCTGCAAACATCAAATATTTGTTGTTGACATTCCTCCAGGGAGACCTCTAGATAGGGTATTTGAGCATGTGATAGAGTTGGAAGAGGGGGTATAGGCTATAACCAACCCTTATCATCATCCCACGGTTTATAAAGATGAAATTGAAAAGGATATTAAGGAGTTGTTGAGTTTGGGCCACATTCGTCCTAGTTGTACCCCTTTGCTTCTTTAGTAGTGATGGTCAAGAATAAGGATGAAACCTTGAGGATGTGCATTAATTACTAGGAAATTATTAAAATAACATTAAAAATTTGGTATTCCATTCTAAGGGTTAATGAGCTAATAGATGAATTGAGGGGAGAGATTTTTTTTTTGAAGATAGATCTTTGCTCTGGCTACCATCGTATCTGAGTTTGGGAGTAGGATATCCAAAGAACTACTTTTAGGTGACACTATGGGAACTATGAGTTTCTAGTTATGCAATTTGGGCTAACCAATGCCCCTGTAACATTTAAGTCTTGCACAAACCATGTTGTTATATGAGATTTACGATTGCGAAAAAAAGTTTCTCCCCTAGGTTTTGTGGTCAACCTAGAACAACAAAGAACCAAGGAACCCAATTCTTTTCCTAAAAGTAAATAGATGATGGATTGTGGCCTACCTGGAACTTGTTGCACACTTCTCTCCTTCATCATCTTGGAAGCTCCAATTCGAGCTCCGATTTCCAAAATTAGAATTGGCACAGTTAGACAACACAAGCCAAGAGACTATGATATCTATGTAGTATCATATAAATACTTTATTCTATAGATAAAAATGGAAATGAAATATATGAATCAACATCGCATATAGGAAAACAAAGAATTATTTACATTAATATAAATAGAAGGAGATTACAACCATAAGTAGCAGTTGATCTTGTAGAATAATTCCTCTAAGTTGTTAACTTGTCATTTCCTTGTCACAGTATGCACCTCCAATCACACTAATGCATGAGATAATAAGAACTCACTACAGCAACATAAGGGTAGAGTTTCTCCAAAGTCAACTATTCATACATTCTTCATTTTCACCTTTGCATAGGCAATATGGTAAATATATAGGAGAGTAGGGTAAGTTGAGAGTTCTTATCCAATTACCATCCTAAGGTTTTAGATCCACCTTTGATGGAGGGATAGGATCAAAGTATAAGTGGCGAAAACTCCAAAGTAGGGTAGGATAGGATCCAAATGTTTAATCCAAGGAAAGCGGTTGAAACAACTTCTGGAAACTCCTAGAAAGTGAAGCTTCCTAACTGCCAATCATTCTCCCAAATTTTAAGAACCAATGCAGGTGCAAAGGGGAGCAACCTGCTAGTGACCAACACTGGCCACAATGTAGAAACCTATAGGTGGTCACACCCTAGTAGGCTTACAGGGAGTGTTGGTCTTAAAACAAGCTCAGATGATGCAGTTTAGGGTTGAAATTCTAGGGGATGAAAGGTACATGCTTAGGGCTTTGTGCAAGATGATGACAAGGAGTAATAGGAGGTTGATTGATCCCATTAGGAGGTTAATTGATCAGATGTGAAAAATGGCCTATAACAGAATGCCCCTAAAGCGCAAAGTCAGAGGTGATGACTGATGACTGAAGTGCTTTACCTTGTGACAAGTATGGATCAAGGACAACTGGTGAGCTTCATCTATTACAATACATTTATCATGACATATTTTCACTGATGGAGGCATACCCATACTCAACTCATAAGCTAACATAACATGTACAATGATCAAAATACGCGTCCACAAATGCAGCTAGTGGACCCATGAATGAATGATCACAACCATCATACATTGTGATCTTTGCATAACTCCTGAAATCGCTTCCCAAATGGATGAAACTAGATTCAGGGTCTTGTATCTCATTTAGACGACCAACTAAAGTACAATTCTAACTATGTGAATCAATGAGATGGAGTCAAACATGGTATACACCATCTGATTACCGACAAATGATGTAAGCCATTAACAAATGCGAGAGAAACTACCGATGATGATATTGGCTCTCAAACATAGTTACCGATCAAACGAGAAAATTACCGATTACCCGTTTTTTTGAGGTAGCAAAAAAAGCACCCGATTTTGAAAAGTGGTGATGCTGAATCACCTTTTTTAATCATATTTTTGGCACTTTAAATTTTCTTTGAATTCTTTTTTTTTTTAAATGTCATTGATTTTCTTGTCTATTTTGAAAAGTGGTGATGCATAATCACTTTTTTTTTTTCAGAGCTTATTTTTGGCTCTTTAAATTTTCTTGGTTTTTTGTTTGTTTGTTTGTTTTTTGGTTAATATTATTGATTTTTCATGTTGATTTTGAAAAGTGGGAATGTAGAATCAACCCCCTTTTTTAGAGGGTTGATTTTTGACACTTGAATTTTTATTTATTTATCAAGTATGAACATTTGTTTTAAATTGTTAGTGATTTTCATGTTAATTTTGAAAAGTGTTGATGCAACATCAAAACTTTTTGTTTAGAGGCTTATTTTTTACATTTTAAATTTTCTAATGTATTAAGTGTGACTAATTTTTTTTTAAATGTTGGTAAATGTTGGTAATAAAACATAAAAAAACATGAAAAAAAAGAATTGAATAAAAAATAATAATAATAATAAATAAAACACCATAAAAATGTAAAAAACCACTATATATATATATATATAGAGAGAGAGAGAGAGAGAGAGAGAGAGAATTAAAAAAAAACACATAATTTAAAGAAAAAAAAACCAAAAAGAAAACACCATAAACAATTTCTTTTTTTAAGTTAAAAAAAAAGGAACTGCATAATTAAAAATATAATAACCTAAAATAATTAAAATAAAAAATTTAGAAAATTTAATAATCAAAATTAAAAAAATAAAATAAAATACAAATTAAACTAATTAAATTTTTAAAATTTTAAATTAAAAAATAAAAATAAAAACACAAATCTAAATAACAAAAATGCAAAAATTTAAAATAATTAAGATAAAAAAAAAATTTAAATTTTAAAAGAAAACTAAAATTAAATTTAAAGAAAAAATAAAAATAATTTGAAAAAATAATTTAAAATAATTTAAAAAAAAAAGAGAAAACAAAATATAAAAATAAATAAAAAAATAAAATAAAAAAAATTATAAAATTAATAAAAAAACAAAAAAATTAAAATTAAAAAAATTGGAAAATATATTTAAAATAAAAAGAAAAAAAATAAAAAATAAAAAATAAATAAATATTAAAAAAAAGAAAGAAAGAAAGAAAGAAAGAAAGAAAAGAGTGAATTTTGGCTATGCCTCGCGCCACCTGGGTGAGGAGGCCAATTCTCAAAATCAACCTCCCCACCGAAGTGGTCACAGAACGAGCCGATTTTATTTTTTTATTTTTTATTTTTTAATTTAAATATTTAATTTATTTATTTTTTCTTATATTTTTTAATTTAATTTAATTATATATATATATATATATATATATATATATATATATATATATATATATATATATATATATATATATAATTAATTAAATTTTGTTTAATAAGTTATGAATTTTTTTTAACAGTTTTTTTTAAATTACTATTTTTATTTATCTTTTTATTTTTTTTTAATTATTATTTTTAATAGACTTTTTAATTATTTTTAAATATGTTTTTTTTAATTTTTAATTTGTTATTTAATAAATAAAAAGTTTATTTAATGTTTTTTTTTCAATATTTTTAATTATTATTTTCAATATTTTTTATTTTTTAAATAATTTTTAATTTGTTTTTTAATATTTTCATTTTGATTTGATTTTTTTTCAATTTAAGTTTTTTAATGGTTTTTTTTAATAAGTTTAATTTTTTAAAATATTTCTTTTAAAGTTTTTTTTTAATTGTTTATATATATATATATATATATATATATATATATATATATATATATATATATATATATATATATATATATATATATATATATATATATATATATATATCAAATCAATATTATTTATTTATTTTTTATGTTTCTTTTTTGTTGGTTAATTTCTTAATTTATTTTTCTAAATTTATGTTTTTTTTTAATATTTTCTAATTTTTTTTTTTTTAATTTTGATATTTTATAAGTTAATTTTGTTTTTTTTTTAATTTTTTTATGTTTGATTTTTTTTTTTTTGTCTTTTTTATATATTTTTTATATTGTATTTTTTTTTGTCATGTTTTTAATTTTTTTTTTAATGTTAAAGTATATATTTTTATTTACGTGTTATTATCTTTCAAGAATTTTTTTAATGTTTTTTTTGTTTTAGTTTTCATTTTTTTCTGGTAAATGAGACTAATCTATATTAATTCGAAAAAGGAAACAATACATCTGCTATAGGCTGGGTTGATTAGCTACGTTTAACCAATCCCAACCTTTGTTGCATAGATATGGGGCTGCCTCCGTGGAGGAAACCAGCCCAAAAAGTACATGAAACAAAAAATTACAAAATGTGTTGTATCACTAGTAAAAAAAGAAGTTATGCGATAAAATCAAGCATGGCAAAAAACTAGGAAGAGTTGAGCTGCTGCGCAGTCATTAGTCTTAGGCTTCATCATCGTTGTCTGGATCTTCCTCCACTATGGGACAGGCGTACGCTTGCGCGGTAGCTTCCTCTTCAGCGATAGGTAGACGCAGAGCCTTGCATATCGGTGCATAGAGGATGGGAGCCACCGGGTATTCGACATACGGGACGTGCGTCCAGGTACCTTTTGAGTCCATTATCCAGACATCTGTGTCATCCCCATCATCTTCGTGAGCCGGAACAGGCTCAGTTTTCAATGATTTCATATTCTCAATATATTTGATTGGATATATATATGTCAAAATAAAAAATATGTAGAAGTAATAACTCTAGGAGAACAATTTTTTGTGATGGTGTACTTCCTCAATGGTTGATAGGATTCTGGAAACACCTCTTTTTTTTGCATAATCTTTAGTATGTTTATTAGTTTTGATTTATTAAATTCAAAAGAAATATAATATATATATATATAGAAAAACAATTTGCAAATTTCAAAATCTTGAAATTATTTAAAAATAAAATATTTACACAAATTTCCCATAAAACAAATGTTATAATGCACAGACTATAAAAAACTCCAAAATCACGTATAAATTCATTTGTTTTGTAAAGTTGTCCATTCATCATAGCTAAAGTGTTTCCTATTTAGTAATTTCAATACATTATAGAAAAAAAACTTTATATTTAATAAATTGTGATTAATATGATTAACTTAAAATAAAAATAAATTAATATAAATTAAATGGTAATATTTTTTAAAATAATATTAACACCACACTTAAAATTGTTGGAATTTTAAGAATTTTCATAGAGGTGATATTTTCTCTTTAATGTCATCCTTGAAATTTTAAGGCTTTTGAGAGACATGATATTTTATCTTTAATATCATGCCTAAAAATCGTTGGAATTTCAAGACTTTTGATTTTTTATCTTTAGTGTCATGTCTATCTTTGAAATTTTAAGGTTTTTCAGAGTCATGATATTTTATCTTTAACGTAATTATTAAAAGATGTTGACAATTTACTCTGAAAAAAAAAAGACATTATTCTAGCATCAACACTTTTCATTTTCAGGGTGTTTTTTGCACAAAAAAAATTGGTGATGTTATTCCAACATCAACAATTTTTTTTATTATTTTTTATTTATTTTTTAATTTATTTTGTTTTATTTTATTTTATTTATTTATTTTTTAATTTTTATTTATTTTTTAATTTTTTTTCAGGATGTTTTTTTCACACAAAAAATTGGTGACGTTATTCCAACATTAACACTTTTCGTTTTCAGAGTGTTTTTGCACATTTTTTTTGGCATTTAGTTCCATTTTTAAAAATTGTTGAAAATTTACCCTAAAAAAATGCTATTCCAGAATAACACTTTTCATTTTCGTGTTGTTTTTTCATGTTTTTTTTATGTTTTTTTGGTTAGAGTTCTCGTTTTGAGGTAATATTTCTCATTTTATTGGTTACTTTGTTCTCAAGGTATTATGGTACAATCGGTATAGTGTGAGTAAATGAGCCAATGTTGAACACCACACGAAATCTTTCAGTCGAAGGCCATTGATGTAAACATGTCACTGAGAGCGAGGAAAATTTCCATTGATGTATGCAAGCACTATGGTACCAAAGGGGTGTTCCTAAGTCAACTTCCTGGATGATGTGTTGATGTTGACAGGAAGTGACATGTCGCAGGAGGGCCTTGATGTATCCTCCATCAACGACATGAAACAGGTATCATGATTGAGACAAAATGATCATAATGATGCTGATATGGAACTAGACTAGGAAAGGAAGACATGAAATGAAGGCCCTTAACAATATTGTAGAGGAGATCAACTTAATGGCTTCTCTTAAACACCGACGACACTGAATGGAGTTGGCAGCATTGACCCAAAATCGAAATGGAGGCTCTGAAAAATGGTATGATAAGTAAGAGACAAATAGATTACCAAACCCAATAGCCATAAAGATGAAGTGAAAAATTTTTGTGTTCAAGATGACTCATTGCCATTAGAAAAATGGAATTCCCTGTTTTCCCAATTTCCCCAACCATACTAATCGATACCTCTTTATTTTTTAACAAGTTTGAGGAGAATAACATATGCTTGATCTATAATTTCATCCTTCAGATTAATCCCTCCAAGTATATTTAACGAACCCTAAGAAGGAGTGGTATGGTCTTGTCATGTTCGACAAGTCCATCACTTTTTAACGAGTTTAGCGAAAAATAAAAATCCAGATGTCCCTTTTCATAGATAGTCTCTTTAGTTCATAAAGGTAGAAAAATACTGAAGAGAATATCTTAGCCATGTTCGACTAAGGTATTTCTTTTTCATAGTTAGTCTATCTTAGTCTGAAAAAGGGTTAAACTTGCACTGAGTAGATGTCTCTTCATTTATTTTTGCAAGTTCAAAAAGGCAAGTGCTCGAAAATATTTTCATGTTTTGGGAGTCTGAAAAGAGTTGAAAGATGACTCTAGAAGGTTTTCTTTTTCATTGGTTTATAGAGTCCGAAAAAGAGATAAAATTATACTCGGTAAAAGTAACCTGTAAAAACATAATAAAAAACTACTAACAGTTGTCGACTTGCTCAAAACACCACAAGAATGATTAAACATACCCGTTTCATAGTAAAAATGAAGCATATCTAGGTAAAAATATTAAAAATGAATAAAATAACGAGAAAAAGACATTAAATATTCAAAACGACTCTTCATTTTTACCATTTCACACTTTACCTTCAACTGTGAGTATTTGGAGCCCTTTTTCCCTTGATAGTGTGAAGCTGATTGCGGCCAATATAGGGAACCATTTCAAGTGTCATTGTATCCATGTAGGAGCCAAAACCCTTCTCCATCTTTCCATTGTTCATTTTTTTGTTTTCATGCAAATTTTTCTATGGTTCGAGGTAAATGGGTTTCATAAAAAACACCCTAGGACCAACGCACTCCCTCTGTGTCGAAAAGAGTATTGCACCTAGGTAGATAAACACTGAAGACAAAGGTGCAACTCTCTTTCATACTCTTATGGGGAGCGTTGGGAGAAAATTTGCAAGTTTGTTTTCAGTTTTGCTTGAAATTTTGTCAGGTTTTTTTGCATGGGAGAGAGCCTAATGAATCCCTTGTTGATGTTTCAGGTACCCATTAGCACAAAATTTCATTCATTTGGACAGAAAGAGAAGACACAACATAAGATTTAAATGTGGAAAATGACTTTGCTAACATCCAGGCACTTAAAAACTATGGGTTGTTAAAATTCTTCTATCTTCCTGGTATGAGGCATCAAATGGAGTTGTTGAAATACCTTGTGCGTTCATGGTATGTTCAAGCACAAGTGTTCAGGTTTGGGGAAAATCTACTCAAGATACAGATAGAAAAAAATTAATTTATGACAAGATTTTCAAAGCAAGGTTCCCCCATCTCTCTTCTAGGTGGAAGAAGTGGTGGTGAGACGACGAAAGACTATATTTCTTGCTATTGCAGACCTTGAGGCCTTCCTACGAAGGATGGAAATATTAACATAAAGGATGTAACCCAATTACCTTTAAGAATGATCTTTTTCATCATCACAATATTTCCAGGCAGTTCGACACTACATGTAGTGAGTAGATCATACATGCAGTATGAAGTAGAGTGTATAGAGCTGGAAATATTCAATTACAGTAAGGGTGTCTTAGTCAACTTGAAGGGAAAACCTACTAAATAAAAAGAGGGGAAGTTGAAGAACTTCGGTTATGGTGCCATCTTGGTCTCTTTTTCTTTATAGCGAGTACCACCACCACAGCCTCGATAGATTTCACTCGAGCCCGTCGATATGGGGGTTCCACGGATGAGGAGGGGGACAGACCATATGGCGAGACATGCAGGTCCATCAACGATCATATTTTCACAAGACTTATTTGGATGGTTGTGTAGACATTTCATCGTGATCGATGAACATCCTTACACAGGGATGGATTTCCATGGTGATCATGAGCTCGTGTTGCCTGAGGGTGAGCTATGGAATGCTACAAGTAAGATATTTTGACCATTAAGTTTTTGAAAAGTTTTACAATTTTTTTGTGCTTTTTCATGTTTTCGAGACTAAACTATTTTATTTTTCCATGCATATATTGGACCTGTTCGACTATTAGGTGCTACATATCTCCATCGCATAGAGATACATCCATAGGAGGAGGCAATGGGACCAGAACAAGTCACTACAATAGGACAAGATGCACTATAATATCTTGAGGTAGCAGAGGTCTTATCTAAGGTAGAGCGCCATATGGAGGGATTGACAGATGCGATTGATGAGACCATGGTAAATTAACTTCCATTGTGACTTCAACGACACACCATTGGAGTGCCTAGCCATGTTGGTCTATTTCTGCGCAAGATAGCTCGTGTAGTGTTGTTTTATCATGAACACCACTAATATTTTACTTATATATTTGCATGTAGTTTTTTTTATGGACGATGTAACCATATGTGTCTCGGGGCACACATTTTTTAAAACCAAACTTAATATTTATATATATATTTTTAGTGTTTCCTAGTACCTCTTTTGCTTTCAATATGATGTGATGTGAATTGAAATTTACTTACATTTGTTGCAAATGTCTATGTAAAACTAAATTAGCTAGGGCATCTACTAATGTGTTTAGATTTCTAGAAATGTGTTCATATTGTATGAAATAAAAATGTCTTTCCAAAAGATGCACCCTCAAAACCATGTGAAGGATGGAGGTGTTTCTCACTGAATAGATGTTAGTGAGTTGTAGTACTATGAGCCGTGAGTCAAGCATGATGAATATATGATAGAAACCATGTGTGTTAGATCCCTATATTACTAGTGTATGCCCTTATTTTTGTTAGTGTAACCCCCTTATTGTTATTGTTGTACCCTTGTAGCCCCCATATTGTTATTATTGTGCCCCATAAAAAGCCACTATTATTATTGTTAGGTCGACTGTGATTATATTGTGAACCCATTGACTCCTATATACAGAAAGGAGGTTTTTTCATTTGTATCAACCAAGAATTGTTAATTTATGTAATGTAAAGGAGGTTTCACCCTCGAAGTGGTTGATTTCTAAGGCATTGATCTCTCTTTTATTCTATTTTTGGAGCTGGTTTCATAACATTTGGTATTAGAGCTTTGGATTCTAAGGTGTCGCTGATTCAAATAGGTCATCTTGGAATTTTTGCTATAACATTTTTTATACGAAGGTTTAGAAGCTAAAACAAAAACCCATTTGTGAAGAAAGCCTGAGGAACGTCGTGTAAAAATTTTAGATCTTGGTTCACAATATTGTCAGAGCTAGGATCTGTGGAAGTTAGGGTTTTTGCAGGCTCCCGAATTTCATCTCAAAGTGGTGACCTTGGGAAAATGATCATAAAAATTGGCCGAAAGGACACAGACTATAGTTTCCTTTATATCAATTTCAGAGCCTAAGGATGAAACAGTGACACATGGCACGTCGTACAAGTTCAGCCCACTGAACTAGTCCATAATTAGGTCATTGTGGGAGATTGGGCATAGGTTTGTCTTGAATAATCCAAGTCAGGTCAGACCCATGGCATTGGAAAGAGGTCTGAGAGGGATAATATAGCACATAAATTAAGATCTTGAAGATCTTAAATAACAGAGATAAATCAAGTTCAATATAGACCTCCTAAAAATAAATAAAAAGGTGTGTAGTTTTTAAACAAGTTTGCATAACTTTTGTTTAAAAAATCAGTTTGAAGTGATTCCAAGGGAATATTGAAGCGTAGATATCAGTAATAAGTTATATAATACCCCTAAAAATAATTCAACACCCATTAAGCCCTTATAAGGATCTAGTATGATTCATGAAGAGGAAGAAGTGCAACATGATATATCAAAATTACAAGAGCAAGTGCAACAACTTTTGTTCTCGCAAAGAGAAATAAAAAATGAAATGGAAGTTTTGAAGAAAGGCACGGAAGCTAAGATGGATGGTTTGAAGAATGGCATGGAAGACATGGAAGAAAAAAATTGAAGACATGAAGAATGATTTAAAAGCATACATGTAAGCTTTGACAAAGTTGATACAAGAAATGATTCCTAATGGTGAAAAGATAGTAGAGGAAACTCATGATGAGAAAAAAATAAATGTTAATCGTGATTTCATAAACTCTAATTTTGGATTGAAGACCCACCATATTCCAAAGATCGAAAAGAGGAATTTTTATGGCAAGGATCCCGTAACATGGATACTATAGATGAAGCAATATTTTGATCTTAATAATGTGAAAAACACACAAAAGGTACACATTTAAAATTTATATTTAGAACAAAATACATTTGTATGGTATCGATGGATTTTCTCCCGTAAAAAAGTTATCACTTGGTAAATTTTTACGGAGGAAATGATAGCACATTATGAGCATACAAAGAGCAACACCTTCTTTAGCCAAATGATAAATCTCAAACAAAAGGGTTCAATGGTGGAGCACATTGAGGACTTCAAAAAATTGAATATAAGGGTAGTTGATATTCCAAAGGAACATATGATTGCTTTCTTCATAGGGAATTTAAAGGATAACATCCAACATGAGGTTCTCCTTTGGGAATCTGAGTCATTGGAGAAGCCATTCAGGTTGGCAAGAAAAATTGAATGTAAAATTATGGCGATAAGGAAGCCTACCACTCACATCTATAAAGATGGAAGTGTTGCTACTCCTATACTTCCAAAACCTACAAGGTTGACACCACAAAAATTGGAAGAAAAAAGAGAAAAAGGGCTTTGCTACAGTTGTGATAGAAAATACACTAAAGGTCATAAGTGTGTTGAAAAGAAATTATTTTACATAGATTGTGAAGAGGAGGAAGAAAATGAACAAGAAACTTCAAAAGAAGAGGATATACACCAGGAACCAACCCTAGAGAAAGAATAAATGAGTCCGACATATCTTGTAATGCATTGGTAGGAATTTCCACTCCTTAAACTCTCAAGGTAGAAGGTCATATCAAGAAGAAAAAGATAATAGTGTTGATTGATTCGGGTAGTACGAATAATTTTATTCATTGTAAGTTAGCCAAGGAATTGAATTGCTTCCTATACCTAGCACAAGAGTGCAAATTGATGGTTGCAAATGGAGGAACTATAAATTTCTCTGGAAAATTCCATAATATCAAGCTAACCATGGGGGAATGTGTTTTTAATATTCCAATGATTTCCATTCCAATGGGAGGTGATGATGTTGTATTAGGAGTACAATGGTTACAATCTTTGGGGACGATAATTTTTAATTTTCAAGAACTTTTCTTGAAATATTTTTTGGAAGGAAAGGAAGTTGAATTATGGTGTATCACAGGGAAGCCAGGAAATATAATAAGCTCTAATGTCATGAAAAATATTTTGAAGAAAGAAAAACGAGGCGTAATTGAACAATTATGCTCACTATAAGTTCTAACATAAAAATAATATAAAATAATATATTTCTCCAGATCTCCAAAAAGTCTTGGACAATCATTCCAAGGTTTTTGAAACTCCCAAAGGACTCCACCTATTCATGATCATGGTAATGCTATTAATTTGCTTCCAAGAAGTGTTCCTCCAAATTTCAGGCCTTACAAATATCCTTATGTCCAGAAGAGAGAAATTGAGCGTATGATTGCAGAAATGTTAGAGGCTGGTATAATTCAACCTAGTCAAAGTTATTTCTCTTCTCGAGTAGTATTGGTGCACAAGAAGGATGGGTCATGGTGCATGTGTTTAGATTATAGGGATCTCAATAAGCTCGCTATTAAAGATAAATTTCCCATTCCAGTGATTGATGAATTATTGGATGCATTACATGGAGCAATTTATTTTACCAACTTGGATCTTCATTCAGGATATCATCAAATTAGAATGAAGACTAAAGATATTCCGAAAACATGATTTCGAACTCATGAGGGTCATTATGAATTTTTGGTCATGCCTTTTGGCCTTAAGAATGCACCTTATACATTTGAAGGGTTGATGAATTCCATTTTCAAACCCTGCCTTAGAAAATTTGTGTTAGTATTTTTTGATGATATACTAATCTACAACAGGTCTTAGAAGGATCATGTTCAACATGTTGGCAGGGTGCTCAAACTATTGGAGGAGAAACAATTATATGCAAAAACCTCCAAATGCTTCTTTGGAGAAAGAGGTGGAATATCTGGGTCATATTGTCAGGGTGCTCAAACTATTGGAGGAGAAACAATTATATGCAAAAACCTCCAAATGCTTATTTGGAGCAAAAGAGGTGGAATATCTGGGTCATATTGTATCTCATAAGGGTGTTAAGGTAGACCCTAACAAAATTAAAGCCATTAAGGAATGGAAAGTTCTTGCAACCATAAAGTAGTTGCGAGGATTTATCTGGTTAATAGGGTATAATCACAAGTTTGTTAAGAATTATGGGAGAATAGCAACACCTCTAACAACATTATTGAAGAAAGATGCATTTTCATGGAATCCTGAAGAAACTAAAGCCTTTGAACATCTTAAAGAGGCGATGTGCCTAGCACTGGTCTTAGCTACGCTATACTTCAAAAAAAAATTATTGTGGAATTTGATGCCTCGGGAAATGGAATTGGTGCTATTTTAATGCAAGAAGGAAGACCCATTTCTTTTGAAAGGCATCCAATCAAAGGAAAGTATTTACAGAAAGCTATTTATGAGAAGGAAATGTTGGCAATAATATATTCAGTAAAGAAATGGCGACCTTTCCTAATGGGAAGACACTTCAAGATAAAAAATGATCATGATAGTCTTAAATACTTTTTGGAACAAGACTATATTCAGAAGAGCAACAAAAATGGGTCATAAAGATGTTGGGTTACGACTTTGAAATCATCTACAAAAAAGGGAAGCTAAAATTTGTTGCAGATGCACTCTCAAGAAAGGATGAAGAGGTGGAAGCATTGCTTTGTGCCATTTCTATTATCCAACCAGATTAGATAACCAAAGCAAGGGATGAATGGAAGAATGACGAGGAAGTGTGGAAACTCATTCAAAATTTGCAACAAGATCCTATTACATATTATACATTTAGTTGGAAAAATGGTTCCTTATGGTAAAAAGATTGCTTATATCTTTGTAAGAATTCCCAACTAAAACAATATATTATTTTGGAATTGCACACCTCTCCCTTAGGAGGACACTTGGGATTTTAAAAAGCTTACCACAGGGTGAAGAAATATTTTTTTTGGGATGGCCTTAAATCTGATATTCAAAAGTTTGTGGTGGAATTTTTGGTTTTCCAGCCAAATAAAGTTGAGACAATTAAGACCCATGTCTTCTACAACTTTTATCCATGAGGTTTCAATGGATTTTATCATAGGTTTACCAAAGTACGAAGGAAAGAGTGTCATCATGGTGTTAGTTGCCATAGAATTACCAAGTATGCACACCTTTTTGCATTATCTCATCCATTTAAAGTAATTATAGTTGCTACTGCATTTATGGAAACAATTCAAAATCTACATGGAAACCCAAATATTATTGTAAGCGACAGTGATCCCATTTTTACTCGAAATTTTTGAATGGAATTATTTTCTTGTTTGGGTACTCAACTAGCTTATAGCTCATCTTATCATCCTCAATCCGATGGGAAAACTAAGATAGTGAAAAAATGCTTAGAAGGATATCTTTGTTGTTTTGTATCTGATAAAAAAACATAATGTTGGAAATATTTTCATTGATGGCAAAGGAGGTAGCAGATGCAGAGACAGGAGCAGATGCAGAGACAGGAATAGATGCAGAGACAGGAACAGATGCAGAGACAGGAGAAGAGGCAGAGGCAGAGGAAGCAAATACGAAGACAGAGGCGTTATCACTGTTGTTATTCCAATAATAGAGAACTATGCGTTATATATATGTCTGGACTATGTTGAAATGCGCAGTATGAAGAAGACAGAACCATAGTCGACAACATATAAATGGCGGAACCAAAGTCAAAGGAGCGGAACTCTGCGTTGGAGGCGGAATCATAGTCGAAACAAAAAATTATATATATATAATTGAAATGCGAAGGAATTAGCGTTAAAACGGTGTATTGAACTATTAAATTAAAACCCTGAGCGGAACCTGGAGCGGAGGAGAGGAGCGGAACCGAGACTTGTGAACAATAACGGTGGGTTGGAGTGAAACCATGGTTTTTTCCGCACCACCATCCGTCGGAAAGCGGTATTTGAGGAATGGGCAGCGATTCCATACAGGAATTGACACGTGGCCTGTGGACCGTTTCAAAACCGCCCTTTAAAGTGCAATTTCACGCATTATACACCGACCAAAGATGCCGAGCGAAATGGATATAAACCGTCGATCTGGCGGAGGAGCATCGGACGGAGATCATTGAACGAAGATGCACAGATTTTAATGAAAGAGCCCGAAAGATAGCCAGGTACGGGTGCGCGCGTTTGGTTGGTTATTAATTGTATGTGTGGGGCCCAATCAAACATGTACTAAGGTTTATTATATGGTCATAAGGTTTCAATTTAATAAAGGCGCATAGTTAAAGGACGAGGATAGATATATGTAATGAATTTTGGTTATATTAATAAGGTTTGCCGAGTTATTAACATATGGTGGAATATATTAAAAGAGTCTGACTAAGGTTTCAAATAAATAAAAGATTTCCAATTATTGTTGAAGGCGTAATATATTATGTATAATGACTATATATGTGAATTGGTGGCGCGCTGGCGGTGGTGCATGGTGGAGCCACCACCAAGTGGTGTTTACGAGGGCTCCATTTTGTCCGTACGCAGCAGCTGGGGTGAGACCTTGTAGTTCACCACAACCGTTGATCACTTGGTCAACCGCGATCGGCCAGTCAACTACGGGGGGTGCCTTCCCGTTAACCGTCAAGCGGTTTGACCTCCCGTAATCCGTTGATCTCTGTCGACGTGCTCCCATTTTAACACCGCGCTGGTTATCCATGCTACCACCTGCAACTAATCCGGCAGATGAAATTACATTCCAGCAATTAGGGCATATGTACATATAAGAGATTGCCGGATGAGAAAATGGTTGGACACGAAACTTTGAATGCAATTAAAAAGTGGGAGAAGATATTTGTTTTGTTAATAAGGCAAAGCGTTTCCTGTAAAATGAAACCAAAGATTATGCAATTGATGGCATATGGTAAAGATTGGGAGCACTGATATATCCGTGTGATTAAAAAGGGTTTATAAAAACGCAGAGTTATATTTAAGTTTGACTAAAAGATAGCTGTACATACAGCTGTTATATAATTGGAATGAACAAGAAAAATACAGGGATTCAGAAGAGTAGTGAACAGGTGAAATGTACAGATGACAGTAAACAAAGATGATGCAGAACAGTTTCTTAACAGCAGTAGAAAAAGACAAAATCCAGTAAGCCAAAGTTCAGAAGAGAAGCTGAGTGATATTGAAATATGTAATTTAGAATGTGAATGTAAATGATGTAATTATATTTTATTGTTTGTGATGCAAAGGCAAGTTTCCTAAGGAAAAGAAAAAATCCCACTGTAGCATAAAATTTGTACATATTGTAGTAATTCTAAAATTGAGTTGAAAAAGGGAATAAGAAGATAGAAGCCAAAGAGTCATGACTGTTCACTTCAAATTCCTTGTGAAATACAAACAGTCATGTGAGAATTTCTATATATAATATCAATTTTGATAAGCTCGATGTGAGGGAGAGAGAGAAAATATAGAAGAATAAAGCAGAGAAGATCAAGAAAATTAAGATAAGCTACAAATCAGAGCTGATATCTGAGGTAAATCAGCAAACACTCAGGCTGTTGAATTGAGGAAGTTGGAGCTTCCCTATCAAGTTGTTTCTTGATAGCTGACAGTTGTAGCTGACTGAGGTTGAAGCCTCCTGTAGGTTGGTGCCTGCAGAAAATTGAAGGGATTTGGTGCTTCCTTGCAAGTTGTAGCTTGCAGAATTGAGGTAGGAGCCTCCTGTAGGTTGGTACCTGCAAAAAAACAGTGGTGAGAGGGAGTTGGAGCTTGCCTTTGCATCACAACAATAATAAGATGTGGGTTTCTCCCTTTATGGGTTTCCACTTATATCTGATGTCTCTGTGCATGATGTTTATGTGTTGATCTGATTTATATCATCTTCTTAATACCTGCTGCTCGCATGTTAGGTCTGCTGTTCTATTAGATTGATAATTACTGCTCATATTCTAAGATTACTTACATATTAAGCTGGACATGAAATGAAGATGTGTGTTAGTTTGAATAAAAGGTTTAAAAAGTCTATGAATGTGTTAAACTGATTCACCCCCCCCCCTCTCAGTTTAACTAAGAGCTCAACAATTGGTATCAGAGCCGGTTTCCTTTGTACAAGTCTAACAACTAAAAGGAGATCCTAGGTTCCCAATATGGCTAGTAAAGAAGGATTCTCAACCAATAAAGCCCCTTTCTTCACTGGTGAAAATTATGCTTTCTGGAAAATCAGAATGAGGACATACATAATGTCTCTAGGAATAGAAGTCTGGGTTGCTGTGGAATTAGGATATGCCCCGAAGGCAACTGAGACAGAAAAGGACTCAAAAGAAGATTTTGTGGCTAATGCAAAAGCCATGAATGCCATCCTGAATGGATTATGTGAAGCAGAGTTTATTAAAGTAATGCACAAAGACACTGCCAAAAAAAATATGGGATACTCTTGAAAACATACATGAGGGAGACCAGAAAGTAAAGACTACCAAACTTCAAGTCTATAGAGCCCAGTTTGAAA
The DNA here is from genome assembly GCA_034641835.2 of Pinus albicaulis. Classification (NCBI taxonomy): domain Eukaryota; kingdom Viridiplantae; phylum Streptophyta; class Pinopsida; order Pinales; family Pinaceae; genus Pinus; species Pinus albicaulis. The sequence goes on along the minus strand of CM076570.1, from coordinate 1,448,870,621 downwards.
AATTAAAAATGAATGATGATGAAGACATTGCCAGTTTCTTCCTAAAAGCTGCAGAAATTATTAACAATATGAAAGCTCTTGGAGAAAAAATGCCAAAAAGTATAATTGTGCAAAAGATTATAAGATCTCTTCCATCCAGGTTTAATCCAAAGGTGTCTGCAATAGAAGAAACAGTTGATTGGGAGACCTTGACCATGAACCAGTTGCTTGGAAATCTAACAGCCTATGAAATGAGGCTCCCATAGAAAAAGCCAAGTACAAGGGAAGCAACCTTTAAAATAGAAAAGAAGAAAGAAGAAGAGGGAGACATATGCTCTTGCTCAGATGAAGAAGAGGCAAAGTTTGTCAAGAAATTGGATAGAGGCTCAGGTAAATACAAAGGTAAACTCCCCTTCAAATTCTTTAACTGTGGAAGAGTGGGACACTATGCTGCTAAGTGTCCTCACAAGAAAGTAAGAAATCAAGCTCAAGAATCAGAGAAAGACACATCAAAGAACTGGCAGAAAGGAAAGAAATTCAGCAGAAAATCCTTCTATGCTCAGCAAGACAGCAATGCATCTAAAGACTCAGATGAATCCTCAGGAGAAGACGGAACCTCTGAATTTTTACTGATGGCCATAGAAGATCTTGAAGGACTCTTGCTAAAAGAAGAAGAAGAAGGGGAAGTCGACCTTGAGGGGGAGCTAAGAAGTGCTCTGGAGGAGATTGACAGACTCAAACTAAAATGCAGAAAAAAAAAAGAGATTCTCCTAAAATGTGTGAAAGAAGAACAAAATTCAGAAGTCCTCATGCAGCTGAAGGTAAAGCTTGAAGAAGCCAAGAAGATAGAAGATATGTTACTTCAGCAAATCAAAGATAAAACTCGAGAATAAGAGAAGCTGGAAGAAGAATTTCTATGTCTGAGAAAGAAATTAGAAAATACTCAAAGGAAAGTGGTTATAAACTCTTCCCAAACAACAAGCTCTATTAAGTTGAATGAAATTTTGGTTGCTCAAAGATCCCCTATGATAAAGACTGGAATAGGCTACGAATGAGAATCAAGTAAAGGAAAAGAAAAGGTTGACAGAGAGATTATTTTTGTAAAAGCAAAGAAGAATGATGAAGTAGCTCAAACAACTCCTACAAAAGAAGAAATCTGCAATAAGGGAGACAGAGATCAGAAGAAACCACTAGTAGCAAAGAATGTAATAAATACTAAGACCCTTGAATATGTAAAATTTGGAAACCATCAAAGAATTTTCTTCCCTCCAATGAAGAATGCCACCTGTTATGTCTGCCACAAGTTGGGACACATTGCTACATATTGTCATGCAAGAAGGAGTAATTCAAACCAGCAAAAGATGCAAACATTGAAGAGACTGCCTCAAGCAAACAAATGGAAAAGACAACCTTACATCAGGTATGCAAATAGCTTCTATGGTTACTGCTTTTATTGTAAGGAATTTGGTCATAAAATCATTGAGTGTAGAAAGTATGGACAAAGATTGATGTTTAACACCTCAAGGAGGTTTATGAATCAAATAAATTCTACAAAAACTATAATCAAATGTTGTATATGCAATCAAGTTGAACATATGTCTTCCAAATGTCCTCTAAGAAGATGGAGGTCATCACCTCACAAAATATACAAAACAAAAGGGTGCCTCCAGTGGATAAAGAAGGTGAATAAATGTGACCTGGCTCTAACTGCTCAAGATCTGAAAAGTAAATGGTACTTGGAAAGTGGCTGCTCTAAACACATGACAGGAGACAAAAGTAAGTTTATTACTCTTGATGAAAATAAATCTGGCAATGTTACTTTTGGCAATGATAAATCAAGTAAGATCAGGGGAAAAGGCTCAATCAGCATAGATAATGGAAGAGGAAAGGCCCAAGATGTACTATTTGTAGATGGGCTGAAAGCAAATTTACTGAGTGTCAGTCAGATGTGTGACAAAGGCTGTGAAGTTCTCTTTAAAGCACAAGACTGTGAAGTCAGATCAAGCACAACAGGAAAGACTCTGCTCAAAGGTGTCCGAACAGAGAGTAATGTGTACATAGTAAAAGAGGAGGATGAAGCCTGCCATCTGAGCAAACTTGAGGAGTCATGGTTATGGCATAGGAGATTGGGACATCTCAGTTTCGACCATATCATCAGACTGAGTAAGAAGAAAGCTGTCAAAGATATGCCTGAAATAAAGAGGCCTTCAAATACCATATGCAAATCTTGTCAATTTTGGAAACAAACTTGCACATCCTTTAAATCTAAAGATGAGCTATCAACTAGAAGACCACTCCAGCTTGTGCACATGGATCTGTGTGGACCTGCAAGAACTAAAACACCAAGTGGAGAATCCTACTTCATGTTGATAATAGATGATTTCTCCAGAATGACATGGGTTGCTTTTCTCAAGAACAAATCGGAAGCACTGGAAAAGTTTAAGATATTCAAAGCATTAGCAGAAAATCAAACTGGATGCAAGCTAAAGTGTATCAGATCAGATAGAGGAGGAGAATTCACAGATTATGACTTTGCATACCTATGTAATGAACATGGAATAAAACAAAAATTTACCATTGCAGGGACACCTCAACAGAATGGAGTAACAGAGAGACAAAACAGGTCTGTACAACAAATAGCCAGAGCTATGATGCAAGAGAATAACATTACTCAAAATTTTTGGGCAGAAGTTGTACACACAGCAGTACATATTCTAAACAAAGCTCATTTAAGACCTAACAGTGATAAGACACCTTATGAACTATGGCATAGTAAACCTGCATCAATCAAGCACTTTAGAGTCTTTGGCAGCAAGTGTTACATAAAGAATAATGATGAAACTCTTGGAAAATTTGATGCAAGAGCTGATGAAGGAATATTTCTAGGATATGCATCCAAAATTAAAGGGTACAGGTGCTACAACAAGACTCTTCGAAAAATAGTTGAATGTATTGATGTGAGATTTGATGAAGAAATTCCAAACAATACAAGAAATACAGGCTGCTGCAGTCCATCAGAAAACCATGAAGAGGAAGACTAGAATAATGATGAAATAAGCAAGACAACAAAAGATGTAGAGCTGAGCTCGAAAACCCCCTCAAGATATACTCAGAAGAACCATCCTGAAGAACAGATCATTGGAGATAAGAAAGCAGGGGTCCAGACAAGAAGGCAGCTAACAGAACAAACTGAAGAAGTATACATAGCCTTGCTGTCACAAATAGAACCAAAGAAATTTGAAGAAGCCAGCAAGGACAAGTCTTGGGTGAAAGATATGAATGAGGAACTAGACCAAATTGAAAAGAACAATACCTGGGAACTAGTTCCTAGACCTATTGAAAGGAATATCATTGGTTCAAAATGGGTATTCAAAAACAAAATGAATGAGCAAGGACAATTAATCAGGAATAAAGCTAGGCTGGTCTGAAAAGGATACTCACAAATTGAAGGACTTGATTATGAAGAAACATTTGCCCCAATAGCCAGAATGGAAGCTATCAGAATGTTCCTGGCATTTGCATGCTACCAAGACTTCAAGGTATATCAAATGGATGTAAAGTCTGCTTTTCTTAATGGAGATCTAGAAGAAGAAGTATACATGGAACAACCAGAAGGCTTCTCATTGACAGACAAAGAAGACTATGTATGCAGACTGAAGAAGGCCCTATATGGACTGAAATAGGCTCCTCGTGCTTGGTACTCAAGACTGGATAAACATTTGCAAAAACAGGGTTTTAAGAGAGGTGGAGTAGACATCAATCTATACATAAAAGCCCTTGAGAATGAACTCCTGATTGTTGTAGTGTATGTTGATGACATTATGTTTGGAAGCAACAAAGATGAACTAGAAAAAGAGTTTGCTGATGAGATGAAAACAGAGTTTGAAATGTCTATGATTGGAGAGCTCGGTTTCTACTTGGGACTACAAATTCAACAAAAGAACACAAGCACCTTCATCTCTCAAGAAAAATACCTAAAAGAAGTGCTGAAAAAATTCAAAATGGAAGCTTGCAAACCTGTGTCAACTCCCATGACCACAGGTTGCAAGCTGTGTGCTGATGATGAGTCTGCTGATATAGATCAAAAACTCTACAGATCCATGATTGGAAGTCTATTGTACCTGACTGCATCAAGACTAGACATCATGCTAGTAGTAGGACTAGTGGCTAGATATCAAGCAGCACCTAAACAAAATCACCTTCTTGCAGTCAAAAGAATATTTAGATATCTACAAGGAACAACACTGTATGGACTTTGGTATCCTAAAAGCAAAAACTTCACTTTATCAGCATACACAGATGCAGATTGGGCCAGCTGTGTGGATGACAGGAAGAGTACAAGTGGAGGTGCTTTCTATCTAGGAGAAATTCTGGTGGCATGGTTAAGCAAGAAAAAAACATCCATCTCTCTGTCTACAGCTGAAGCAGAATATATAGCAGCAGCAGCATGTTGCACACAAGTCATGTGGATGAAGCAAACTCTTCAAGACATGAAGGTAAGCATTGATGAACCTATTTCAATCAAATGTGATAATACAAGGCTATAAGTATATCTAAAAATCCTGTACTTCACTCAAAAACTAAACATATCCCAATCAAATATCATTTCCTCCGAGAACAAGTGGCTCAGAAGATAGTAAAGCTGGAATATGTACCAACAAAAGAGCAGACAACTGATATATTTACCAAACCTCTTGCTAGAGAATCATTCCAATATTTGAGAAATAAACTAGGGGTAGTATCTGCAGATGCTATTCTCTGATTTAAAGAGAAAGAAAAATTTCATGGGGAGAACAAAACGAAAATATCATTCCAGGGGGAGAACAGCCTGTAAGAATCAGGTCCTCAGGATCAAAGGATTAAGGCAAAATAACACCAAGTTATTATCCTAGAGTTAACTGCGTTATTCAAGCATCAAAAGTCTATGAAGTATCATTATTCTCACTTTTAACTCTATACAAGTGAAAGAACTGTATCAATTTACAGTGTACATTCAAAATCGATAATCCTCAAAGTGTTCTCTCAACAAGTCTTATACATCACAATGGTACACAGAAGCCAGAAGAGAGCCTAAACATAACTTAGAAAGAGGAAACGCAAAAAGAAACCCTTTTCCATTGATGTCAAAGGGGGAGGAAGAGCAGGCAAACAGGAAGAGAAACAATAGGAGAAAGAGAAGGCAAAAGAGAAAATGTATTGCCATCAATACCAAAGGGGGAGACTGTTGGAAATATTGTCACTGATGGAAAAGGAGGTAGCAAATGCAGAGACAGGAGCAGATGCAGAGACAGGAACAGATGCAGAGACAGGAGCAGATGCAGAGACAGGAACAGATGCAGAGACAGGAGCAGAGGCAGAGGTAGAGGAAGCAAATACGAAGACAGAGGTGTTATCACTGCTGTTATTCCAAGAATAGAGAACTATGCGTTATATATATGGCTGGACTATGTTGAAATTCGCAGTATGAAGAAGACGGAACCATAGTCGACAACATATAAATGGCGGAACCAAAGTCAAAGGAGCGGAACTCTGCATTGGAGGCGGAATCATAGTCGAAACAAAAAATTATATATATATATAATTGAAATGTGAAGGAATTAGCGTTAAAACGGTGTATTGAACTATTAAATTAAAACCTTGAGCGGAACCTGGAGCGGAGGAGAGGAGCAGAACCGAGACTTGTGAACAGTAACGGTGGGTTGAAGTGAAACCATGGTTTTTTCCGCACCACCATCCATCGGAAAGAGGTATTGGAGGAATGGGCAGCGATTCCATACATGAATCGACACGTGGCCTGTGGACCGTTTCAAAACCGCCCTTTAAAGTGCAATTTCGTGTGTTATACACCGACCAAAGACGCCGAGCGAAATGGATATAAACCGTCGATCTGGCGGAGGAGCATCAGACGAAGATCATTGAACGAAGATGCGCGAATTTTAATGAAAGAGCCCGGAAGATAGCTAGGTACGGGTGCGCGCGTTTGGTTGGTTATTAATTGTATGTGTGGGGCCCAATCAAACATGCACTAAGGTTTATTATATGGTCATAAGGTTTCAATTTAATAAAGGCGCGTAGTTAAAGGACGAGGATAGATATATGCAATGAATTTTGGTTATATTAATAAGGTTTGCCGAGTTATTAACATACGGTGGAATATATTAAAAGAGTCTGACTAAGGTTTCAAATAAATAAAAGATTTCCAATTATTGTTGAAGGCATAATATATTATGTATAATGACTGTATATGTGAATTGGTGGCGCGCTGGCGGTGGTGCATGGTGGAGCCACCACAAAGTGGTGTTTACGGGGGCTCCACTTTGTCGGTACGCATCAGCTAGGGTGAGGCCCCGTAGTTCACCACAACCGTTGATCGCTTGGTCAACCGCGATCGGCCAATCAACTACGGGGGGTGCCTTCCCGTTAACCATAGAGCGGTTCGACCTCCCGTAATCCGTTGATCTCTGTCGACGTGCTCCCATTTTAACTCCGCGCTGGTTATCCATGCTGCCGCCTGCAACTGATCCGGCAGATGAAATTACATTCCAGCAGTTAGCGCATATGTACATATAAGAGATTGCCGGATGAGAAAATGGTTGGACACGAAACTTTGAATGCAATTAAAAAGTGGGAGCAGATATTTGTTTTGTTAATAAGGCAAATTGTTTCCTGTAAAATGAAACCAAAGATTATACAGTTGATGGCATATGGTAAAGATTGGGAGCACTGATATATCCGTGTGATTAAAAAGGGTTTATAAAAACGCAGAGTTATATTTAAGTTTGACTAAAAGACAGCTGTACATACAGCTGTTATATAAATGGAATGAACAAGAAAAATACAGGGATTCAGAAGAGCAGTGAACAGGTGAAATGTATAGATGACAGTAAACAAAGATGGTGTAGAACAGTTTCTTAAGAGCAGTAGAAAAAGACAAAATCCAGTAAGCCAAAGTTCAGAAGAGCAGCTGAGTGATATTGAAATATGTAATTTAGAATGTGAATGTAAATGATGTAATTATATTTTATTGTTTGTGATGCAAAGGAAAGTTTCCTAAGGAAAAGACAAAATCCCACTGTAGCATAAAATTTGTACATATTGTAGTAATTCTAAAATTGAGTTGAAAAGAAGAATAAGAAGACAGAAGCCAAAGAGTCATGACTGTTCACTTCAAATTCCTTGTGAAATACAAACAGTCATGTGAGAATTTCTATATATAATATCAATTTTGATAAGCTCGATGTGAGGGAGTCTCTTATAAACTGCGAATGCGAGTATAGAAAGAAAGTGGAAAGAAAATCGAAAAATGAAAGCTACGGATCGGAAGTGATATGAGTAAATACGTGGCAAACACTAATTTTGTTGAATTGAGGAAGTTGGAGTTTCCTATCAGAGAGTTGTTGCTTGATAGGCGTCGATTATGTTGAATAGAGGTTAAAACCTCACATGGGTTGGTGCTGAGAAAATTGAAAGGAGTTGGTGCTTCTGCAGAGTTGTAGCTTGCTGAAGGGTAAAGATAGGAAGCCTCACAGCAGAGGTTGGTATCTGGCGCAGTGGTGAGAGGGAGTTGGAGCTTGCCTTTTACATCACAATAATAATAAAAGATGGTTTTCTCATACATGGGTTTCCACTTATATCTGATGTCTCTGTGCATGATGTTTATGTGTTGATCTGATTTATATCATCTGCTTAATACCTGCTGCTCGCATGTTAGGTCTGCTGTTCTATTAGATTGATAATTACTGCTCATATTCTAAGATTAATTACATATTAAGCTGGACATGAAATGAAGATGTGTGTTAGTTTGAATAAAAGGTTTAAAAAGTCTATGAATGTGTTAAACTGATTCACCCCCCCCCCCTCTCAGTTTAACTAAGAGCTCAACACATAATGGGTCAAGTGGTTACCTCTGGTTGAATGGTGGCATAACACTTCCTTCCATACTGCAACAAAAAATACCCCATTTATGGCACTTTATTGATATCATCCACCATCCATCAAATCATCTTTAAGAGAAAATTCTAAGGTTCAAGTAGTGGAATATCACATAGAACATCAAAAACAAGTTCTCTGACTCTTAAAGGATAACCTAAATTTGGCACAAAATCGAATGGAACAACAGACAGATCAACATCACAATGAGAGACTGGGTATTTTTACAGCTACAACCATATAAACAAATGTCTCTCAAGCAAGCTAAGAAGGATAATAAATTATCACCCAAGTACTATGGTCCTTACAAGGTGTTGCAAAAGATTGGTACTATGGCATACAAATTGGAGCTTCCTAATTCATCTCAAGTGCACCCAATTTTCCATGTTTCATTCTTAAAGAAGGTTATAGGTGAAAAAATTCCAGTTCAAACAATATTGCCAGAACTTGATGAAGAAGGAAAAATAATATTGGAAGCTGGAGCAGTTACAGAAACTAGAACTTGACAGCTACGAAATCGATCAATTTGAGAGTATCTCATCAAGTGGAAGAACTTACCCACTGAATATTCCACATGGGAGGATGATAATTTTATACAAAGGCATCCAAAGCTACTCAAACATTGAGGACAACACTTTTTTGAAGGAGAGGGGCATGTTAGATCCCTATATTACTAGTGTAGTCCATTATTGTTATTAGTGTAGCACCCTTATTGTTATTTTTGTACCCCTATAGCCCCAATATTGTTATTATTGTGCCCCATAAAAAGCCACTATTATTATTGTGCCCTTACATTATTATTTTTAGGTCGACCAGGCTTATATTGTGACCCCATTGAATCATATATATAGAAAGGAGGTTTTTTCATTTGTATCATCCAAGAATTATTCATTTATGTAATGTAAAAGAGGTTCCCCCCTCGAAGTGGTTGATTTATAAGGCGTTGATCTCTCTTTTCTTCTATTTTTGGAGTTGGTTTCATAACAATGTGAAAGAGCATCAGATAACAGATAAACCAATACATTATAATCAACGATGTTTTTAGTAGAGCAGTCAATGAAAATTCCTTGCATGCTTACTAGCTCGCCATTTGGAGAAAATATATCCCATGCTACAGAGGATAGGTTTCAAGTACTACATCTAGAACCATTGACATAACCAATGTACGGTTCGAGAGAGGTTGGCATATGCAAACCAGAGTAAAAAGGATCAACAGAAACAATGGAAAATCTCAAAAACACACTGTAAACAGACTTAACATACCTATAGATAGTATGTACACAATGTACTACGCATGGGATCAATCATAGTATTTTTTGAGATACAACCCATTTCTAGGTTGTGACAGAGGAATTCCATTGAGATATACTAAATCATAAGCCCCTTTTTCAAGGACACGCTTGAAAATCTACGGGCCCAACCACATAGGTTGGAAATTTCCTGGGCCTGACTTATCAACCTCCTAGTCATGTAAGAGTACTAGATCTCCTTCTGAGAAGACTCTAGGCTTGACACTTTTGTGATATTTCACTTTGATTTTATGAGCTTCATTGGCTAAAACAACATCATGCCGAGTCTCATCCAAATGAGTCAGATGCAAAAGAGGCTCCTTTTCTACAGAAGTAGCAGGAAGAAGTTTAATAGCTAGTTTCAGTGATGGAATTTCGCATTCAATGGGAAGGATCGATTCTAGACCATAGACCAACTAGAAGGGTGTGAATATGGTAGAAATCCTTACTGACTCTTCGATATGCCCACAAGGAAGCATAGAGAAGTAAATGGTAGTTTGATTTATGGATCCCTATCATGCATTGAAGCATAGTCTTAAGGACTTTGTTGATAGCTTCAACTTGTCTGTTAACCTGAGGATAATAGGGAGCAGAATTTTCATGTGAAATTACCAATTTGGCAGTTAATTATGTCATCATATGATTCTAAAAATTCTTCCCATGATCTATAACTATTGCTTGCGGAACACCAAACTCAGCAATCATGTGGTTAAAGAAAAAGTACACAGTTGTTTTTCCAGTGTTATTGAACATAAGCATCACTTTGGCCCACTTATTAAAGTATTCAACAACGACAATGATATATCCATGCCCCCTGGCCGAAAGAGGGTTACATGTCATAAAGTTGATACATCATTTCGAAAAGGTACCAACAACGATAATGGGATGCAATGGAGCAGGTGGAGCATGGAATTTATGATCGTATATATGGAACACATGACACTTCTCGACTATGAGGATACAGTCACAGAAAATGGTGGGCCAAAAGTAACTGGCACATAAGATCTTTTGTGTGATAGCATAACCAGATAAATTTCCTCCACATGCCCATGAATGATAGTCATTAAGAACTTTCTTGGCCTCCTTGAGAGTGAGGCACCTCTGTAAAATTGTATCGATACAAAAATGGTAAAGGGTGTCGTCGAGAATCACATAATTTCAGGATTGATAACGTCACTGCTCAGAGTGAGAGGTATTAGGTCGGAAAGTTTGGTTCTGGAGATAAATAAAAAATTATCCATACCATAGGTCAGATGACGAAATCAGAAACAATGACTCGTCAGGGATAGAATCTTCAGATGTATATTTTGTAGCAAGGGAATGGAGATCACACATTAGTTCAGTGAAAACTAGGGATTTCTTCGACTTGTATTTGATGAATTCCAGGTTGAAATATTGGATAATAACAATCCACTCAGAGTACTTCCCCCCTAGAAATTGACGTGAAAGTATGTATGTTATAGGTTTCAAATATGAAATGACCATAGTTTTCTGAAGAAATATGAAATGGTGAAATATCTGGATGGCTTGAATGATTTCCAAAGCTAAAATTTCTACATGAGTATACCAGATCTTGATATCATTTAGGTTCCAACTCAGATAATAAATGGGAAGTTCAGTCCTGATATCGTCTTCCTAGACCAACACCATGGATATAGTAGAGATGGAGGCAGTGAGATACAGGAAATAGTCACGATGATAGTCAGGGGGATATAAGGGAGATGCTCGAACCAGTACATCTTTCAAGGCATCAATTTTTTTTTGTGAAACATCATCCCAATGGAGGGGATTCCCTTTTTTCAATAAGCGAGTAAATCATTTCATCATCTCAATGTAATTGGGGATGAATCTCCTTAAGAAATTAGCTCTCCCTTGTAGTATTTGTAATTGAACGAGGGTAGAAGGCACACAAAAATCAACGATTGCCTGTAATTTCAGAGGATCGATATGAAATCCCTATTTTGAAATAAAAAACCAAGGATTCTACCAAAACCAATAAAAACACACACATTTTTGCGGGTTAAGTCAAATGTTGTAATGTCGAAAATAGAGAAAAATTACTTGTAAATGCAGTGGGTGATCAACCTGATGCTTAGAATGAACAAGGAGATCATCCAAATAAGGTTTCATGATATACTTAATGTCATGGAAAACATAATCCATCTCACATTGAAATGTGGCCCCTGCGTTCTTGAGGCTGAATGGGATTTTTCTATAAGAAAAATTACCCCAGGGAAAAATAAAAGTGGTCTTAGGTTGGTCTGCCAGGAGAAAGTTGATTTTATTGTAGCCTAAGAATCCATCCATAAATGAATAAATCTTCCAACCAGTGCAATCATCAACAATTTGGTTAATAAACAGGGTTGGATAGTTGTCTTTGGACAAGCTCGATTAACATCCTGATAACCAACACATACTCGAATCATGCCCTATTTCTTCATGACAGGGACAACGTTTGACACCCAATTGGTTAAAGGAATGGGGTATATGAAACCAACCCGAAGAAGCTTTTCAATTTCAACTTTTATCCCAACAACCTTTTTAGGATAGACTGGGCGGAGGCGTTGTCGGACGACTTTGGCATCATGATACATCTTAATTTCATGCACCACTATGTTTGGGTTGATACCTACCATATGTTCATATATCCAAGCAAAGACATCTCTAAACTCACGAAAATGGGCTCGGTAGATCTTGATTTTAGATGAAGAACAAGATGCTTCGATGTGAATATTATTAATTATTCCTGGTTTGATTTAAATATCGAGAGGAATGGTTTATTCAATATTTGAGAGGTTATTCTTAGAGTCGATCTCATGAATGGAAAAATAATTCATAGAGGATTCAAAAAAATTAGGTAGGTACAAACCACCGAGATTATCTTCTATGGAATCGAGAAAGGAGGAACGACGGTGATGCTCATCCCATGGCGTGTCGTCTGACATCATGATATCCATGATGCTTTCGTCAGTTGGGAATATGTGCAAGAAAGGATCATAGGGTGTGCCATAATCCAATGATCAATCCACCGAATTAATCGAAGAAAAAATACGGGCCACGCAAGCTGAGTAGATGGCTTCGTAATATTTCTCAATGGGGCTAAGAAGCATTTGGTCACCGAAACTTTGGATGGCAATTTCACCTGGTACAATCCATGGATTAGCCAAGACCGTAGAAGATGATATCATATTGATATAAGCAAACGAAGGTGGGGAGTTGGAAGGGGGAGGAGGAGGGAGTGAAAAATTACCCATAAACAATGAATCCTTCAATAATCCAACATAGGAATGTAGGGCTTCCCCTACAAGAGGGACACTTCTGGTAACATTGGAATCAGAGGAAAATAAGTTGATTTGATCTATGGCCACGATCCCACCTTTATGAGGAATGGATATCATTTGGAAGTAAGTTGAAATGAAGACAACCATAGCATAAACCCATCTGCATCCCAGTAGAAGAATATAATCAATAGGTTCGTCAATAAATTCTACTTCAATGAAGACGGTTTTTCCCCCAAGTTCCACTTGGAGGGAATTAAAAATCCCATAGGGTTTATATGTCCTCCCATCAAAGGATTTTAATGTGGTGGTTGATTGATTCAGTTGAGGTGAACCAATTTCCTTCCAACAAGACATGGACATTATATAGACCGAGGATCCATCATCCATAATAGAACGATGAATTTTATTACCATGGAAAGTGACATGGATCATAAAATATAACTGAGCTGGAAGCCAAGGGATATAGTTTTCATGAGATAAAACCACTAGGTTGGAATATGATGGGTCCATACATCTAATATCTGACAACAAGGGCTTCTTTTGGGCAGGGAAGTTTTCCAACACCTCAAGAGTTGACATAGCTGATGGAGATTGAGCTAAGTCTTCAACTACATTGTAAATTTGGGCAACTCTTGAACGAGGGTTGTAAGAAGACTTATGGATAAAACCCTTAATAGGGTTGATAATAAATTCCAAAGGAAGAGTAGAATCAGATGAGGTCGGTGCTGAAATGGTAGGTTGATCAGTAACCTAGCCATTCGGTGGATTCACATTACCATAGTATTTATTCCGAGTGTCCACCAAAACATTAGATTTCAGCTTTGAGGAGTAAAGCATCAAAACCGTGTTAAAGGAAGACACATCCCAGGAAACCATATGAGTCTCCTGATTGGGAAACGGGCTAGTCAACACAGTGGGAGAAGTGGATGATTTAAGAAACTGATTCACTTCAGCGTGGTGTGGAAAATCACATGTAAAGTGATCCTCGTTTCAAATCAAGCATGGGTATCGAGGCTTTCGTTTCTCATCAATAGATGAAATTTTTTGTTTATCCTATGGTGAGGAATCCTTATTTTGCTTGACTTTACCTTTCTTCTTGATTCTAGGTTGTTGTTGAGATTTTACTTTATGAGATGAAATGGAATTTATCTCAGAAGAAAAATCTGCAGGAGGGTGGGATTGAGGGTTTTGAGAAGGAGCAGTGAGAGCAATACCAGATGGTTTACTCGCTAGCTGCGAACTGGCAAAACCAATAATTCCATCAATGGCATGAGATTCTTTACTAGGTGGAAGAGGAACAATGTTCGAAGGTCTCGAAGAATTTGGTATCTTATCATAGAGCATGCCCAATTAGATATAAACCATATCTAAATATTGAGCATGAGAAGTTAATTTCTCTTTGGTGAAGTCTCCAAATTTAGACACATCTTCTGTTATGGGAGCTAATAGATATTGATGAACCATTCCTCTAACAACTGATCGGGGGCAAAGGTATTGACCAACCGGCGACAACAACTCCACTCATGAATGTGATATGAAATGTGAGTGGAATCTGATTGTTTGAAGTTAGTCAATAGTTCTGTTCTAGTTCACATGTGATGGGTAACTGGAAATGTGTAAGAAGGTGGTGGCTAAAGTGTTTAAATCAAATAGAATCATCATTGAGGGATTTGGATGGACACCATAGATGATATGTCATGACATGAGTCAACGAATATTCTCAAGGAATCTCATTTAATTTTGGGATACCAGAAGGAAAATTGGTGGTAATAATCAGCCACCATGGCGAATTAGAAATGGAGTTGTTAGTAAGTCGAGTTAAGTCATGTAATTCGAAAGTAGCCACAAAAGGAAATAATCGATTAAATTTCAGAGGAATATGAACTGGGTAAGAAGGAATAGCTTGAGAAATGAGTACTTCCATGCTTGGATAAGGAGGGTTCTGATAATAAGGAACCTGGTGACCATGATATGGAGGATTTTGATAACCAACATACAAATGAGTTTGCTACCCAGCCCTAGGATGACGATAAAGATGATAGAATGGTTGGGTCTAGATCTTTTGGACTTGAAAAGAAATGATGAGGTCCATACTTTTGATCGATATGTGTTTCTATTTCCCCATGGTATGGTGGGTTCAGTTGAGACTGCACAAAATTTTAAAGAATTTGACCTACCAAAACTTGAGGAGTACCTTGTGCAAGTGATTGAGAAGATGAGGTATCTTGTATAGTTTGACTAAGTGGTACCTGGGGAGAACCATATATTATTGGAATAGGATGTAAAGGTTGGCTCACATGTATTTGAGCTTGTTGAGGTGCTGATGGATAGATAGGAATTTGCGATGATGGTGCAGTTTGAGGTTCAACAATCGATCCCAAAATGAATCGGTTTGAATGGGTAAAGTAGGGTGCCAAACAATGGCGACCATTCTTGGATAATGTGAACTATAATTAAGTGGATTACCATATTGAGGCATACCAACAATAGGTTCCCCCCTACCAAAGGAGGAGGGGATGATGGAGGTAACTGTGATCCAGATGGAAGGTACCCAACATAAGGAGAGTTAGGTTGTTGAGGGTAGATTTGTCCACTGATATATGGACCAACCTGCTGCTCTATTTTAGGTGTAGTTGGAGGAATAAGAGAAGACTATGTGGCATTCATAAGATAAGTACTAGACATTTTTCCCAAATTATATGAAATGGGAGAGGTCCAAGGACTGGAAGCCACACCAAAAAAGGTACCAAATAATGACTGATAACTAGGCAGGACGGACGATCACCATACAAATGAGTTTTTGGTGATGTTGTGAACATAGATGAGGAAGCGATACCTGATTTCTAAACCATAGTGGTGGACATGGGTTGGGAGTTTGAATGAGTTCTAGTCATGGTTAACAATCCTAATGAATATTGTCGCGAGAGATCCCCTGATAGGCCCAAATAATTAGGTAAAGAAGATTATGTTGGAGTTTGAATATGCAGAAGAGGAATGATTTGATAAAAATAAGGTCCTTCCCAATGAACATGAGTAGAAGGATGAGGCTCTTCTTGAGGGATCTCTTCAATACTCAGAAGTTCGTATGAAAGAGGTTATTTTTCGGGTCCAAGATATATTGGTTCTTTTTGAGACAAAGGAAGAGAAGAGGAAGGCCCCGAAGAATCCAGTGAAGATAATTGAGGCTCCTCAAGTTAAATAACCTTAGGAAACAATGTGTCTGACTTAGGAAGGTCAGGTTCAATGACCTTAGGTAACAAAGTTTTAGGGACTTATGTTTCAATTGTGTCAGTGTCATCAATAGGAGAAGATATAGTCTCGGGTTCAAAACTCAAATAGACAAATTATTCTGGCAAATCTGTATCAAGAGGAGGGCCAGAAGTAGTGTCTGAAGTTCCTGATTTGGTATTTTTCACTTTATTACGTTTTTTTCATTGGTTAGGAGAAGAATCTAGAAGAAGAGAAGGCTCATTTTTCATTCTATGCGAACGACGGGGAGGTGGATTTTTTTCTTCCACATTGGATAATGAATTTTATTAAAAAAAAAAGAAATAAATAAATAAAAAGGTAATCTAGGCATAAAAGGATTTCCAAGCAATCGTGAATTGCGATATACACCTTGTCGAACCAAGGAATTAAAGTTCGGCATCAAATATCCACGAATTTTGTGTTCAGTGTATCACAGTATACAAGGCGACAATCTAGGTTGCCTATGGATGGACAAAAACCTATATGGGACTCCCAAAATATACTCGATGGTACGTGGGAGTGTAGTCCATAGTAGTGTTGTCCAATGCGTAACCTTTCGATGAGAGCATTCCCATATACTTTTCATACGTGGAGCACCATCCGATATACTTGAAGGTACATGGAGAATGATCCTATACACTTACGTACATGGAATTATATTTCACCCCTGGGATGCAATGCTAGAAAATAATGACAACTCCTATGTTTAACGACGCTGGAACACGTCTCTAGCCTAGACCTCTAAATGTTTGCGTTAATGTTACAAATACTCCTTAGGTTGATTCAATAAATTTTACTTTTTATCTTTGATTAAGTTACAGTTTTTGGGCTCACCAAAACTATCACTTGAATATCCTAAAATAAAAATTTAGCATGAAAAACAAAAATATTTTATCTTTCAATGAAAATCTAGCTAAGTAAGGGAAAAAAAATCAATATTCAACACACAATATGTATCAAAAAAGATGCAAGATGCAATTTCCTTTTCAATGAAATTGTTCCTATACTAATGCACATACAAAAACCTAAATGATAATGCACAATTTTTATTTTCACCACACTTAATTTTTTAGAATTAAGAAAACTAGGATGCAAATGTTCAATTAGTGATTCAATTACACTTTTCAGAATGAGGACTCAAACAAAAATTCATCCAAACAATTAGAAATCACAGAAAATCAGTTTGCAAGCGACCAAATGATAAGAACAAAGAAAAACCAAAACCAATTCTTACCAATGGAAAACAAACAAAAATGAAATCCAAATGAAGGTTTTAGAGAGACCACAAGAAACTTAAGACTCAGGGAAGTTCTTCTCGAAGCAGGCTGCTCAAAAATAGGCTCAAAAACCAAGGGAAAATTTGTGCAAAAATAAGGGCCAACATTGGTGCAAAGGAGGCACTAGTGCTTTGCAACCCTAGGACAGAGTGGGTTTGAGTGAGGTGAAACGCTCTGTCAGAGGCAATAAGGGAGCATTGGGCCCAGGGAAAGAGGTTTTGAGCACAAGAATTGAAAAAAAGGCTGAATGAAACCACTTCCTAGGTCTGTTCTTGTTTGGATGATACAACAAAGGTCTGTCAAGGAGGTAACCAAACATAATGGACAAGGAAAACCACCGAGGGAATAATCCATTCCCCATTATGGTCACCAATTTTTTATACGATATTTACGATTGCGGACAAAAGTATCTCCCCTAGGTTTGGTGGTCAACCTAGAATAACAAAGAGACAAGGAACCCAATGTTTTTCCTTAAGGTAAATAGACGACGGAGTGAGGCCTACCTCGAACATGTCACACGCTTCGCTCCTTCTTCATCTTGGAAGCTCCAATTCCAACTCTGATTTCCAAAATTAGAACCTGAATAGTCAGATAACACAAGCCAAGAAACTACGAGATCCATGGAGTATCATATAAATACTCTATTCAATATATCAACATGGTATTGAAATATATGAATCAACATCACATACAGGAAAACAGAGAATTATTTTCATTAATATAAATAGGAGATTGCAACCATAAGTAGAAGTTGATTTTGTAGAATAGCTCCTCCAAGTTGTTAACTTGTCCTTACCTTGTCATAGTATGAACCTCCAATCACCCTAATGGATCAGATAATAAGCACTCACTACAACAACATAAGGGCATAGTCTATCCAAAGCCAACTATTCATTCAGTCTTCATTCTCACCTTTTCATAAGAAAGATGGTAAATACATAGGAGAGTAGGGTAAGTTGAGAGTTCTTATCCAATTTCCATTCTAAGGTTTTAGATCCACCTTTGATGGAGGGATAGGAACAAAGGATAAGTGGTGAAAAATCCAAAGTATGCTAGGATAGGATCCAAATGTTTAATCCAAGGTAAGCAATTGAAATAACTTTTGGAAACTCCTAGAAAGTGAAGCTTCTAGAATCCTGATCATTCTCTTGTAATTCTAGAACCAACAAGGGTGAAAAAGGGAGGAACCTACTAGTGACGAACTTTGGCCACAGTGGAGAAACCTGTAGGTGCTTTCACCCCAGTAGGCTTATAGGGAACGTTGGTCCTAAAAATACCTTAGATGATGTAGTTTAGGGCTGAAATTATAGGGGATGAAAGGTACATGTTAGGGCTTTGTGCAAGATGATGACAAGGAGTAACAAGATTTTGATTGATCCCATTAGGAGGCTTATTTTTAGGATGTGACAAAATGGCCTATAACACATGTGTTCAAAAAATAGTTGCAGAAGTATTTGTTGGTTTTATTTGATGACATTCTAGTCTACAATACAAATTGGGAGGATCACCTCAAACATTTGTACAAAGTGTTGGAAATTTTGGAGGAACAAGAGTTTTTTGAAAAAGAGCCCAAGTGTGATCTTGGTATGAATGAGATGCTCTATTTTGGGCATGTGATCAAGGAAAATAAGGTTCAAGTGAATCAAGAGAATATCAAGGTAATCATTACATGGCCTACCCCAAAGAATGTGATTGAATTGAAGATATTTCTGGGCCTTTGCACATATTACAATAATTTTTTTAAGGGGTTATCACAACTGAAAACACCAATTACAGACCTCACAAAGAAGGGATATTTCAGTTGGTCTGTTGAAGAACATGAAGCCTTTGAGAGAATGAAGGAGGTAATGAGTTCATGTCCTATGCTAACACTACCAAATTTCACTCAACCATTCGTGCTTGAGTGTGATGCTTCAAGGATAGGGGTAGGAGGAACATTAAATCATAATCACCACCCCATTTCGTTTGAGAGCCAAAAACTCAAGGACTATGAGTGCCATTACTCAATATATGATAAAGAGATGTTTTCCATTATGCATGCATTAGCAAAGTTTAGACAGTACTTAGTGGGAAATAGGTTTAAAGTGAAGACTAATCATAACAACTTGCGGTTCTTCATGGAGCAGAAGGAGTTGAGTGAGAGACAGTATAAGTGGATTATAAAACTACATGCATATGATTTTGAGCTCGAATATGTGAAGGGAAAGAACAATGTGGTATAAAATTCCCTTTATAGAATGTCATCCACTCTCTCTCTTATGGAGATTACAGGTGACTACAAATACCTCCTATTGGTGAAGTAATCCAGAAGAAAAATTTCTTGCAATATCCTTGACGGGCTAATATAGGATGAAAATTATCGTGTCATAGATGGAATTATTTAATATAAATGCCAGATGTATATAGTACCAGAGTCTCAATTCAAGGAAAACAAAACAAAGCAAAGCATACTCACCCGACAGGGTTGCTTCAGCTGTTTCCCATCCTAGAGAAAAAATGGGAAAGAATTTCCATGAATTTCACCATAGGATTTTCCCAAGTGTAGAGGAAGGACCTATTTATGTGGTGGTGGATAAGCTCACAATTTTTTCACACTTCTTTCCCATACCTTCCAAATTTTCAACAACACAAGTGGTATAGTTGTTCTTCAAAAAGGTATTCTGATTACATGAGATGTCGAAGACCATTGTGAGTGATAGGGACAACACATTAATGGAAGGATTCTAGTAGGATTTTCAGAATTTGGTTGGGACAGAGAAAATGGGTAGTACTAGTTACCACCCACAAACTGATGGGAAAACAAAAATAGTCATCAAACTACTGGTGGGATACCTCATAAACTATGTATTTAGCTAAAAGAAAGCATGGGTAAAGTGGTTACACTAACACCACTTACCACATGTCAATTGTAATGACATCCTTTAATGCCTTATATATATATGAACCTCCAACATGTGTGGATCAGGTATTTGGGGACATTCAATCCCCTCTAGCTAGGGATTGAGTTAAAGAGAGCTAGGACATACTACGAGTCATTAAATAAAATTTGTATATGACTTAGAACAAACAAAAAATCTACGAAAACATGCATCGGGTAAAGTGTAGCTAAGGTTGGGGACCCGATGTGTCTTCATATTCATCCTTATAGGAAGTCATCACTCAAAATAAAAGGGACAAAGAAGCTGAAACACATATTCTATGGAACCTACAAGATCATTAGGAAATGTAGGGTAGGTGGCCTATGAGCAAGAGATTCTAGAGGGCTGTAAGATTCACAATGTTTTCCATGTCTCTAACATAAAAAAGGCCTTGGGATAGCATGTAGTCACTTCTATCGATATTCCATCATTGGAAGAGGAAGGGGAGATAATCCTAATTCCGGAGGAAATTTTGGAGGTAAGGGAAAATAAAAGTTGAGAAGTAGGAATATAAAGGAGTACTTGGTGAAATGGCCCAATATTTTCTTGTTGAATATTCCACATGGGAAGGGTAACATGTGCTCCAAAATTAGGGACTAAAGTTGCTTGAGGACAAGTAATCATAGGTAGGGAGGACTGTAATGTCCCCATCCTCTTAGGATACATATGGCGTTAATTTTTTGGACTAGATTGTTATCTGTTATAGATAATTGCATTTATGAAATTTTCATCAATTGACATTACATTTTTCCATATAACATTAACCCCATATCACATCATCATTAAGAATTAAGAAGAGAGAACAATATACAACGATGAAACAAAATGGAAAGGAACAACAGAAAAAAAAAAATGCACAATAGAGACACTAGGATTTAGGTTAGAGACTAGGGAAAAACTCCACAAGGGACAAAACCCATAATTTATAATTCTTCTTTTATTAGACATTCATCAAATTTCAGACCAGCTAGGGCCAATCAAAGATCAAACATTATTATCATAAATCATCAAGTCATATTTTACTGCACTGTCATACCATAATGTGAATATCATTGACATTGTTATATATATGATTTCCATTACTGTTATTAAATCCTTTCTATGTCTTCCATAAAAAGGTCATTTCCATAAAATAGAATCATTGTCATACAACTAGGGATACTTCCATTGACTTTAATTAAGGTCATACATGGATACTTCCTTACATACATTTTGATACATCAAGGGTGCTACTACCATCATACATCATATCTCTTTCAACTATAAGAGACATTCTTAAACCAGTCACCCTTATCATCAATATCAATAATTATAGTTGTCAATGATGTTGGTAAAGCACATATCATTTCCAACTATCAAGGGAGTACCACTATCATTCAACTATCACGTGGGTATTGATGCTATATAATACATAGTCATTGTCAAGCATATATATATCAAGGATACAATAGTCATCAACTAATATTGAAATTTATTGTCCATTACATTACATGTATAATTCAAGATTACGGTCACTCACTGTCCAAAGAGTATTAATGTTGAGTATCACAAGTTAGGTCATAGTAATCAATGTGATTCCAAGGTTTTTTTTAACTCTGTTATATGTCATCAAGAGACCTTATTTTCATATAATATTGATCATGGTGAATGCATGTCACTGTTACACCAGCCTAGATCCATCTAACTCTGGATCTATCATGCACCGAGAGGGATCAAATCTCTCGAGGTGCAAACCTATTTTTTGAGTGAAAAACTTGAGGAAAGGTTTGCACCTCAAGAGATTTGATCCCTCTCAGTGCATGATAGATCCAGAGTTAGATGGATCTAGGCTGGTTCCAGTTGGAGGCATCAACGTCACATTTTTTAGATTATTAAAATTTTTGTATATTTTTGAGATGTAAGATGGATCTAGGCTGGTTTCAGTCGTGTGCTGCCAAGGAAAATCTATCAAAGGTATGATCCATTTTATCATTAATATGTAAATATATCAAATATTAATATAATCATTTTAAATATGCTAAATACGTGTAAGATTAACTTCGTCATTTTAATTTTAAATTTGCTCAGTTACCTCAGTTTGTTAAGATGATAAACAGTGTTAATAACTTTAATGATGAAAAAAGATGAAATACAAATTTTAAATGCAAGTAAACTAATAAAATTAAATGAAAGATGAAAATGTGAATAATAATAACGTACTCATGTTACAATCAATCTCAAACTATTTTCTTATACATAGTCTGTTTATACTTCATTAGTTTGTACTCTTTTCATATCGATTATATGAAAAAGAAAATTTAAATCGTAAACCATTTAAATCTTTAGCTCGAGCTGTTGTAGTAAACACGATACCTTGTCTCTCTTGCTCTCCAATATTAATAGCTTAAATTACTATAACACAAAAATCAATCTACATTATCAATAACTTTTTGTGCTTACACTAAAATCAATGCATATTGTTAATCCAATCACTTTAAAATTAATGTACTGTGATATCTACGATTACATCAATCATAAATCCTTTTCATTGGAAATCAATAATTTAAATATGACAATCAAATAAGATTAAGTGACTTCTACATTGAAATCGGTGCACCTAATGCAATCAATCAAATAGATTAGAAACTAGCATCACTAGGTAGATTCAATGCATTTACTCAAAGAAATCAAATAGGATTAGAAATCGCCATCTACATTGAAATCAATGCATTTAGTGCAAACAATCAAATAGGATTAGAAATCATCTACATTGAAATTAAGTCATCTAGTGCAAGTAATCAAATATAACTATAAATCGACATCTCAATTGAAATCAACACATTCAGTGCAAGCAATCAAATTGTATTAGAAATCACCACCTACACTGAAATCAATGCATCTAGTGCAAGTAATAAAATATCATTAAAAATAAATATCTACACTAAAATCGATGCATCTAGTGAAAATAATCAAATAGGATTGCCAGTAACCCATCTCACATAAGTCAATCCATTAGACTGTTCTTCTCTCTCCTTACTCAACATATCCACATATCCCATCCATCTCCGCCCATACCCAACACACGCTAGCACTCACTTCTTCATTTCTTTGTAGGCTCATCCTCTCTCCCCATATCTCTCTTTCTTCTTCCCCCTCCTCTTTCTTCCTGTTAGTGTCTCACTACTCACACTGTCACTCTTCTTCTCTCTCACTCTTCACCATCACTCACTGTCTCTAGGAACCAACATCTGCAGAAATCAATGCATTTACTCAAAGAATCAGCTGGATTAGAGAAATACATGTCTACTGTGAAATCAATGCATTTAGCGCAAACAATCAAATAGTATTAGGAATAATCTACTTTGAAATCAATGCATCTAGTGCAAGCAATCAAATATAATTATAAATCGACGTCTAAATTGAAATCAACACATCCAGTGCAAGCAATCAAATAGTATTAGGAATCATCACCTACACTGAAATCAATGCATCTAGTGCAAGTAATCATATATCATTAGAAATAAATATCTACACTAAAATCGATGCATCTAGTGCAAATAATCAAATAGGATTAGAAATCACCATCTCCACTTATATCAATCCATCTAGTGCGAGAAATATTCCTCCCTCTCTCCACCCTCCATCCATATCTACACTAAAATCGATGCATCTAGTGCAAATAATCAAATAGGATTGTAAATCACCATCTCCACTTAAATCAATCCATCTAGTGCAAGAAATATTCTTCCCTCTCTCCACCCTCCATCCATATCTATATCCCCATCCATCTCTTTTTTTTTTGTCTCTATCTCACCCCCCTAAACACACACGCTCTCGCACTTCATATATATCATTCTCTTTGTCGATCACCCTCTCTCCCCATCTCTCTCTTCTTCCCTCTCTTCCCCTTCTCTCCCTCTCCCTCGCTAATATCTCTCTTTCCTCCTTTTGTCCTCTTTCTCTCTCTCTCTCAATCTTCCTTATCACTCACTCTCTCTCTCTCTAGAAACCAACATCTACCCTGAAATAAATGCATTTACTCAAAGAAATAAAATAGGATTAGAAATCGCCCTCTACACTGAAATCAATGCATTTGGTGCAAACAATCAAATAGGATTATAAATCATCTACATTGAAGTGGTGTCTAACAAAAATAAATCAAATATAATTTTAAAGTAAACATCAAAGTGAAATCAGCATTTCGATTGCTTAATCTTCTCCTGTTAAAGTATCACCTGCAATTTATTGCATACAGTGCAAGTAATCAAATATCATTAGAAATAAATTTCTATACTAAAATATTCGATACATCTCAGTAATGTCAAATAAGATTAGAAATCACCATCTCCACTTATATCAATCCATCTAGTGCGAGAAATATTCCTCCCTCTCTCCACCCTCCATCCATATCTATACCCCCCTCCATCTATTCTTTTTTGTCTCTCTATCTCACCCCCCTAAACACATGCGCTCTCGTACTCCATATATATCAACCTCTTTTTCAATCACCCCCTCTCCCCATCTCTCTCTTCTTCCCTCTCTTCACCTTCCATCTATATCTCTATCTTCCCTTTCTCTCCCTCTTCCCCATTAATATCTCTCTTTACTCCTTTTGTCCTCTCTCCCTCTCTCTCCATCTTCCTTATCACTCTCTCTCTCTCTCTAGAAACCAACATCTACACTGAAATCAATGCATTTACTGAAATAAATCAAATAGGATTAGAAATCGCTATCTACACTGAAATCAATGCATTTAGTGCAAACAATCAAATAGGATTAGAAATCATCTACATTGAAACCAATTCATCTAGTGCAAGTAATCAAATATAATTATAAATCGAAATCTAAATTGAAATCAACAAATTCAGTGCAAGCAATCAAATTGTATTAGAAATCACCACCTATACTGAAATCAGTGCATCTAGTGCAAGTAATAAAATATCATTAGAAATAAATATCTACACTAAAATCGATGCATATAGTGGAAATAATCAAATAGGATTATAAATCACCATCTCCACTTATATCAATCCATCTATTGTGAGAAATATTCTTCCCTCTCTCCACCCTCCATCCATATCTATATCCCCCTCCATCTCTTCTTTTATGTCTCTCTATCTCACCCCCCTAAACACACACACTCTCGCAATCCATATATATCAATATCTTTGTCAATCCCCACCTCTCCCCATCTCTCTCTTCTTCCTTCTCTTCACCTTCCATCTATATCTCTATCTTCCCGCTCTCTACCTCTCTCTCGATCTTCCTTATCACTCACTCACTCTCTCTCTCTCTGCATTTCTCTCTCTATTTCTTTCTTCTTACCTCTCTCCTCCTCCCCCTCCAAGTCCATCTCTCTTTCCCTCCCTCTCTCCACTCTCTCACATCCTCTCTCTCCGTTCCTCTCTTTCCCTTTCTCTCCCATCTCTCTCTCTCCCTCTCTCTCTCTCTTCACCCACCAAATATTTTACTATATCCCTCCCTCTCTCCTTATATCTCCTTCTCCCCCCTTATCTCCATCTCTCCTTATTTGTCTCTTTATCTCAGCCCCAAACATACACACTCTCTCTATGTCTCTCCCTTGTCACTCCTTCTCTCTCTCCACTTCTCACTCTCTATATATTTTAACATACTACCTCGCTCCATCTCTCTTATCCAATCTCTCTCTCCTCCTCTCCTCTCGAGTCCTCTCTCTCGTCCTTCCTCTCTCTCTCTCTCCCTAAATACCTCTCTCTCTCTCTCTCTCTCTCTCCTCTTCCCCCATCCTCTCCTCCTCTCTCATCCTTCCCTCTCTCTCCATTTCTCTCTGCCTCTCTCTCTCTCTCTCTCTCTCTCTCTCTCTCTTCCCCCATCACTTTCTTTCTCTCTCTCTTTCCACCCCTCTCTCTCCAACTACATTACTATATCCCTCCCTCTCTCCTTCTCACTTCTTCTCTCCCCCTTCTTTCCATACATCTTATTTTGTCTCTTTATCTCACCCCTAAAGATACACACACTCTCTCCATCTCTCTCTTATAACTCTCTCTCTATATTTCTTCTTAGTTATGTAAACTAATGAACATAAATATTTGTAAATATAAATGATTATGGAGTAAATATGAAAGAGGTTTTGTTATACACCATACCTCTAAGTTTCTTGCATGTTTTTATTTATTTACTGCATACCCTTTTACTATCATTATTTGGCCCACAGAACGTATATAATTATATTTTTATTTATAATCCTATTTTATATATTGTTATTTATTTACCTTACCTCTTTATGCCTCTTTTATATTTATTTATTTACCATACCTCTTTATATCTATTTTATATTTATTTATTTATTTATCATACTTATTTATACCTCTTTTATATTTATTTATTTACCCATGGTATTTGGCCCATGGTATCAATATTAATTTGTCCCATGGTATTCGTCCCATAGGCTTCATCTAAATAAAACCTCTTTTTAAAGTTTTTTTAAATATAAAAGGTTTATGGAATAAATATAAAAATAATTTTTATTTATTTACCATACATCTAGTTTATATATATTTTTATTTATTTACCATAGCTCTGGAGTAAGTATAAATTCATTTTACAAATATTTAATTAAAATAAATATTAAAAGATTTTGGATTTTGATTGTTTGTGTTGAATTAACTCTTTTCCTTTGATTTAGGAAATGGTATTGACTTTAGTAAAGAGTAAAGATGTTTAAAATTTTACTTAATTTGGAAATTCAATGTAGTAATTTTTTCTATTAAAGGTAAATTTATGATCCATTCAAATTCACGTATATAATTTACTATCCATTAAAATTATATAAATAATACATAATTGTATTAGAAATTGATATATGTTCTAGCACAATGCGATTTTTATTTTTTATTTTTATTTTTAATTTAAAACTTAAGTCGAAATTTTGTATGAGGACGTGACCCCCCTGACATCGGGGTCATATTGGGCTGTAGATGCGCCTCTCGGCACAATCAAAGATACCATATAGAATGTGAGCCATTGTTATCATGCACACCTGTAATGCGAGCTACTGCTATACTATCCTCTGATTTTAGTTATTTCTACAGAGATGCAATGTGAATCATTATTTAAACTATAGACATAGATATATAACGATACACTATAATAACTTGTAAGCTAAAATAATATAGCATGTGAGCCACAATATCATTAGAGCATGAACCATAGTGTAATAGGAGTGATAATCACAATTAGATATACCATATGCAAGAGCACCAATAAATACCAATATGAGATCTACTAATTTATACTAATGTGAGAGTATACACATCAACCTGCAAGAATACTATGCAAGGTTATACCAAAAATATATTTGATATCATGCCATAGGGTAATGCGAGACACTGCCATCCACAGAGTATGCAAGACCATCTAGACAGAAATTATACGATACCATCAAGCCACAAATGTGATCCATAGGGAGCTTCATGTATGAACCATAAGTAGCTTTAGATGTGAACCATAAAGAGCCTAAGAGATCCATGAATTGAAGCCACAGAAAGTGTGATTTTTCTTGTTTCAAATGGAGGAGGATATAAAACTTTATATAGTTGTTTCAATGTTTGAAAGGTCACATCCTTTGGGGTAGACTGACTTGATTTTTGAGGTCGACTTATGGAGGGAAAAAAAATTCAAATTTTAACCTTCTTTATCATGTGGAGCTGACCTATGTATTTCGTTGATAGTGTTAGACGCCTTGATTAAATTTTTCACACTAAGTAGGTATATGTATATGTATATGTATATGTATATGTATATGTATATGTATATGTATATGTATATGTATATGTATATGTATATATATATATATATATATATATATATATATATATATATATATATATATAATGGTTCCTTACCCAATTTGAATTTCCCTTGGGGAGATATGGGCTTTCTCATGGGAAATTTGTCACACAGTTTCCCAAATTTCAACACTCCCTCTTAGCTAGGGAGGAATTTCCATCAAAATCATAGGTCTCATCTCAAGTGACAATATAACATCATAATTGCATCATCAATACCTCTCCTCTCATCTCATGTGGGAGATCACAATCAAGTCTGGTCATTCAAACCCGATGTCAACTTTCATGATATTATCTCAGATAATCATGCTTTATCGGAAGAAGTGAATAGATGTACTACCATCTCATCTCAGTAGAGTAGTGATGTATTAGTCTATATAATAAGAAGAATAATCCACATGGAAATAATAGAGATCAATTAGATCCTCCAAATCTTACAATTCATAGGTCAAGTATCATGACCTTCATCTAATATATATTAAAAATACATCCATATTATCACATCTTGTCTCAACTTGTTTCCTTTGATCATCAATTGAACAATTATTCCTCGATATAAAAAAGAATAATAATCATAGGGGATCTCCGACTATCACCCTATATCCAATAAAAGTAGGAAGGATACTACTTACCATGAAATGTAAGGATCATACTCTATCCTATTGTTCGACATTAGGTAGGATATGACTTACCATGGAAGGTAAGGATCACAGTCTACTTATTTCCCATTGATCTTACCATATTTACCCTTAAGAGTTAGTGGTAGAAAACCTGCATCCACCAACTTGGGGAGGATACCCAACTTACTAGAATTTAGGATCACCCATTGGCCAGATGGGTGGAAATACAGACAAACCCAGCTTGTGGGAGAATGCATACGAGCGTATACTCTGTTAAGTCTCAAAAATATGGTAGGAGAGGATTTCCCAACTTTTCATAAATGAAAAATATCACATACACCCTACAATGAAAACAATCAGAATAGCCCAACTTGTCATAAATGACAATGATCGCACATCCTATTTCCCAAATATCCCTCAAAACCAAGATATATTATGGCTTAATTCCTCACCCTGGGAGATCAAACAAGGGGGAAGAGCATAACTCAATATCCTTGATCAACTGTGACCCCTTCCTCTCATCAATGCCTTCACTAGGCTTACAAATATTAGTCCTGGACACAATGCATGAAACCTAGAGAATATTGGGTCAACCACAAGCTTACATCTTGCAACACAAGGATCCAATTTTCTTGCTCATTAATCAAAATGTGATGGAGTCTCATTGCTCCTTTATACACCATATCCTATATATAGTGATATCTGACCTCAATGTGCTTGAACCTATTATGGAACACATGATTCTCTACATGCGAGAACCCATAATACGTCACAGTATATCATAGTAGTGTTGATCATATACTCAAACAACTCTCTAAAGATATTTCTCAACCATATTGTCTTGCAACCAACCATGTTAGCAACAATTCATATTGTTTCTCAAAGAAACAAATTTCTATGCCAGGAAATCATCTAGGAAACTAGTGCAGACCTAAGGAAACACTTAGATGTGCTCTTCTATTCAACAAAATTCTCAGCATAAGTGTATCCATAAATTCTTACGTATCCAGAAGTGTATCTCGGTTCATGAATGACTACATTTTCTAAGTATCACAATACCATATTTACAACATTACAATATACATATCCAAGCTCTATATGGCTCAAAGAACATACTGCAAATCAAGAATCCATCAAAATTGTATTTGAAGAGGCTTTCTCAACTACTTACTGTAAATAATCATGTCAAGTCTTTGACATGATACTTCCCTAGACACACAATTACTCATCATTTATATGTTACACTTCTAATATCAAGAAGTGAATCATCTTGGTTTAAAGAGTCAACTCTCTCTGGCATTGAATGTTGAAATGATATTGATCTTGTTAGAAATAAATTTTCAGCATATAAAGCCAAATATAAAAAAAAAACCTAAAATTATGAAGAGAAGTCAGCCTCTACATTAGATGTCTCTCATTCCAAGCATGCTAAGCCCAAGTGACTTGCTAGAGTCCACATGGAGATTTATTTAATCTAAAATCAGGAGTCTACTATTCATTCCCCTTCAAGTCTTGAGATAACTGCAAATATGCTCCTTCCTTCATAGAATAAGCTTACTTCATGTATATATATTGATATTGAATTTGACAACATGAAATAGGATATCGTCATAACCTTCTTTCTCTGAGAGTGTACTTTTTATCCTACTTTGAACCATATCAAAAAATAATCAAACACTTCTACATCTTATTCATCGAGAATGTTCCTTACATGAAGGACATATTTTTCTCGACATCATATTAGACTATTGCACTCAATCTACTCCCTATGAATAGGAAGCTTCTTCAATCATAATTATCAACCAAGGAGACTGCAACTCTTCCTTCGAGGTCTTAAGATCCTGTCCATTTTCAAGTGCCACTCTATTCATAGGATGGTTCCACATCTTCCTTAATCTCGATATAGCAGAATTACTCCTCAAGTTCACTAGATTTCCTGTGATCCGAAAACATGAGAAAGAGAAATAATGAAAAAGTAAATAATCATAATGAAAGTGTACTTGATTGTGGGGCAGGAATATATTTATTTTCTAGATGTAAAAGTGGCTCATTTATTTTCTTTCGTTGGATCCCTCTTGGATCTAACCCTTCATGCACTACTCAACATCTTGATGATCCTCAAAATGGATGACATCCTCATCTAAGAAGTTAGCGAAAAAAATGAAATACTCATGCAAGAAGAAGAACCAATAATTAAAAAGAATAAATTCAGAAGAATAGTGACACAAAGAAATGAAATAAGTCTTGAAAGTACTTATCTTTAATGTAGATTGTAGGATTATATAAGCTCCCTCTTTATCTTATATTCCTCTTAGCCAAGAGGCATCATTGTCCATTGATCATATGCCAATGTTATCTTCATAAGAAATGCATCCTCTTGAGCATCACCTGTATTTCTTTCTGATTCTTTCAAGCCCAGTTACAAGATAATTACAGAAACACATCATCTCCCATTGGGTAGGAGACAAGTCAAACTAGGGTTTATCTAAATCTGTCATAGGTACTTGAAGAATTCAATGGCTTCTCACTAATAAAAAATATTCTACTTCACACTAGTGTTTCAATGCTATAGAACCTAGGAAATATCAAAGGCCACCTCAAGGATTTCTCCCAAACCCTAACCTTCTCTTGTAAGAAAAAAAGCTTCCCTAGGGTTTCCTTCAAACCATGGGATTATTTTAGGTCTATGTTATCTTCATTTTCTTCAATTATTAATGTCTTCAAGAGATTGTTCTCAATGAATTTTCTTTAGTCATCTCTGATACCATGTTAAATTTTAGGACTAGATTGTTCTCTACTGTAGATAATTGCATTTATGAAATTTTCATCAATTTCACATTACATTTTTCCATTTAACATTCACCCCATATCATATTATCATTATAAATTAAGTAGAGAGAACAATTAACAAAAATGAAACAAAATAGAAAGGAAAAATATAAGAAAATTATGCACAATGGAGACACCAGGACTTAGGTCAGAGATGAGGGAAAAACCCCACAAGGAGGAAAACCCAAAATCAATTCTTCTTCTATTAGATATTCATCAAATTTAAGGTGAGAGACTAAGTACAATGAGACACATGAATCATATTAGGCCAACTAGGGCCAACTAGAGATCCAACATGATTCTCATAAATCATCAAGTCATATAGTACCACAATGTCATACCAGGCCGTGAATATCATTGTCACTACTATATATATGATCTGCCATTACTCGTATTATGATCCTTGCAACGTCTACCATACGTAGATCATTTCCATACAATAGAATCATGGTCATGAAGCTATGGATACTTCAACTGTATTTCTTCAAGGTCATACATGGATACTGCCTTAGAGACATTCTCACACATCAACGGTACTACTAGCATCAAACATCATATCTCTGCCAACTATAAGATACATTGTTAAACATGTGACCCATATCATAAATATCAAGAATTATAATTATGAATGATGTTGGTAAATCATGTATCATTTCCAATTGTCAAGGGAGTTCCACTATCATTCAACTATTAAGGAGGTATTATTGTTATACGAGACATAGTCACTGTCAAGAATATATATATCAAGGATGAAATAGTAATCAAATACTACTGATATTCATTGTCTATTACATTACATGTATAATTCAAGACTATTGTCACTCATTGTACACATAGTATTACTTTTGAGTATCACAAGTTAGCTTATAGTAATCAATGTGATGCCAAGGTTATTGTTAACTCTATTATATGTCATCAAAATACCTTAGTGTCATACAATACTAATCATAGTGAATACAAGTCATTGTTACCTCAAATATACCATATAGAATGTGAGCCATTGTTACCATGCAAGCAGTCTAGGTGAAATAAGAAATTTTGATTTAGAAGCACCGACAAATTTAAACATCGTGTAGTATTATCTTGGCTCTACTTTCAGTGGAGTGAAAGTATGTTACAGAGGACTTCATTCGAAAATGGAAAAAGGTCAGGAGTAAGTTTAAGTTGCAAGTTCCTGTACCTGCTTCCAGATTCGTTTACAAGCTCTTATGGAGCATGGTGCGTAAGGAATTCCTTATACTAAAGGAAAGATTGCACTTGACTTTGTGGAATTTTCTAAAAAGCAACTCAAGGATGAAGGAAACCAAAATAAATTGTTTTAATGAATTTATTTAACAATAATAATGAATGTGATGACATGAGGTCGTGGTTATTATCCTAGTCTTATGCATTTGGTTAAGTTTGTATGATGTTTTCATCAACCACCATGGGGGCCAATGTGAAGAAGACATTCACCAACTTCCTTTACTATTCCCTCTGATGTATGGGTTTGTATCTAATTGTTGACTCAGAAAAAATTGATATGGGAGATTCACTGCCAGATAAATCACAACATGCCATTCTTTCTTCTTCTATTCGCATTGTCATTTTCTCCAAGAAATATTCCCATTCTACTCGGTGTTTGAATGAGATCATTTTTATGTTGAAAACTAAAGCAAGGATCCATCCAGTATATCATCATGTTGAACCTATTGAAGTTCATTTTGGTATGAAGGGTTCTTACGCTGATGCATTTACCAAGTATGAACTCCAGGGAAGGTACAACGAGAAAGAATATATTGGTGATTGGAAGAAAGCTCTCTGGGAAGCTTCTGGAATTGATGGATGGTATTTGCATGCATTTAACCATGATAAGAGGAAGTTATTGGAGAAATTAGTAAACAAAGTATTCAGAGACAAATTGCAAAATATGCAAAATATGGAGTTGGTCTGTATGAAGTTGCGAAATATTTTGAGACAAAAATAGTCGAGGTTATGCATGAGAAAAAGAAGAATACTAAACTTGTGGCTATAGTGGAATGAGCGGGTCTGGTAAAACAACTTTGGTCGAGCAATTATTCCACCTTAAGAGATCTTCATATGATGCCTCATGTTTTCTATTTCGTGCCCACAAAACATTTGCTATAAATGAGATACCAACTTACCAAAGAAAGTTGTTAAAATACTTTTTGTAGCTCGATCATAAAATTGACAATGTGAATCATGGAAAGGAGATTCTCAGAGCGTTTTTTGTAGCAGTTGGGGAGAATTCTAGGTTTCTTAAAATTTTAGATGACGTTGATCATAATGACCAAGTAGATGCACTCATGGTGGATGTCACTTGGACGAAGAGTTTGAAGCATCGCCACTCAATGCAAGTTAGTTAACTTTTATGCGTGTACCAAAATACATTAACCTCTATTATTTTCCTTGTCCATATCACCACATTGCGACGATTTAACATCCTTGACAGTTAATTGATGGGAGGGTAGAAAAAAGTGTTTTCATCAAAACTAGCCATCATGAAATCAATGACTGTTGTTGATTGTGCCACCCCTCACTTCACTTTTCCAAAACCACGAAGAACAATGGTGAAAAATGGTTTCTGGTATTCATGAAACCACCGTTGATTTAGGAATTGTGCATGATGATATATGTAATTGGGGAGGTGATAGATTGGACCTATGTTTATGTATATGTTGTGTACATTTAGTTTGTACTAAATGGTGTTTGGCTCGACGAACATGGGCTGATATTGGACAAGGCTTTCCTTCTACTTCATTTCCCACATCATAGAAGGAATTTTGTCACATCACATAGAGATGAATGTACTGTTTATATATTCATATATAATACAGAGTTTTTTTCCTTTAAAAAAAAAAACAACAAATATAATTTTGGAAGTATGTATTGATTTTTTTATCTGACTAATTCATATGGTGCATGCCTATTTTTATTTCAAATATGGCATAAGGTCCAAGACTAAAATGTTGGAATGGTACCATTGCAAGGCTTATTTCACTTGATTTAATTCATCACTATTTATAAGTAAGATCTTGTACATAAATAAGTTCAGAATTTTAATATTTATATTTTAGTTTGCTAATTTTTTTTTTTTTCTCAGTTCGTAGGTTCAGGAGAAGACTTCCAGTAAATAATGTTTTGGGGGTATTTTAATCTTCAGACTTGAGATTAGTCTTCATTCCCAACAAGGCTAATGGCCTGCAATTCTCAATGTTTTGTAGGCAAAGCACTGTCCCAATTGGAGATAATATGTTGTAGCCAAATCCTGCCAAATGAAAATGATAAAAGATCCTAAAAAACGCCATGAAATGTTGAAAGAAGGCGATGAGTTTCTAAGTTCTTGGCTAATTTGGAATGAGGACAACATTTTCTTTTGAGCCGATGAAATCATATGAGAAATTTTGATATTTTTTCTTTTAACCAAGAAAAAAATATTTGATAAAGTTGGGTTTTTTAAAGAATTTTATGGCCACGGGATTTAATGCAGAGAGGTCCTTTTCATCAAATTTGTTTTTACTAAAAATTATTGGGATCAAGGTCCATTCCAAAAGTCAGCTTTTCCAAATCAGAACATCGACATTCACCATAGTCAATGCCCACGGAAATTACCAAGTCGAAGAGGAGCCCATGACTATGAGAGAAGAGTATAATGTTGTGCACAATGTGTCAATTGTTGGTGTATGTAACATAAATTATAAGGTATACATCATAGTAGCCATGCAAATGCGGGATATATCCCATGGAGGGGAGCATTAGCATTGCTATTGGATGGAAATAAAAATAGAACATTGTCGACAGTTGAAGGAAGGCTATTGTCTCCACGTGAAGAACAACATCCTACCCCTACCAACTTGATGGATCTATGAGGATTGAATTCCATTCATTTGCTTCCAAAGTATGATTTTTCGTTATAATGTCACAGTTTAGGTGAAAGAATAAGTTTTGATTTAGAAGCACAGATATATTTAAACACCGCGCAATATCATCTTGGCTCTGCTTTCAGAGGAGTGCAAGTATGTTACGAAGGATTGCATTCAGGAATGGAAAAAGGTTGGGAGTAAGTTCAAGTTGTAGGTGCTCGTTCCTGCTACCAAAATTGTTTATGAGCTCTGTTGGACCATGGTGCACGAGGAATTTCCTTCTACTAAATGCAGGATTTCACTTTACTCAATGGAATATTCTGAAAAAAAAACCTTAAGGAGGATGGAAACAAAAATAAATTGTTTTAATGAATTTATTTAACCAGAATAATGAATGTGATGACATGAGGTCGTGGTTATTCTCCTGATATTATGCATTTGGTTCTTCGTATGACATTTTCATCAACCATCTGATATAAACAAGTTACCAACTCATGTTTTCTATTTCATGTCCAAAAAACATCTGATATAAACAAGTTACCAACTCTCCAAAGAAATTTGTTAAAAGACTCGTCGTAGCTTGATTCACAAAATTGACAACATGAATCAGGAAAAAAAGACTCTCAGAACCTGTTTTGCAATAGTTGGGGCAAATTCTAGGATTCTTATAATTTTAGGTGGCATTGATCATAACGACTGAGTAGATGGAATCCTAGTGGGTTTCACCTAGACGAAGAGTTTGAAGCATCATGACTCAACACAAGTTAGTTAAATTTTATGGAAGTACCAAATAAATCAATGTCTATTATTTTCCTTGTCTATATCACTAGATTGCGATGGTTTAACATGCTTGATACTTAACTGATGGGAGGGTGGCAGAAAATGTTTTCGTCAAAACCAGGCATCCCCCTTGCCTGGGAAATTTTTTTTGGACCCTATATTAGGTGGGTAGACCCACCTATGGTTTTGTGCATGGGTTTTCACATGGTTTTGGGCATGATGGTTTTCTTCTCATGGTATTTTGTAGATCCGGCCAAGGGAACTACAAGTATGTTCTAATCTAGGGTTTATGAATGTTTCAACACACACACACACACACACACACATATATATCTCTGTTTGTGTGTGTGTGTGTGTTGTAACATTGAAAATAATATAATGAAAAATCAAGTTGGTAGTTCTTGTTTTGGGATCCAAGGGAAAATATTTGTGTATATTTTTTTAAGTTTTATGCTCTCTTTATTTCTTTATTTTTTGTTTTAAGAGTTCATTTGTAGATAATTTTTGTATAGGGTTAAAACCTACATTTGGTATCAGAGTTGTTTTGGCTTCAAGGGGACGTCTTTGTTGTTAAGGTGCTTTTTGCTCAGGCCTATGGTATACCTTGGTTAGTGGGAGATCTGCGAGATCAATTCTTGTTGTGAAAGAAGATGGCGAGCAGTGGAAAGATAGAGATAGATAAATTTAATGGTCAAAGTTTTTATTTGTGAAAGCTCAAGATGGAGGATCTGCTAGTGGATAAATATCAATGGATCACAGTAGATCTAGGTACTAAACCAACGACAATGTCAGATGAAGACTGGGTGAAGCTGGATCAAAAGACAAAGAGAAAAATACGGTTGTGTATCTCAGATTCGGTATTGTTGAATGTATATGGGGAAGCTACGACAAAGGCTTTGTGGGACAAGTCAGGGACTTTGTACCAATCTAAGTCTCCAGTGAATAAATTTTTCCTGCGGAAAAAGCTGTATAACCTGAGGATGAATGATGGAAATTCGGTGACAAAGCACTTGAACGCCTTCAATACTGTGGTAATTCAATTGTCATCTTTTGATATTAAAATGTAAAATGAAGATAAGTGCATCAGTTTGTTGTGTTCTCTACCAGATTCGTGGGATAATCTCGTTGTTGCAATAGGTAGCAATACAACTACCTTGAATTTTGATGAAATCGTCTCAGCCTTGCTATTAGAGGAAATGAGATGGAAAAATATGGAGGGCCAAAATGAGATGTCTTGTATGTATGAGGATGGTCCCAAAACAGAAACAAAAATAATTTCTCGAGTGTGAGATCTAAATCTAGAGGGAGATATAAATCTCCTTGAAATCCTGTAAAGGTGTGCTGGAAATGGGGAAAGGAAGCACACTTCAAAAATGACTGCAAATATAAAGCTTCTGAGAAAGGAAAGGGATCTGATGATGCTCCTCCCGCAGAGGCAAAAACCACCTCAGGTGAAGGTGGGGATGTGTATTTGGCTTTTTCTTAAAATACACATGTAGCTCATGAGGCATGGTTGATTGACTCAGGTGCATCCTTTCACTTCACTCCCCATAGGGAGTGGTTCTATGAGTATGAGAAGTATGATGGTGGTGATGTATTCTTAGTGGATGATAGGAAGGCTAAAATTGTTGGACACGGAAAATTCAAGTTGAAGCTGCAAGTTGGAAGGATTGGAACACTTCTTGGTGTTCTGCATATTCTTGCATTGGCCAGAAATCTGATTTCTGTAAGAAAGATGGATGATGCAAGTGTAAAAACAGTGTTGGAGAAATATACCTACAAGATGTTTCGGGGAGCACTGGTATTGATGTGGGGAGTTAGGATTGGAACTCTGTACAAGATTTTGGGTAGCACTATTATTGATGGGTGCAACAGTTCTGTAGTTCCTAAAAATGCATTAGAAAGCCTAGCGGTCTCTAGAGAAAATACCATGTTATGACATCAGAGGCTTGGACATATTGGAGAGAAGGGCCTTCAAATACTACATGGTAATGGTATGGTAGAAGGTATGTCTAATTTCTCTCTGGATTTCAATTTCTGTGAACGTTGCGTATATGGGAAGTAGAATCGAGTGAGTTTCCCTTCCGATGATAAGAGGGCGAACAAGATATCAGAGCTTGTGCATAGTGATGTGTTTGGACTTGTGTCGGTTCCATCACTGGGTAATTCTGTGTACTATGTGTCATTTTTAGATTAATTATCAAGGAATACATGGATATATTTCCTGAGGAAGAAATCTGAAGTCTTTGACAGATTTAAAGAATTTAAGGCTTTGGTGGAAAACCATACAGAGAAGAAGATAAAGGTGTCGAGGATAGACAATGGAGGGGAATTCTGCAAGAAGGAATTTGAAAATTTTTGTAAGAAGTGTGGTATATCACAGCATAATACTACTCCATACACACCTCAACAAAATGGAGTTGCAGAAAGAATGAACAAGATATTTTCCCGAAGATGAACCACGGTGGACTGGTTCGAAAGGTTGACTCTATCAACAATGGATGCGATATATGCAGAAAACTTTTCTACACAAAATACAAGTCGCAAAAGTCTCAAATCTATAATGAACAAGATGTTGATGGAAAATAAAAGAATCATGTTTAGTGGTAACATGTTAGGACATGATTTATGGGCAAAGGTAGTGGAGACTGCATGTTGTCTGGTTAACATATCACCTTCATGAGTATTGGAAGATAAGACTCCACATGGGGTACAAAATTGTAAGAAACCCTCTCTTTCACATCTAATGTTATTTAGATGTGATGCATATGTACATGTTCCCAGGGAGAAAAGGAAAAAGTTGGATAATAAATATGAAAGGTGCATCTTTATTGGGTATACAGATGGTTTAAAAGGTTATAATATTTGGAGCCCAGAAGGAAGGAAGGTTGTGTAAAACCGAGATGTGGTGGTTAGAGAGGTGAAATATGTTGTTAAACATGAAGTCCTACCAAAGGAATATGAGAAGATATATTTTGAGCTAAAGGAGGAAGAATCAGACTCTATATCAAAACAAGATTCAGAAGAGGAAGAGCCACAAACTCCAGCTCTAAAAAGATCAATTCGAGAAAGAAGGCATCCATAAAGTTATAGTCCACCTACTTTCTATTCAAATTTTGCTTTATCTATCACTGATGATGATACAAAAACTTTATGGGAGGCAGTGGATTCAGAGGATAGAAAAATATGGAAGGAGGCCATGGTTGATGAAATGGCATCCTTGCACAAAAATGAGGCATGGGATCTGGTGGAGTTGTCGGCTGGAAGGAAGCCCATTGGGAGAAAATGGGTGTTTAAGAAGAAGATGAATGCAGAACACAAGGTGGAGATATACAAAGCTCGGTTGGTAGAAAAAGGTTATTCCTCGGTGTCGAGAATTGATTTTGGTGATATTTGTTCTCATGTTGCCAAAGTTACTTCTATTAGATTACTTTTATCTGTTGTTGCTACATTTTATTTTGAGGTAGAACAGATGGATGTGAAGACAACATTTCTTCACTGGGATCTGGAAGAGGAGATCTACATGAAGAAACCTTGACGATTTGCAGTGAAGGGTAAGAAAGAACTGGTATGCAAGTTAAAAAATTCTTTGTATGGGTTAAAACAATCACTAAGGATGTGGTATCAGAAATTTGATACATATATACAGGACTTGGCTTCACCAGAAGCAAACAGGATCACTGTGTGTATTTTAAATTAATTGGTGACCGTGTTATTTATTTGGTATTATATGTGGATGATATGTTGTTGGTTGGAAATGACAAAGAAATTATCCAAGATTTGAAGACCTAATTGTTCTCCAAATTCGACATGAAGGATCTTGGTGTTGCAAACCATATTTTGGGCATGGAAATTAAATGAGATCGGGTAAACAGGAAGCTCTAGTTAAACCAGAGGAAGTATTTTGAGACAATATTGCATAGGTTCAATATGTAGAATAGTAAACTGGTGAAGGTTCCTATTCATGTAGGTGTAAAGTTATATGTTGAATAGTGTCCCAAGACATAAGAAGAAGAAGAGAACACGTCTCATGTTCCATA
The DNA here is from genome assembly GCA_034641835.2 of Pinus albicaulis. Classification (NCBI taxonomy): domain Eukaryota; kingdom Viridiplantae; phylum Streptophyta; class Pinopsida; order Pinales; family Pinaceae; genus Pinus; species Pinus albicaulis. Next base: position 1,448,830,762 of record CM076570.1, on the reverse strand, counting down.
TGCAAGTATAGTGGGTAGCCTGGTGTATGCAATGGTCTGTACTATACTAGAAATTACACATGCAGTGGGAGTATTAAGCAGGTTTATGTCAAAACCAGGGAAGGAGCATTGGACAACAGTGAAGTGGGTTTTTCAATATTTGTGTGGCACTAGTGATTATGGTCTGTGCTACCAAGAAAGACCAAGATTGGACAGAGTTTTGGAAATTCATGGATTTGTTGATGCAAACTGGTCTAGAGATCTAGATCAAAGAACATCTACAAGTGGGCATGTGTTTAGCCTATTTGGAGGTGTAGTCAGTTGGATGAGTAAAAGAAGGTATGTAGTGGCTCTGTCAAATACAGAGGAACAATACATGGAAACCACTTATGCAAGCAAGGAATTAGTTTGGTTGTAGAGATTGTGCTCAAGTATGGGGTTGGTGCAGTGAGCTATAAGGATAGACTGTGATAGCCAAAGTCAAATTTTCTTGGCTAAGTACCCTGCTTATCATTCAAAGACAAATCACATTGATGTTTAGTATCACTTTGTGAGAGATATGATTGAGGATTAAAAGGTGTTGCTAGTAAATGTGGGCACTTTGAAGAATGTTACAGATGGATTAACGAAGATTGTGAGCATTGAGAAGTTCTCTTGGTGTATAGAAACAATGGGTGTTGTAGGGCTGGACCAATGACTATGCTCTCCCGTGTCCCCTATGGAAAGAAAAAAACAAGTGGGAGAGTGTTGGGTGTGTGTTATATTATTTCCATGACTAGAAGCAGGGGGTCATAAGGGGGAAATATCCCCCCTGCACGAGGTCCGAGATAGTGCCCCGAGAATTTTTTTTGGACTGATCAGGAGTTCATAAATTTTTCTCAGAATTCAAAGTTACAGGATTGGGTTGAAGCTAGGATGGTTGCATAGATCTCGTTTTCCTGATTTTGGCCCCATGAACGATTCGAAAAACCAATGTCGTATGAGGGAGATATCACATTCTGATCAAAATGCCAAACAGGTAAAATTGTGACAGTTTGACCAAGTTTGAATGGGATGCACAGTCAGCAAAAAGGGAATATTCCAAGGAATATTTCTTCCTTAGAATCAATTACATGTTGACAAGTGTCAGGATGCTATTGGTTGTATGTTTTTTGAGGGCCAATTAGGAGGTGCCACATGGCTAGCCCTAAGGCCGCCACGTGGCCCTGGAACCGCACATTAAAATTTTGTTGGAGGCTGCATGAATCAACCCCCGGACCTCCCACCAGGCATGAACAGGTTCTACCGTCCGCGCTACAAATGTTTCTTAACTACAATGGTTGTCAGGTTTTATTTAAGTTATATTAGAATGAGATTTGGGGGTTGGGAACCGCTGGCGATCCCAACCCGCTAGTGGTCCCCACATTGCATTGTCACATGGCATACGATACAACATCAACCGTTAATGTTACACTCCTCCATGGATAAAAATTAACCGACAACAGTCTCCGCCAATGGTTCCGCGTATCTGGTCACATCGCAACATTAAAGTGCTACCGTCAACTCTACGCGGATAAAACTAAACCCGCAGTCTCTGCCAGCATACCCATGTTACTTGTCACATGGCATTGTATTTTAACCACCAAACGCGCGGTCAGGATAACCCACAGTTAAAACTGGAGTTCAACACTTCAAACCACAGCTATTACCGTAGGTTCCATCCGTCAGTTGCGGTTTTGGGTTGGCATGTGGCCATCCCAACCGTCAAGTTTAATGCAACTGTCAGATTTGGCGGCAGTTTAGGAGCACGCCTAAAAAATGGCAGAAATTTCTAATTTAGCTCCAGTTTAGTGGAGTTCTCCACTTTTAGTGGAGCTTTTCTAGGTGAAACTGGGCAAAAGAGTATGAGACTCAATTTTCGCCCATTCATAGTGAATGAAGAGTCATTTTTGACTAATTGGAGAATTATAAAGCTATTGGTGCAGAGAAAATAGCCATTGGAGCACTGTAACTACATGTAATAGAAAAATTTTGAGCATAATGAAAGATGGACATGTCATTGGGAGCTAGACCAACAGATGTAGCCCAGGAGAGGTGAACTGCTTCATCATGCTTGCTATATAAATTTCATGTGGTGACTTGTTTCTCTGTTTTTTACTGATGTTTAGTGTTATTTAAGCTTTTTTTATGCTTCTAATTCACTAAAAATCATCTACAATTCATGGACAAACACCTCAATCCTTAAGCAAACTAATGAGACAAGTATGCACATGTTTATAAACTCAGAAGACACTTAGCACAACAAAACTAATACAGTCATTTCATATCAGATTGGTACCTGAGCTAGAGTTTATTCTCTGGTTTTGTTTAGTGCAAAGAATTGTTTAACTGTTTGCAAGTTTTAGATGCTTACAAGGCTGAAGCTCAAAAGAGGAGAAGGAAAATTGGTGGAAGCAAAAGGGTCTCAAGAATACCCAAAGCAAAGGAGAGCAAGATTGCCACAATCTCCACCACCTAGTTCACCTCCAAAAGAAGCAGAAGCTCCTTTAAGTATGACTCATGAGGAAGGAGAAATCTATGCAGAATTTGATCCCAAGGAGGAAGAAAGAGTGTTTAGGAAAGCATTTCTTGACATGACTAATATGGTTAGAATCCTTTATCAAGAAAGGAATGAGAGACTAGAAGGAGAAGGATCTAAACTCCACAAGGAAGGACAAGGTTCTTCAGGAGGTCACCATGATGAAGATAAGTCAAAGAAGGGAAATGGAGGAAATTGAGGCAATGGAGAGCCATCATCCTCAACCTCATCATCATCATCCTCTACTTATTCTTCAGTACAACATCCACACAAGTCAAAGAACACTAGTGAAAGTACTTTTTTTAAAACTTGATGTTAAGTTTGAATTGCCAATGTTTAATGGTGAAGTCAATGCAGAAAATCTTGATAATTAGATTAGGCAATTGGAGGTCTATTTGAGAATCTAGAACCTTCAAGATGATGATACCAAAATCCAATTAGCTTCTTTGAGAATGGAAGGTGCAACACTTGTTTGGTGGGAAGCCAGGACAAAGGAGGAAATCAAGAAACATGGTAAGATTATTCTATCATGTTCAGATTTCATTACTACTATTAAACGACATTTTTTATCCATTAGCCCATATGTAGAAAGCCATCATGAACTGGAAAAACTTTAGGCAATTAAAGGGACAAAATGTTTAAGAATACACCCAAGAATTTAGGAGAAGAGCTTCTCTTATTAGGGGTAGATTTGCAGAGCCAATATACTTTTCTCAAGTACATAGGAGGCTTACATAGCTACCTAAAACATATTGTTCTCATGTTTAACCCCACCAGTCTAGATGAAGTATGTGTTCAGGCCACACATATAGAAGCTAGAGGGAAGAACATTTCTGAAGAGGGTAGAAATAAACCTTTTAAGGGTAAAGCCAAGGAAACGACCTCAAAAGGTAAAAACAAAAAGAATGCATCTATTAAGAAAGAGGGAGAAAAAGTGGTTTGTAAACATTTTTCAAAAGAAGGCCATGATGAAACTCATTGTTGGAAATTACATCCTAAAATGAGGCCAAAGAAACCCAATAACAAAGGGAAACATAAAACTACTACTACAACTCAACATGATTTAGGATCTGATTCAAGTGATGGATCTAAGATTACAGCCATGGGATTGAAGAACATGAAGGGAAAATAAATTGAAACTAAACCCAATACCAGTACATCAAACTGTCACATGAACACTCCAAATGAAGAAGAAAGAATATAATTGTTTCATGTTAGGGTCATATCCAAGCATACCAAGATTGACACTTTTTTTGACAGTGGGTCACAAGAAAACTTAATATTTGAATACTTGGTCAAAAAACTTAACCTTGAGACCATACCACATCCAAAACCATATCCATTGGGTTGGATTTGTAAGGATGAAATTCTACAAGTTTCAAAGAAATGTATATTGCGGTTTGCAATCACTGCAAATTTTGTTGACACGGTTGAATTAGATGTGGTTCAGCTTGACATATTAGATATTGTATTAGGGAGTCCTTACTTGTATGACAGGAAATCAATCTTCCATCACCATGAGAAAAAGTATAATTTATTCAAAGATGGGAAGGAATTCATTGTTAGAGCACATCGCAAGAAGACAAACATTGCTATGGTAAATGCTAGACAAGTAAAGAGGTTGGTAAATTCAAGTAAGAATTTTGTTCTTCTTGTGATTAAGTCTAAAGATGATATTAATCATGAATATTTTGAGGGATGTGATCCTAAGTTGAAATCAGATTTATATGATGTGTTTAATGCACATCATGAGATGTTTTAGGAGCCAACAGGATTGCCTTTAAAAAGAGAGATTCAACATGAGATTCAGTTGCAACAATATTGTCCTCTTCCAAAAATCGGTATGTATCGCATGTCGATAATGGAGAATGATTAAATAAAGAGGAAAATCAAAGAGATGTTGTATAAAGGAATCATAAGGCCAAGCACCTCGCCATGTGGTTCACCCATAGTCTTGATACCAAAGAAAGAAGGGACTTAGCGCATGTGTGTAGATTTCCGAGCTTTGAACAAGATTACTATAAAAAATCGTTACCCACTCCCAAGAATAGATGATTTGCTTGATCAGCTAAAAGAAGAAATTTTTTTCACTAAGTTAGGTCTACGAAGTGGATATCATCAAGTAAGAATTGCAGAAAGTGATATATGGAAAACTGCATTCAAAACCAAACAAGGACTCTTTGAGTGGCTAGTTATGCATTTTGGTTTATGTAATGCACCGACAATTTCATGCGTGTTATGGATAGTGTTTTGCATCCATTCCTTGATGAATTTGTGATTGTGTACTTAGATGACATATTGATTTTCAGAAAAACAAGAGAAGACCATGTCTTGCATGTGAATAGAGTGCTTAATATTTTGAAGAAAGAGAAATTGTTTCTTAAGATGTCAAAGTGTGAGTTTGGAAAGACTTATTTGGTATATTTGGGACATATTGTAGGAGGAGGAGAATTGAGGGTTGATCCTTCTAAAGTGTAAGCCATTGTGAATTGGCCCACACCCAAAACAATTACCAAAGTAAGAATTTTCTTAGGTGCAGCTCAATATTGGAGAAAGTTTATTGCTAACTTCTCTTCCATCGTAGCTCCTATATGTGGAGTGACAAGTGTGAAGAAAGGATTTCAATGCGGAGGCAAACAACAACAAGCTTTCGAAGATTTAAAAGACAAGATCAGTTAAGCTCCAGTCCTTGCATTACGAAATTTGAGACAACCATTCAATATTCAAACCGATGCTAGTGATTATGCCATGGGCACAATACTTTTGTAGCATGGTAAGCCTATCACTTTTCATTCTGAAAAATTTAATGGTGTTGTGACTAATTATCCTACATATGACAAAGAACTATATGCGTTGGTAAAAAGTGTCGAGAAGTGGAAACACTACTTGATGGGTAAAGAGACTATTGTACACACTGATCACCAACCATTACATTACTTGCAGTCACAAACAAAATTGCAGCAATCAAGACATTTCAGGTGGATGGGATTTCTTCAACATTTTCACTTGGTTATAAGGTAAAAGAAAGGTATATTAAATAAAGTTTCTAATATGCTTTCAAGACCAATCATTAGTGCATCTACTTTACTCAAAAAATATTCTGTTGTACATGAGAGTTACATAGAACAATATGCACATGACATTGATTTTCAAGATGTGTATGCTTGTTTGAGTGAAGGGAATCAAGTTGAAGAAAAATATTATCACATGCATAACAATTTGCGCAAGCTATGTATTCCACAAGGAGAGAGGCTAAGTGTAATGAGAGAAGCTCATTCTTCTCTTATTCTCGGACACTTTGGGGTAAGAAAAATAGTGGCGCATCTATAGAGGTATTGCTATTGGCCTTGCATGGTAGATAGTGTGTCACATTTTATAAGAGGTTGTTCTATGTGTGCAACAAGTAAGCCTAGTAATAGGAAGATTAGGTTGTACACGCCACTACCGGTACCATCAAGGCCATGGGAGAGTGTCTCCATGGACTTTTTTGGAGGTCTACCTATGTCAAGAAAGAAGCATGATTATATTTATGTAGTTGTGGATAGATTTAGTAAAATGTGTATACTTATGCCATGTAAGAAAACCATTATTGTTGAACAAACTGTTGAACTTTATTTTCAACATGTTTGGATTCATTTTGGATTGCCAACTTCTATTGTTAGTGACAGGGATTCTAGGTTCATTATGATTTTTTTGTCAAATCTATGGAGAATGATGGACACAAAGTCAAAAAAGAGTACTGCTTTTCATCCACAAATAGATGGAAAAACCGAGGTGATAAATAGAATAGTTGTGCATCTATTGAGAGGATATTGTAGCAAACATCCTAAGTTGTCGGATGAGAAATTGCATTACATTCAGCACGCTTATAACCGGGAAAAACACTCGTCAACACAAACCTCACCTTTTGAAGTATGCTTTGGGTATTTGAAAAAATCGCCATTAGACTTCATCTTTGAGAAGGATGTTGCAATTGATGGCCATAGTGACAGTGATAAGGCTTGAATTTTCATTGAGAAAATTCAGATTATACATCAACAAGTTCAAAAAAAGCTTGAGAAAAGTCAATTCAAATACAAAGAAAGGCATGACAAACATCGGGTTGATCACAAGTTTCAAGAGGGAGATGAGGTATGGTTGCACATTAGCAAAGAAAGGATGCAAGGGGAAGGTAAAAATTTGAAACCCATTCACTATGGTCCATTCAAGATCATAAAACAAGTTGGTAACAATGCATTCCAACTTGAATTGCCTTCTTATATGCAAATGTATTCAGTTGTTAATGTTCAAAACTTACACTTGTATGAGCCACCTTTGATTTAATATCAATGAAGTGGTGTTCAACTACCTTCTATTGAATATTTCTTGCCAGAATTTCTGGATGAGCTCAAAGAAGATACAATTCTTGACAGGAGGACAAGAGCATCCAAGAGGGGAAGTGTTGACTACCTTCGATTTGGGCTCAAAGGCACTAAACCAAGCAAGGAAAAATAGATGGAGGTTGGAAAAGTGAGGGAGATGTACCCTCATCTACTGAACATGTAATCAAGTCTTTTGGGGTCCAAAAGCTTCCCAATGGGGAGGAGAGATAAGGAGTTCATAAATTTTTTGCAAAATTCAAAATTACAGGATTGGATTGAAACTAGGATGGTTGCGTAGATATTTTCTTCCTGATTCTGGCACCGCAAATTTTTCGAAAAACCGATGTCGTATGAGGGAGATATTGCGTTCTAATAGAAATGCCAAATAGGTAAAATTGCGACAGTTTGACCAAGTTTGACTGGGATGCGCAGTTAGCAAAAAGGGAATATTATGAGAAATATTACTTCCTCAGAATCAATTACAGGGTGACAAGTGTCAGGATGCTATTGGTTGTATGTTTTTTGAGGGCCAATCAGGAGGTGCCACGTGGCTATCCCTAAAGCCGCCACGTGGCTGTAGAACTGCACACTAAAATTTGGTTGGAGGCCACAGGAATTGACCCCTAGACCTCTTGCAGGGCATGCACAGGTTCTACCGTCTGCACTACAAGTGTTTCTTAACTACAATGGTCGTCAGGTTTTATTTAAGTTATATTGCAGTGAGAGTTGGGGGTTGGGAACTGTCGACGGTCCCAACCCGCTAGTGGTCCCCACAATGCATTGTCACATGGCATACTATACAACATCAACCGTTAACATTACACTCCTCCACGGATAAAAATTAACTGCCAATAGTCTCCGCTAGTGGTTCCACGTATTTGGTCACATCGCAACATTAAAGTGCTATTGTCAACTCCACACAGACAAAACTAAATTCACAGTCTCCACCAGCATACCCATGTTACTTGTCACATGGAATCATATTGTAACCACCAACCGCGTGATCAGGATAACCCGTAGATCAAACCAGAGTTCAAAACTTCAAACCACAGTTATTACTGCAGGTTTCACCCGATAGTTGTGGTTTGTAATCCGCGGTTTGGGGTTGGCATGTGTCCACCCCAACCGTCAAGTTTAATGTGATGGTTAGATTCGGCGATAGTTTAGGAGCGCACCTAAAAAATGGTGGAAATTACTAATTTAGCTCCATTTAAGTGGAGTTCTCCACTTTTAGTGGAGCTTTTCTAGGTGAAATTGGGCAAAAGAGTAGGAGACTCAATTTTAGCCCATTCAGAGTGAATGAAGAGTCATTTTTCACTAATTGGAGCATTTTGGAGCCATTGGTGCATAAAAAATAATCATTGGAGCACTGTAACTAAATGTAATAGCAAAATTTTGAGCATAATGAAAGATGGACATGCCATTGGGAGTTGGACTACCAGATGTAGCCTAGGAGGGGTGAACTGCTTCATCATGCATGCTGTGTAAATTTCATGTGATTACTTATTTCTCTGTTTTGCACTGTTGTTCAGTGTTATTTAAGCCTGTTTTATGCTTCTAATTCACTAAAAATCATCTGCAATTCATGGAAAAAAACCTCAATCCTTAAGAAAACTAATGATACAAGTATGCACATGTTTATAAACTAAAAATACACTCAGCACAACGAAAATAATACGGTCATTTCAGATCATGGACCCTATATTAGGTGGGTGGACCCGCCTATGGTTTTGTACATGGGTTTGCACATGGTTTTGGGCATGATGGTTTTCTATTCATGGTATTTTTTAGATCCGGCCAAGGGAACTATGGTTATGTTCTAATCCAGTGTAAATGGATTGAGTTTATGAATGCTTCAACATGTATATATATGTGTTGTAACATTGAAAGGAATATAATGAAAAATCAAGCTAGTAGTCTTGGTTTTGGGATCCAAGGGAAAATCTCTGTGTATATCCATTTTATGTTTTATGCTCTCTCTATTGTTTTATTTTATGTGTTAAGAGTTTGTTTGCAGATAATTTATGTATAGGGTTAAAACCTACACTTAAGTGCATCTAGTATTACCAAAATTTCCTTATCATAAATAGGTTTGTGTAAATATTTTCCTTTTATTGTAACACTTTCAAAAGCAACGGGTCTTCCTTCTTGCATTAAAACAACACCAATTCCATTACTTGAGGCATCACATTCCATAATAAAAATTTTTGTGAATTCTGGCATAGCTAAGACCGATGCTTGGCACATTTCCTCTTTAAGAGGTTTAAAGGCCTTAGTTGCTTTTGGAGTCTAAGAAAATGCATCTTTCATCAGTAATTTTGTTATGAGTGTTGTTATTCTCCCATAATTCTTAACAAACCTGCGATAATACCCTATCAACCTGAGAAATTTTCGCAGATTCTTTATGGTTGTGGGGATTTTCCATTCCTTAATGGATTTAATTTTGTAAGGGTCTACCTTAACACCCTCATGAGATATAATATGACCCAGATATTTCACATCCTGTACTCCAAAGAAACATTTGGAGGTTTTTTCATATAATTATTTCTCCTCCAATAGTTTTAGCACCCTCTCAACATGTTTAACATGATCCTTCCAAGACTTGTTATAGATTAGTATATCATCAAAAAATACTAACACAAGTTTTCTAAGGAAGGGTTTGAAATGGAATTCATCAAACCTTGAAATGTAGAAGGTGCATTGGTAAGGCCAAAAGGCATGACCAAAAAATCATAATGACCCTCATGAGTTATAAATTTTGTTTTTAGAATGTCTTCAATCTTCATTCTTATTTGATAATATCCTGAACGGGGATCCAACTGGGTGAAGTAAATTTCTTCATGTAATTCATCCAAAAATTCATCAATGACAGGAATGGTAAATTTATATTTAATATTGAGCTTGTTGAGCTCCCTATAATCCGGACACATGCACCATGATCCATCCTTCTTGTGCACTAATACTACTAGAGCAGAGAAATAACTTTTACTAGGTTAAATTATACCGACCTTTAGCATTTTTGCAACCATACGTTCAATTTCATTATTTTGGGCATAGGGGTATATGTAAGGCTTGATGTTTGGAGGAACACTTCTTGGAATCAAATGAATAGCATGATTATGATCACAAATAGGTGGGAGGCCTTTGGGAGTCTCAAATACCTTGTAATGATTGTCCAATACTTTTTGGGGATATGGAGAAATAGATGATTTCGATGTTTGAATCTCTAGTGAGCATAATTGTGCAATTACGCCCTGTTTTTCTTTCTTTAGAAGCTTTTTCATGACATTAGAGCTTATTATATTTCTTGGTTTCCCTGCGATATCCCTTAATTCAACTTCCTATCCTTCCCAAAAAAAAATTCAATAGAAGTTCTTGAAAATTAAAATTTATTGTACCCAAATATTGTAACCATTGGACTCCTAGTACAACATCACCACCACTCATTGGAATGGAAAGCATTGGACTATTCAATACATATTCCCTCATGGTTAGTTTGATATTATGCCACTTTCTAGAGCAATTTATAGTTCCTCCATTTGCAACCATCACTTGACACTCTGGTGTTGGATATAGGAATAAATTTAATTCCTTTGGCTATCTTACAATGAATAAAATTACGGGTACTACTAAAATCAATCAGGACTATGACCTATTTCTTCTTGATATGTCCTTATATCTTGAGAGTTTGAGGTGTGGTAATTGTTGCCAATGCATTAAAATATATGGTTGGAATTATTTCTTCTTTATCTAGGTTTGGTTCCTGGTGTATATCCTCTTCTTTTGAAGTTTATTGTTCCTTTTATTCCTCCTCTTCAAAATATATGTAAAATAATTTCTTCTTAATGCGCTTATGACATTCAGTGTATTTTATATCAAAATTGTAACAAAACCCTTTTTCTATTTTTTATTCCAACTGTTGTGGTGTCAACCTTATAGGTTGTGGGAGGCTAGGAGTAACAACGCTTCCATATTTATAGTTATGAGTGCTAGGCTTCCCTGTTTCCATAATTTTGATTTCAATTTTTCTTCCAACCTCAATTCCTTCTCCAATAAATCAGGTTCCCAAAGGAGAACCTCATGTTCGATGTTATATTTTAAAGTCCCTATGAAGACATTAATCATATGCTCCTCTTGAATATAATTTACCCTTATATTCAGTTTTTGGAAGTCCTTAATGTGCTTCACCATTAAACCATTTTGTTTGATATTTATTAATTGCCTAAAGAAGGCGTTGCTCTTTGTATCCTCATAATGTGCTATCATTTCCTCTGTCAAAATTGACCAAGTGAAAATTGTTTTACAAGAACAAAGCCATCGATACCATAAAAAATGATTGGGTTCTAAATATAAAGTTTCAATGCATACCTTTTGTGTGTTTTACACATTATAGAGATCAAAATATTGCTCCATTTGTATTATCCATGTTACTGGATCCTTGATATCAAAATTCCTCATATCGATATTTGGAATTTGTTGGGTCTTAAACCCAACATTTGAGTCTCTAAAATCATGATTTACATTCCTTTTATTCTAATCATGAGTTTCATGGAATACATTTTCACCATTAGGAAGCATTTCTTGTAGAAACATTTTCAAACCTTCCTTTAAACCTTCTATGTTTTCTTTTAACCATTCATGTCACCTTTTAAACCACCCATGTTTTCTTTTAAACCATCCATGACACCTTTTAAACCATCCATGTCACCTTTTATTTATGCTTTTAAACAATCCATATCCCCTTTTAGTTCATCTTTGGTTTCTCTTTATGAGAGCGGATTTTTTTGCACGTGGTCCCATAATTTTGATATATCAAGCTACAATTATTCCTCTTCATGCATCATAGTATATTTTTCTGAGGGCTTCATTAGAATTTTGAGGTCTAAAATGGGTCTCCTAAGGAAATAATAAAATAATAGCTAAACCAATAAAATAATATTTATGAATTTTCAATTCATTTTTTGCAACACAATCCATGTAACCATAGTTAAATTCAATTCAAAAGTTGTACCAAAATAAAATTAATAAAAACATTGTATAGATATGACTATAAATAAGAATGAGTTTTTCAATAAAACGTCATTATCATTGAACAACTAATGCATTTTTCCTTTGTACTTAAATAACTTAAAATAAAATATAAATATAAATCTATAATTTATTAATTATATTATATGCTATTAATTAAAATTTGTATTATTTAAATTGTATAATAACATGTAATTAACATATAATATAATATAATATAATATAATAAATGTATAAGGATATGCATTGTTTCTTTCAAGAAATATGAAATGACAATAATATGTTTTTATTCACAAAGTGTGAAATGACATTTATTATGAGTACTTTACTTTGACTTTAAAAGTACTTAGACTACTACCATGGTTAACCATGAGTTTTTATTCACCATTGAGAATGTGACAAGTAAGTACCTTTAACTCAAGCAATGCCACATCAACTATTAGGGATGATGTAATCCCCTAAAATGTGATTGGTTCTCATAAAGTGAATTTTGATTGTACATTTTCCTTAGGAGGCCCATTTTAGACCTCAAAATTCCCCTAATGAATGGGTGTGGAAATTTTTTTTTGGGAGTCATATTAGAGCCAAATACTAATATATATGCTTCAATATTCCCTTTGAATCACTTCAAACTGATTTTTCAAAAAATACTTATGTAAAATTTTAAAAAATACACGCATTTTTCTCACTTTGTAGGAGCTTGATATTGAATATATTGTATCTCTATAATTTCAGAAGGTCTGAAATTGCATCCTATGGTAGCCTTGTGAGTCTTATTTCTAACCACATAGGTTATACCAATATTGAATTCTCCAACAAAGAGTTATTCCCGATCTCCCGCGATGACTTGATTATAGACTAATTCAGTAGAGAGAACTTGTACGAAGTTCCACGTGTCATTGTTTCTACCTTCAGCCCTAAAATTGCTACATGAAAATATACAGCCTGTGCAATTTCAGCCCCTTTTTACAGAATTCAAATCCAATGTCTGAAAAAAAAGTTATGATGATTTTCCATAGGTCACCTTTCTGAGACTAAATTTTGGAGCTTGCAAAAATCCTAACTTCCCTAGATCAAATCTTTGAAAATATAGAAAACCAGGATCTGAAATTTTTACACAAATGGCACCAAGATTTAGGCTCCATGTGGTTAAAATTTTAGTTTTTGAAGCCTTGTAGAAAAACATTTATAGCGAAAATTCCAAGATGACACATTTCAAGAAGTGAAACCCTAGAATCCAAAGCTCTGATACCAAATGTTATGAAACCAACTCACAAAATAGAAGAAAAGATAGATCAATGACTTAAAAAATATCCAATTCCACGGGGAAACCTCCTTTAAATTAAATAAATGAATAATTCTTGGATGATTCAAATTAGAAAACCTCCTTTCTATATATAGGAGTCTAAGGGATCGCAATATAATCAGAGTTGGAATGACAATAATAATGTAATGGCACAACAATAAAAATAGTGGGCTTCTATGGGGCACAATAATAACTATATGGGGACTACCTTAGCACAACAATAACAATAAGGGGGCTACACTAACAATAAAAATAAGGGGATACACTAGTATTATAGGGACCTTACATTCCCTCACAATCAGGAACTATCTCTGGGGTGACAACAAGTTATATTATTTTCTTGATGGTTCTGAAGATTGAACTAGATGTACTCATGGCTTTACACTAAAGGATATGCATCACCCAATCTGTAATTTTGGCTTAAATTTTTTTATATTAAATGCTATGCTATTAATTTTACATGGATTAAATGTTTTTTATAGCAAGTACAAACACAATGATAAATAATAATTTAACATTTTGAAATTTATTTAACCAAACAATATCTTATAGCTAACTTGTGTCCCAATTTAATTTTCCTACAAGTTAGCACTTATGTGTTACATTGCAAAGTCACAAAATCTGCCCAACATGTCTAAGCATTGGTATGGTCTAGTTCTAATCTCCTCGATCCTAATTTGAGATTATAAATACCTTGATATTACTTTTGAGAGTTTTTTTGTTGATTAGATGTTTACATCCAAACAAATCATTGGATAATTTAGCTATGACGTGCACTATCAATGAGGGTTTTATTAGTTTTTTTAAATGTTTGGAATATTGAAATAGATACACTCTTGGCTTTAAAATCAAGGATATGCTTCATCCAATATATAAATTTTGATTATATATCCCTAGTACTATACACAAATAATGTAGGGTCTATCCTCTTCTAATGACTCACAACAAAAAATTAATATTTGAGTCTTAAGAAAGACAAAATGCTAGAATGAAATTACATGTTATTATTTGTGCATAAAAAATGAGAAAATAAGACTGATTTTATTTTTTATAGGAAAAATAGACTAAAATCTAAAATCCATACTATGGCAGTTAAGTTTCTTTAGATTTCTAGTTTTATTAATTACAATTTTCTACTTTTTTATAATAGATAAAATGTGGAAATTAGAGAATAGTGAAATAAAAACACACAAAAATCACAATGAACACCAAGATATTACCTAGGAAACCCTTTTGGGAGAAATCCCAACTAGAAGTTGAGGTTTCTCCACACTTCCTTTATCTGGAGTGAAAATAATGCAAGTACAAAGTAGAAGACACTCTCTGTGGAGACACCCATGACCTGTGGCTTGATAGACTACTATAGAAACTTAACCCCGTTTTTTATGCTCTCTCACTTCCACTCTCTAGTTTTTTTTTCTTTCTTATGGAACTAGATATACTAGAATGCATGTGACCCATTTTCCTCTTGATGGCCTAGTTATAACACAAATCAATAGCCAACTAGGTGTAAAATTCAACCCATTCATCCCTCAACATGAGTTACAACTTGAACCTTCTAGAGTATTCCTCATAGTTTCCATGTGTATCCAATTTTCCATGAGTAATGAGGCATGGTGTGGCATCCTCTCTAATTATGGTGGTAAATCACGATAAGTCAATCTATAGGATGTATAACATTCTCATATGAGATTTGATTGAAATGATTCTTTGGCTAGTGGAAATGTATCAATATGTAGATTATTGAATCTAGGTCCATAATAATTTTAGGATGATAAAAGGTGAACATTTAAGGCCTCATGGATCCTAAAGCTTTTCACCACGAATTTTCCAAATTGGGACACTCGATAAAAATGAACTTGTACACTGATTCCTCCAATTTTCCCACACTAAAATCATTGAGATGGATGAAAACAAATATAAATATGCAGTCTAAATAATCTATTTCATGAGGTTTTTGGTCCCCAAAATATTTTACTTAGTGAGGTGGGGAAGTTTGTCCTTTACCTTCTCTTTGGATTACCATTTAGCCTTTCCTGGAAGTTGTCATTTCAACCTAATCTACCAAAGGTGATTGTTACACAGTAATTTGTCATCGTCCCTGCAATCCCCCGTCCCGCACATTGGAGGGCCTTTTCCGTGACCTGTGAGTAGTAACATAACCTGAAATCACTTTCATGGCATCCCCCTTTACAAGGACAATCATTCCTTTGAAGACAGTTTCTTGTAAAAAACCCTAAAAATAAACCTTTTGGCCTTGACGCGACTAGCCAGTTCAACCCTCGCGCCAATGGGGGAAATCCACCAAAGAGGGCGCGCCAACTGGCGCTCTGTCCCAGTGTATTACTCGCACCAAGCTTAATAAGGATTGTTTTTTAAAAATAAATGGCGGAATTTTGATTCCAACCAACTCCTGAACGAGTCTCTAAAATGAGTTGGGAGGTTTGGCTCCGGATCTCCATGTAGGGGAAGTGGTTTTCCACCTATCATGGAAGCTTCCTTGAGTATAGGGCCAATCCCACCATTGTAGGGATCCCAACTCCCCTTCCACCATCTATATAATCTTTCCATTTTCCCCTTAGCAAGCTAGTAGCCTTAATGGTCATAGAACTACGAGCTGAATCAGTAGTAAGGAGACTATCACCAGACAACCTTTGAGAGCCTAGCTGAAAAGAGAGAGAGCTTTGTCCCATTCCCAACGAGCTTCACTGAGACGTGCTCCACTGTCGACCCGCCGAAGGAAGATCCAGCGTCAGAGCTCAGGTTGTATCTTTCTTTCGTTGTTATTAATAATAAACAACTCTGATTATGGTTCCATTTGCATGTTTATTTATTATGCTGTGAATTATATCTTCTCTGACTGATATATGGTTACATGTTTTAGGTTTTTCGTTGTGTGTTGTTTCTTCGTGTACGTGCAGGTGTTCGAACATGCTAAGCGGGAGAATTTTGATATTCCAAAGCGAAGGATGGAAGCGCCATCTTTTCTGCAAGTAACAACAACGCGGGACTTAAGGTAGGCCTCTTGTCGCATCTTGGTCTTTTGTAACTAGGAACCCGTGTCTTAGCGTGACTCGGTTGTTGCTAGATCCTATCTAGGCTAGTAGGGATTGCCTCTGTCCTCAGAGGGGATTTACCTCTCCAATAGTGATGCTACCATTATCTTATAGTTCTAGACTTATTTTGCAAAACTATATACTCTGTCAATCTACCTAAGCATCTACTGCTATATCCTCTATGGAAGGTAGGACCTAATCTTCTTGATCCAACATGGAAGGCTCATAGATTTTCCACATTCACCACTGAGTAAATGTGCAAAGTATAGTACTAGATTGAGTCGGTAGGCACTATCTCCCACCTTTTCTAGTGTCTTCAAAGGACCATATAGCAAAGCCTTGATTTACTTAGTAGGACCTTGTAGCCTCCCCTTGTTCAATTGTAACCATACTCTGTCTCCAACCTGAAATAACTTCTCCATTTTGTGTTGATCATGCTTGGTCATATACATTTCATGTGACTTCTTCAATGTCTCCTATGATTGCAAATAGATGTGCTTGATCTTCTCAACAAATTTTCCCTTAAAACATCCCGAATGAGATCTTCATTCACTCCTTGCTACCCATATATAATATACAAAAGTGAAGGTAGCAAATATCTAAAACAAGTTTCAAATAGAAACTGATTATTAGAAGTGTCCATTACTCTATTGAAAGATTGTGATTGTCAAACAAATTACCTTAATGTAAAGTAAAAACTTAAATGTTAAAATAATAATATTTTTTAAATAATTATACACAAACAATAAATGTAGTGATAAGAATTTAAATTTATATTATATTTTATTTAAGATAACTTAGAGTAAGTTATAAAATATATCAATTTTTATATATTTAATGATAAATTTATAACTTATTGAATAATGTATAACTATAATTAAGTAATGCAATTATAATAATACTAAAAAAACGGTAAATTCTAATAGTTCTAATTTATATAAAATAAGTTTATTAATTTTATAACGTTACTTTGTATTAAAGGATTGAATTTTATATATAGTGCCAATAATTTCAATTTATATTGTATTTTATTTAAGATAATTGATGGCCAGTTATAAAATATATCCATTGTTTATATATTTAATGATAAATTTATAACTTATTAAATCATTTATAACTATAATTAAGTAATGTAATTATAATAATACTTAAAAAAGGAAGAAGAATAAATTCTAATAGTTTTAGTTTATATAAAAAGTATTTATTATTATTAATTTTGTAATGTTACTTTATATTAATTAATTAATTAATTAATTAATTATATATATATATATATATATATATATATATATATATATATATATATATATATATATATATTAATTAACAAGAATAGAAATAAATTATAAATATTCATATTTGCAAATTTAATATACATATTAATTTAATGATCATATTAAATTGGATATTATTTTATTTCATTTTTTAAAGTTAATTATATTATTTTTTTAAATCACATTACATTATTGATGAATCATTTGTTATAAAATATCGACCTTACCCTGCCACACGGGAAACCAATTCTGTTAGTTGGTTGATAAAAATATTAAAATATTTACATAGAAAACTAGGAACAATAATTAAATAAAAAGACTAGATAACCATAGAAGAGACTGATGTTAAATAGCCAGAACATATCATCCAAATTAAGTGTTTGATGATGTGAGTGCAAGGGGGCTTCACTATGTTGAAAAATGTGTAACTAGGCTCGTTCTTCATAAATATGAAATGTACTTTTGATTCTTGTATATTGTAAAATGAAAGAAACATTATTATTATTATTATTTGGAGCATGGGTTTCATGCTCAAGGTATTTTATTTTATAGTTCAAGCATCCATTGATTACTTCTAGGGGTTTTCCTAGGTCAAGAAGTCAAAAGAGTCACTGTCATAAGTTGAAGACCCCATCGGGCATATTATAATTTGTAAAAAAAATTGTTTTATCGTTAAAAGTGTCAAAGTACCCTTCAAGACCAAGTCAGCCAAGAAGTTGGCAAGTCGGCCTAATTTTAGGGGCCACATCAACCCTTGAGAAGCCTATATAAAGGAGGAAAATTGACCTCCTTGAAGTACATTAATCTCTCACTAATCCAAGTGAAGTGTTGAAAAGCGTAACTAGGTCAGTCTTCATGTTGACTATGTAATTATGTATTTATGTAAAGAAGAAGTCAAAGATAATAAAATGTATTTTGTTGCACTTGCTTCATGAGTTTCATGAGCAGGATTTTATTATATAGGTTAATAGACTTTTTCTTGATTTCTATTAGGTTTTGGTCTTCTAAGTATAAAATTTAATTAAGTGTCATGTTCATGAAACATCTAGTCTAGCAAATATATGCTCCAAAACCTTGTGGAAGAAGGTCAACTAATGCTGGAAGACTAGCTCTCAAAAATCCCTCAATCAACGATGGAAGACAAGTGGAAGATGTCACATTAAATGTTGAAGAATATATGTTACAAATTCGACCTTCTAACAGATGACAAGTCGGCCTATATACTATAGTGGTGGTCAGCCTAAAAGACAGCAAGACTGTCTCTATGTATACACTCGGTCTGCGGCTCATTCAGGTAGAATTTTTTGGGTGGTCTGACCAATAAGAAATGAGGGTTTTCTCAAAAATACAATGCGGTATATACCAATAAAGAAATGTGGACTATACCTATGAAGAAGCACCTATAACAGATTGCAGATATCTGTAGTGACACAGTAAGGAATTGCGAATTTCTCTGAAGTGGCACAATAAGAAAATGCGAATACATCAGTGAATGGAATGCGGGCCAAGTCTAGTTAAATAAAGATATAAGACAGAGTTTAAGTGTGAAAAATATTGATCTATGGTTGAAGTTGAACTAAGACAAAGATCCAGTCCAGAAATATTTGAGTTGAAACAACATGATATAACCTTAGCAAAGTGCGAAGCTGAGGCAGTAAATCACTGTGTTGATGTGCGGTCAATCTGAAGTAAGATGTGATTCAAGTAAGATAATTCACTTGTTAGTACACATATAAAAGGAAGGTAAATCTATGATTTAACTTCCTATCCCCAGTTAATATTTTCCAAGTGAAAATGAAGCAAGAAGAAATGTTTTGGTGAACAAAGACAAAACCAAGTTAGATTGAATTAGAGACTGAGTTCTCTAATGTTGTTATAGATCAGTGTAAATTGGTGCAGAAATGAAGGATCAACATCAGAGTTAGACAAAGGAATAATGAAAAGGGTTTTGGATGCATATATATAGTTCAAGGGTCTGAGTCTTGGTCATGGTCATTCAAAGATCTATAAGAAGAATTCTTTGCGGCTTTTCCTCTCCAAGAGGGAGAGGTTTTGCTCTGACTCTAGGAGTCTAATTTTGCATCTCGTGCATTTTGATAATTGACTTGATGAAATACTAACTAAGCTAAAGAAAAGAAGATATAATTAACTCAAGTAAGCTCACAAGTAATTATCAAGAAGAGAATTTGTCTTAATCACCAGCCCTCCAAATTCTCAACATGGGATCAGAGCTAAGGTGCTAAATGAAAGGGATACTTGACAAACGAGACACTATAGGAAGCAAAGATAAAAGTTTGGGTTGAAGGATCAAATCAGTTTGCAAGGAAGACTTTAAGGATTTAAGAACATCTACATTTGAATTTCAATTTATGAAGATATGATTTATTATCAAGGATTCAAGAACATCTACATTAAGGATCTCTATCTTAGAAGAAAATCTTGAATTCATATTCAAACATCATCAAGGAAGCTACTAAAGGAGAAAGTCACTCTCTCAAGTAAGTATCTATGACATTATCTAAATCTATCAAAATGGCTTCTTTGAAAATAAAGCAACAAATTTGTTAGGGTTTCAAAATTTCCTGCGTCGAAGACAAGTACAATGATGTCATGCAAAATACATGAAGGGAGATATAAGAGCCCAAAGGATTCTTACATAATCCATAAAATACTCTCTCATCTCTGAGGTATCAAATCTAAAATCATAAAAAAGAAATATTTGAGAAATTGGTGGATCTATTCTCTGTGAGTACTGCAGAAGAAGCAATCTCTCTGAGATCATCTGCAGGAAGTGTGAGAAGTGAATTCTGACACCGAGATGACTAAAGTGGTGTTGGAAGCTCTACTAGTTGAATAGGGAAACTTCAATTCAGGTTTATACGGGAAGAAAGAAGCCATACCATTTCACAATTTAAGGTCTCTATGTAAAATAGAGGAAATAATATTGAAAGACAAAGGTGTTACAAGATCAAGGGAATCAAACCTTCGCAGCCACGTCAAGAAAGAAAGGAAGATTTGGTAAGTTTGGTCCTCATAATAGTATGAAGAAAGCATGATGCTTTGGATGTAATGAACTTGGGCATTATAATAGAAATTTTCCTTAATCTGAAAAAGGACAAGATAAATTGGGAAGAAGCCCATGTCTCTGAAAATAAGGAAAGAACCTAATGCAAAGAAATATAAGAAAGAAGAAGCGAGGGATCTCCAATATGATTGAGATCGTCTTCTCCTTTAGGTGATTTATGTTGATTGTATGATAGGAAGCAGTGTAGCATCCTAATCGAAGCATGGTAGGAGCTCCTGGTGAATCAGCTCTGGGAAAACCTCTCTTATAACATCACTAATGGAAAGCAGTCATCAAAAGCAAGGGTCATCATGGAAATAGATTTATGGGATGTGATGACATATTGATGGAGCAGACTAAGGGAATTAAGCTCTTCATTCTTAAGAAATTGCTACCAGATGACTCAAGGGAAAAAGGTATGAGGTATGTATATATTTATATGTTGACAATGGATGCTGTGAAGTCATGTCATATGGTTGCAGGTAATGGAATTTTGTATTTAGAAGTATGATCTATGGAGGAGTATCTCTCGATGCATGGACATATGAAATCAACATAATATGTCCTCATGGAATATGAGGTGGTTGTATATGAATGAGAAACTAGATAAGTTGTAAGTTCCTAGGAATGGAGAATGTGCAGAAATGAAGAGAGCATGAAATGAAACCATGTCAAGAGGTTGTTATCATATGGAAGCCAAGAATATGTGACTAGGAGATCACATGGGAGGATATGTAGACTCTGATAGAAGTCTGGTAAATAAGAAGACCCTTGACAAAACATATCATTAGGAGATGTGTCAATCTAAATAGAGGATATTGATGTCGACAGGAAGATGTCATGGTGAAATATCATCACTGAGGTAACTTTTGTTTTAAAAGGTTCATATGTATATGTTTATCTGGATAAATTTGTGCAGGGCTGTTAATCATGATAAAGGATGTATGACCCTTGGAGATGATTCGAAGAAAAGCAGCATGGAATAATGGTGAACCAGATGAGAAGGACTGATGAATCACTTTATGATAGTGGACATGACTCGTGACTAAAAGTGATGGATGATCTGTGCCCTATGAAGCCAAAATTTGAAGGTTCCTTAAACGTTGAAATCCATGACATCGAGGGGAAGAATTATTCATGAGTTGCTGGATTGTTGCTACAGGACTCTGGTTGAGAGGGAGACTGGTGGTAAGTTTCTTGCTTGGAAGAAACTTGTAGTATGTCCTTCCCGTGTTAAGAGGGAGTGACATATGTGATTCTATATTACATGTGTCATGCACTAGACCAAGAATAACAACCGTAAGTCTTAGTGAAGGCCATGTGAAGGGAATGGATAGACACATCATTCTGGTCTTCACCTAGAAGACAAAACGGAGGATTGGGTAATCATATGGCATTTGTTACTCTTTGAGAATGAGATAGGGAATTCAAGATAAGAGTATTCATGGACCGGTATTCTTTGAGGGTTGGCTACCCAAGAGAAGAATAGTCCAAGAAGGTCATACTCTGGGAACACCTAGGTGGGCTATGTACCTTGGAGTGACAATTACTATGGTGTCTATTAGTCATGTGTCTCGCCAGCATTGTATCCCATTGTCTCGTTGAGATATGGGGTTGTTAGTGAAGGCCTTTCACTAGGACAATGTTGGTTGATATGATGCTATACATATGCAATTACCAATCTGATTCTTCTTATGAGATTCTTTAGTTTGAAAGTGACAATGTACCTATATGAATACCTCCCTAGTTAAGAGGGAGTGTTGAAAAGTGTAACTAGGTCAGTCTTCATGTTGACTATGTAATTATGTATTTATGTAAAGAAGAATTCAAAGATAATAAAATATATTTTGTTTCACTTGCTTCATGGGTTTCATGAGCAAGATTTTATTATATAGGTTAATAGACTTCTTCTTGATGTCTATTAGGTTTGTGCCTTCTAGGTATAAAATGTAATTAAGTGTCATGTTCATGAAGGATCTATTCTAGCAAATATATGCTCCAAAACCTTGTGGAAGAAGGTCACCTAATGTTCGAAGACTAGCTTTCAAAAAGCCCTCAATCAACGATGGAAGACAAGCGGAGAAAGCCACATTAAATGTTGAAGAATATATCTTACAAAGTTGGCCTTCTAACAGATGACAAGTTAGCCTTCTAACAGATTACAATTCGGCCTATATACTATAGTGGTGGTCGGCCTAAAAGACAGCAAGACTGTCTCTATGTATACACTCAGTCAGTGGCTCATTCATGCATAAGTTTTTCAGTGGTCAGAGCAATAAGAAATGTGGGATTTCTCAGAAATACAGTACAATATATACCAATAAAGGAATGCGGACTATACCTATGAAGAAGCACCTATAACAGATTATAGATCTCTCTATAGTGACACAATAAGGAATTGTGAATTTCTCTAAAGCAGCACAGTAAGAAAATGTGAATACATCAGTGAATGAAATGCAGGCCAAGTCTAGTTAAATACGAATATAAGACATAGTTTAAGTGCGAATAGTATTTATCTATGGTTGAAGATTACCTAAGATAGAGATCCAATACAAAAATATTTGAGTTGTAACAATATGATATAACCTGAGCAAAGTGCGAAGCCGAGGCAGTAAATCATTGTGTATATGTGCAATCAATCTGAAGTAAGATGTGATTCAAGTAAGATAATACACTTGTTAGTACACGTATAAAAGGAAATTAAATCTATGATTTACCTTCCTATCCTAAGTTAATATTTTCCAGGTGAAAATGAAGCAAGAAGAAATGTTTTGGTGAACAAAGACAAAATCAAGATATATTGAATTAGAGACTGAGTTCTCTAAGTTTGGTACAGATCAGTGTAAATTGGTACCAAAATGATGGATCAGCATAAAAGGCAGAAAGAGGAACAATGACAAGGTTTTTGGATGCATATATATAGGTTAAGGGTCTGAGTCTTGGTCATGGTCATTCAAAGATCTATAAGAAGAAATATTTGCGAGTTTTTCTCCCCAAGAGGGAGAGGTTTTCCCCTAGCTCTAGGAGCCTAATTTCGCATCTCGTGCATTTTGATAATTAACTTGATGAAAGACTAACTAAGCTAAAGAAAATGAGATATAAGTAACTCAAGTAACCTCACAAGTAATTATCAAGAAGATAATTTGTATTAATCACCATCCCTCCAAATTCTCAACATGAAGGAGGAAGAAGAAGAAGGTAGCAAAGAAGGAAGAGGACAAAGAAGACTTGTGTTGGGTTATATATCTCTCACACATGTGAACTAAGGCTAGGGTTTCTATAGTGGATATAGGGTTTTTTCTATAAGTTCGATCTTGAAGAAAAGAAGGAAAGAAGGTCAAGAGAAGGTCACTAAAAGGAATCCAAAAGCTAAAGAAGGAAGATAAAACATAGTGAAGGTATGAGGAAGCCTTGGAAGGCTAAACAAAGCTCACACGTGTGGTAGTAGCAAGTGCAAGAGGGTCAGAAATTTCAGGTCTGCAATGGAGGCTGACATTCTGCAACTGGGGGTCAAAACTATGCTACTAGAAGAGATTTGGTTGGGTTTGACTTGGATAAGGAAAGCAAATCATCCTGAAAGGTTGGACTTGGTCTTGGAGGGTATTGGTCTTTCTATATAGGTCTTGGAATTTTTCAATTGAAGGATCTATAAGGAAGAGAAGAGATTTTCAAGTTTTCCTCTCAGGTGGAGAGGTTTTGGCACTGTATTGCAACCTCTATTTTATGTTCTTATTCTTCTTGTTTTTGGTAGTTGTTTGATTATATAAAAACATAATAATAAGTGAAGAAACTAATGAGTACACTACAAGGAAAACACCCTCTAGTGGAGGTTATAAAGGAGGTTTTTAGTGTTATAAAATTGGCCAAAATTGTCAAAAAAACATTTGCTACAACATCTGTTTATGGTTACGGAGGTTTTGGCAGAGCTTTTAATGAAAATTCAACACAACTAAAAAAACTGGGCGGCCGGAGGTTATTATGGATGTTTTTTTCATTGGTGCGATACTAAGGTTTCAATGCACCAGTGCATGTCATCTGGATGGTGGCCCTGGGGTGGTCGAAGGTTCCTGAATTGGGCCGTCAAGGTATAAAACCAAATAGGGTGCAGTGTTGGTGATACAACACATAGGGCCATACCAATTGGTCTTGGGATTTGTGCGGTGCCCATAAGTCATCTCAACGCACTGGTATGTAGACTTATAGAAACACACCGGTGTTCCATATTAGACAAACACACTGATATTTATAATTGGTATTGTTATGCAGTTCCCATACATTGTACAAATGCACTGGTGCGTAGTCTCACATAAAATCACCGATGCGCAGTATCGCACAAACACACGGAGATTTTTAATTGGTTTTGGTATTTTTGCATTGCCCATAGGTCGTAGAAACACACCGGTGCGCTGTAGCATACAAACGCACTTGTGTATAGTAACTGACACACACTGGTGTTCATTTTGTATTTTTTAGAAACATCGACCTGTGATAATGCAATTATTGTGATTTTTCTAAATTCATTATTCATCAAAAGTCGACACATATTATAACAATATTCATATTAATTAAATTTTTATTAATGCATTTGAATGTGACGTTTGGATTAATTTTTTATATCATATCATAATTATTGTGATTCTTTAAAATTCATTATTCATCAAAATTCGACACATATATATCTTATAACAATATTCATATGAATTAAATTTTTATTAGTGCATTTGAAAACGACAATGGAGAACACAATGGAATAAATTAAAATATATTTTATTATATATATATGAAGAAGACAATCTTTGTCATACAAAATGGGACAGTTATTGGTATCCCTTTGTCTTTCAATTGGGACACTATGTCCATCACATTAAACAAAACGTCTGATTTCAGAGACAAATATTTCAAAAAATACAACGCCTTGCTTTGATATCCAAATATAGTGATCATCATTCTTCGCTTGAACTGTTGTCACTACTATAGCTACTTCCATGACTTGGGTTATTTTCAGGAGTGTTTTGTTCATGGTGTCGATTGTTTTCTTCTTCTTCACCTTCCATATACAAACATAAAAATAAACTAAAATGAGTGTATATACATTGGTGAGAATAATGAAAATTGCAATATTAAATAATATACATCAATGTAAATCGAAAAGAAAAATGACGTACCATAGCAAAAATTGACTCATAAACTATACACATTCTTTCAAAACCATGTACCATGCCATCTTTCAAAATTTCATCTATTGGCGCGGTTCCATACTTTGTTTCCTACAAGTTTTATACCCCATAACAAATCATATATTTAATATAAAATATTTTTTGTTCTATTAATTATAGACAGAGCTAAGTAAAACAAGATCGATAGATGCTTACAAATTCCACAATTAATTTCTGATATGCCAACATATACTCACAACCCATATTTAATCCAATTTCAATCAATTCTTCTAATGGTTCTTCTTTGTATGTTAGCACCTGTTTGAAGACATTCAATGATGATTTTTGTAAAACAACTTAAAAAATACAAAAATGAAATCTACTTAAGTTGTTATAAGAAAGTAAAAATTAATCACAAACTTAGATATCAACCTGTTTCTTCCTTGTCATCCTATTTTATGTGGTAAATGGGTTCCATTTTCATTTCTTTTCTGTAAGAAAATATTTGAAAATTAATATTTAATGCTATATTTTTTATTATTGTACCTAATGATCGAAAAATTCAATGATTACATATCACATTTGAAGCACGTTGTTGTTGAGATGGCTGCTCCTACGATGAAATTTTGTCCATTACTTTGACCATCTCATTGTACAACTTTTTGGACATTCCTACTGGCATATTTCTGATATCAGCTTGTTCATCTTTTGTTATTTTCATAATCTTCCTGAAAATGTAACATGACAATAAAATATTTAATTTTAATATTGATATATGAAAAGTAAATATAACAAAAGTGATATTTATAAATAATTCTAGACAAACATTTAAAGGAATATTACTTTTTCATTCCTTCTTTTTTTTGTTGTATGATTTTTCTATTAAAAGTCTGACATGTCTCATTGACCAATTCTATGGAAACTCTTCCTATAGTTTAGATAAAATTTGGTTCTTGGAATCATTGGATTGGTTTTTGTATTGTAAGTGGAAATAACATCTATACATATGTTCCACTAGATCCCTCAAACTTTTGTAAAAAATTTTCCCCCTTTTATTAGCCTCCAGCACCACTCCAGATGAGCTAAGGAGAAATTCATTTTCATTTGCATGTTCAATTTTTTTTCTTTTCTTAGAACAAAATTCCTTTTATGAGTTATTGGTCCCTGTAGAACATTAACAGATGTGAATTAATAGATTTTTTTACACATGTTATCTAATAATTTTAAGTATATTTTTAATGAAAATTAAAAAAAGAAACTCATATTGGATCGATAGTATTTTTTCATTCACCTGATTCATCCTTTTACAATTTTTCCATCAAGCTTTTACACTCTTCTGGTCCTAGATTAGAAATAATCTTATCGAGCTTTGTCATTATGTGGCTCTGCATGATATACAGTAAACAATACATATTAGTTAAACTTACATATAGTTCAAAAATAATATTTTTTGTAAAGAATTTACAAAGAAATTGTTTTTTTTATTTTCTTGATGTGTTATCAGTATTTTTGTTATTTAATCTCTTGTTAGTCATTTCTTTATCAATCTGAAACATGTGCCATATCATTAATTAATATATTTATAAATAAATTGTCAAATTTTTAGGTAAAAAATAAATCTCAAGAAACCGGTGCGCCTTTCATGATGTACGCACCGACGTTGGTGCATGGGCTATTATAAACACACCACACAAATAGTATAATATACCATACGATGCTCTTCTCGTAACATAGCTCATCGGTGCCCTATTTTAGATATGGTGCACTGATTAAAAAAAAAATGTTTTTAAAATTTTTATTACACAGTACTTGCGCGGTGCGCTATATAATATAGCGCACTAGTGTGCTATGTTACGCAAGGCAAACCGATAAAAAAAATCCATTTTTTTTCAAACATTCACGCAAGGGCCGACATAGATTGGGATCCAACTATGCAAGTCTTCTCGTGGGTTGGATGTCAATCTAAAATAAAAAGCCCTAATTCTGAAATCACAGAAAGAGGGAGAAAGAAAGGGAAGAAACAAAAAAAATGAAGGGTTTAGGGTAAAAATGGCTAAAAATGTAGAAAAAAGTAAAAAAATTGCAGAAAAAGTAAAAAAATAATCAAATTTAATCACAAGATCGTTTGAAATTCTATGCTACAGGGTTTGAATCACCAGCGGTTTGGATTCTGATTATCTAAATACTTATGTTCGAACGTATTTCATTGCTCCATAGTGCTCTCGTGCTCTTTTGCTCCAGGTATGTCTCCGACAAATCTCTGGTTGAAAATTTTAGCAAAAATAGTGAAATAATGAAAAGTATTTAGTATTTAAAGAATTGTTTTATGAAATTATATTTTCGAAAATATTTTTCCGCCCATTTTTCGATTTGCTGTTTTTTTTTTCACTTAAAGAAAATAAATTTGCACTTTATTTATTTGTGGTCATTCATCATCGATGCATCACTTAATATCACCACACCGGTGCATCCATTGGTAACATGACATCGGTGTGTAGTAACTAAAATGCACCGGTGCGCAGTAACTAGAACGCATCGGTGCAATTATCTGTACATTAGCACCGATTTGCAGTTGAGGCATCAAAATTACTTTTACGTGTGTACACCAAAATTAGACATGTTGTAAATGTACATTTTACTGTGAAAATATTTGGGCCATTTCTTTTCAAAACTATGCCTCTTCATCTTTCAGAAAAAGAAACTTGAACCTTTCCATAACATGCAACAAGAAAAAGTGCCCCATGATCTGCTTGCTGACCCATGCTCTTCTTGCTCATTTTTAAGTTCCTCCTCCATCTTGGCATCCAATTCCTTCTTTTCTCCTTTGTGCTTTCTATCTTTATCTTAACAAAATTTATACAATCTTTGTTTTATGAGAAACTAACCTTGAATGTTCTGGGAGCAATGATAATGAGTCCTTCATTCTACATTTGTTAGCAAAAGAAGACCGATTTTCAACTAGATGATGCAGTTATTACATGTGGAGGCAATGGTTTCCTGTAGAAAATGAATATTGGGTTGAACAGAGGAAATGCATTGCAAAATGGTCTATTACATTAGCTTTTCCAATGGGAAACCGATTTGCAGGTGGAAATATGGTAGCTGCAGGTATCTATTATTTTCTTCCCATAGAAATGGTCACTGGATTTCCATTTATAATACAAGCAGAATTTTTACTGGTTTCATCCAGAGAGAGAATAATTTTCAATAACAAATGGAACCAAGGAATCCTTAAGTGTATCCCGTTCACATTTTGTTCATCATTTCATTCTTTGATAAGTGCTAACTCACCTATACTTTCAAAAATTTGGATTTTTGGGTACCTTCCGTGTGATATTCCTAGTTATCCACAGGACCACAGCTCAGACAAGTTAGAGATGCCATTCAAGTTCAACCAAAAGCTGAAGATGTGATTTTATGCGACATCAGTTTTGCCGGTAAAAGTTTATGTAAGCCAACTGAAGCTCAGACAATACTCCCAGCTGCTTTTAAATGCATTCTAGAGAATCTTTCCCTTCATGGGACCTACCAGCCTGATCAACAATGTCAATTGATATTTCTCTGTTGGCCTCAAGGGAATGAGAATCCTTCCCTTCATGGTGCCTCTTGGCTTTATCGATTGCCTCAATTGATCTTTCTCTACTATTCTATATTTCCCTGCCATCCTTGTAAGAATGAGAATCATTACCTTCATGTGATCTCTTAGCCCATTCAAGAGACTCAATTGATCTCTCTTTGAAATCCCTTAGCGAATAGGACTCCTTGCTTTCGAAGGACCATTTCACCTTGCTAGTCGCCAGAGCATCAACAAGTATTTCTCTGCCATCAACTCTGCTTTCCCTTTCTCCATCATGGGACCTCTTAACCCTATCTCTAGCCTCAATCGAATTCTCTCTGCCATGATCAAGAAAATACTTGCCCTCGTGACCAGTCCTCTTAACCCTATCGTCGGTCTCAACCGAGCTTTCTCAATCGCCCTTCTCATATTTTTCATAAAAAATTTCTCCTTTTGTACTCCGTTGAGCTCTGTAGCCATCTGCAAACCTGTAAGCATATTTTTTCATCTTTCCATTTGAATCACTCATTTTCTCTGCTATAAAATTCTCAGCTGAAATTTGAACTCTCGTCTTTTCAAACCCTCATCTCCTCAGAAAAAATTATTTCCCGCCATTCGAACCCTCTGCTGCTCCAATACTGCACTTTACAAAATAAATTTTACTTCTTATAAAATATATTTCAATGACATACCTGGTTCGTGCGAGGTTTTATTCAACCCTGTTCCGGTGTGTGAGGCTTTATAGGTGCACTGGTGTAGTTTCGTAAGATCGCGGTTTATGTTTTGGCACGATGTTTTATGACGCACCGATGCGGAAGATTTGTGAAGCACTGGTGTGCTACAGTACTAAGATGCATCGGTGCGGGTTATGATGATAAGCGCATCGGACGAAAAACCAAGAGCCTCCTCTAGAAATGGCGTATTGTATAAAGTTCTTTTTTTTGGTATGTAAGATCATAATAAAGTAATGATAATTCTAAAATACATGAATTTATTTTCATTATTTTCTAAACTTTATTATGTTACAAAAATTATATTATTCGAGATTTATTATTTTACAATTAACAAATTTACAAATTTACAAATTTACAAATTTTAATAAAATCATTTCACATTAATACAATTAAAATTTTCACATTAATACAATTAAAATTTTACAAATATTTTACATACAATTAGAATTAGAATTAGAATTGTACAATTTCACATACAATTACAATTACAATTATAATTACAATTTTAGAATTTTACATACAATTACAATTACAATTACAATTTTTCAATTACAATCATTTCACAGTAATACAATTACAATTTTACAAATATTTTACATACAATTAGAATTAGAATTAGAATTACATTTACAATTACAATTACAATTTTACAAATATTTTACATACAATTACAATTAAAATTACAATTACAAATACAATTACAATTTTACAATTTGTCATATATACAATTACAATTAAAATTACAATTACAATAATTTCACAATAAATTAAATATTACAATTACAATTAAAATTTTACAAATATTTTACATACAATTACAGTTAAAATTACAATTACAAATACAAATACAATTTTACAATTTTACATACAATTAAAATTTCAATTTCAATTACAATTACGACATAATATTTAATAAATATCATGGTCATTTAATATTAAATTAATTAATAAACATCACGATCATGATAACCATCGTACAAACATCATATTCGACTAAAAAACACATTCAAATTCGCTAACATCATCATGATCATGATCATCTAAAAAAACACAATTAGCATTGTATAACATCATCACGACACAAACATCAAATATACATCCCATGTCAAATAACTCATGCTATCACATACACATATATCTGCAAGTTGCACATTAAATGAACATATCTAACATGACCTAACAATATACACATCATGATGATCACCAACATGTACATTAAGTACAACTCCAACATGAACATAAAATACATGGACCATATATATATATATATATATATATATATATATATATATATATATATAACTGAATAATGTTAAAAATATACATATGTAATATAAATGTCATGGATCAGCTGGTGGTACAACATAAATAGTAGTACTAGTCGAGGAGTGTGTTGAAGCCCTGAAAATCGGGTCTACAACAAGGGGGATACCCACCCGGTCCGGACCTTGGTTAGCAGCTCCTTTTCCGTTTGGTGTAGTGGGTCCGACTAGGGATAATGGGACCAGTTTCCCAATATGTGTGTGTGTTGAGAATTGATATTTCTTTTCTAAAAATTCCTAAGTGATATGCTTTTATTCTAATTCTAATCTAATAACATGTAATTGTATTCTAATTAAACATAAATAATCTAATTCTAAACTTAACCCGAGATGTAATCTTTTATTTATGTGATCTAAAATGATTTCAAATAACAATTGGTAATAAAGATCATTCAACTGTTATAAGAAAACAATTCATTAAAGATCAACCACTTCGTATAAAAAGTTAGACGAAATAGTTGTGAAAAACATATCACATAATAAGCTACTCATATATTAAGCATAAATAAATAGCTATCACCATACAAAAGTGCCAAATGATAACTCAAGCATTCAAGCATCAATCTATAAATAACTGAACATAAATATCACTTTAACACAAAGGCATAAATAGTTAAGAGATAAAAGTACCATTTAGAACTAGTTCTACTCATGAGCTTCAAGCAATAATGACTTATCTTTTATTAATCCAACATCCACTAAGTGTACAAAAGTGCAACATCAGTAGCAGATATTAACGCAGATATCAATAAATCCTGTTCCATTCATTCATCAAAACCTCCTCGGAGGGTGCAAAAGTGCATGTTCTAAGGACAAGTTTTTGACAAATTTCAGGACCCTTCTCTAAATGCATGAGAAGGGTTTAAATACTACTAACTAAATCTAAAAATAATTTATTACGAAAATGTAGGATACGATTTAAATGACCATCCTCTTTTTAGGCAAAAATAAAGCAAAACTAATACTAAATCCAAAATTAAAATTTAACAACTAACTAATTGTGAATTTGTTCTTTGGAATTGCAAGCGTTCAGCATTGAACTGAGAAGAATAGGTTGGCCAACTCCAGACTTTAACTGTCCTGTGAAAACGAAATCAGCAAGAGATGGCGCCGTTTTCTTGGCAAAATTGATGATACACTTGAGAGTCATACACTGGCTGTGTGGTTTTACCAGACATGCCCAGTAAGAATCCCAATTTAACTTTGTTAATCCTTTAATCAATTATGTCTTTTCTTGGGCTTTCTGTTTATAGTCTGTCTGCAGTTGCTGTGCTTTTGGTAGGTACCCTGGAGTAGTTTCAAAGATCATATATTCCTTGTGTAAATTTTCATTTACACAATCAATAATATTGTTGGCTGTTGTGGCTGCTTCTTCTGCCGCTTGCTCTGCCTTCTTGATCTGTGCATCCCAATTATTAAAAAGTATTTCTTTGTGATTTTCATTGATTATAGGTGCACCTGCTCTTTTCCCTTACTCTGTTTCTTGGCAAGCCAAATATTTAGTAACTCTTTTATCAGTTAAATCATAATCATGTCGTAAGCCTGAGACATGATTAGTGATTTTATCACTTTCTTCACAATAAGAGTTCCATTGTGATATTCTTTGGCATAATATTTCTTGTTGTTGCAGTAATTGGTCATTTAAGGAAATAGGCTCTCTGATAAATTCTGTGAGCTTGGGATCATCTTTGTGCATATCTTGCATAACCTGTAGTTGTTTCTCTTTTTCAGCCAAACTGTTCTGATATCCAATCTGCATTTGTTGAAAATCTTGTTGTAATTTTTCAAGTTGTTTCTGAGCTTCACTATTAGCATTGGCTTCTTGTAGCTGTTGTTGCAAGACCTGTATCTGATCTTCTTTCTCATTCAATAATTTCCGTACCTCAGATGCTTTGTCAATGGCTGCAGAGGCATAAGCTCCTGTGATCTGAGATAATTTAGTGAGATTTTCAGTTGGATCAGTAGTAGGATCTTGCCATAAGACATCTAATTGTTCTGCATCATGAGAGAGCACATTTTCCAATTTCCTTTTCTTCCTTTTTCTTCTTACCACTGCTTTGTGTTGTGGACTATAGAATACATCAAGAGGAGGAATTTCCTCTATCTTGAGCATGAGTTCATAGGATGGGATTATGGGAATATGTTCTGTTTCTGAGACATTGGTAGTTACTCCTGTGACTATATTTATTGTTGTCTGTACATTTCTCACAGGTGTCAGTGTATTTTGTGCTTCAATATTAATCAAATCATTGAATGTTTCCCATTCCTTATCTAATTCAGTTCTGACTGATGATTGCTGTATAATGAGAGGGGGAAGATTTAACTATGGAGAGGTTGAAATCTGTTACTGTGAGAGTTCTTTAGACTGGGCAGTATCCCTTACCGACCCTTCACTTTTAGAGTGTTCAGAGGTTTCTCTTCTGGACTTTGACTTAGACCTGTTTGTACCTGAACTCCTACTGAGACTGATACTAGGAGTTGGTTCCCTTACGGGTTCCAAGCGTAATTTATCCAAAGGGATAGTAGTTAACCTCCTTTCTCTGTATTTTTTGAATTCTTGAAACTCTGCCGGAGGAAACCGTATTTGAGCCGAATGTAGAATTTCTTTAAGTGTGCCTTTTTCTTGGAACATGTCATCAAAAAGATCTTCTTCTTTAGAAAACACTCTTATCTTGACTGCAGTAGTGAAATTTTTAACAATATCATATGGGTCAAATGGTCTTCTTAGAAACTTAAACAAATGTAAACATGTAATATTTTTTACTTCTTTAAATGCATGACCAACATCAAATAATGAAAATGCCCCACACGCCATAGGAAATTGCGGCCAGATAGCCTTCTTCTTGTCCTTCAAATCTTTAGTCAAACCTCCCTCTCCGCAGGTTTGATAAGAAATTTCTTGAGCGATGAGTTTATCAGGAACATACAAAGGTAAAACATGAGGAGAAGCAAAACTTCCAAAAACCCTAACATATGTAAAAAATTCTTCTCCAAACCATCTTGCAACAGGTAGGATGTCTACCTTTGCTTCAGGAGAAAACCTTGGAGCATCTTTATCATACAATATTCTGTACAGGGGCAACATGATGCCATGGAAAATCTTGTAGAAATAGGGAATGAACTTTGAATCCCATAATTCTTTGTGATAAACATGAATGGGTAGGAAATTTTGAATTGTCCATTTCCAACCCATTAAAGGAAACTTAGAAACATAACAGATTGAATCCATCACATAAGCAGATAAGTAAAAAGAAGGATAAATCCTCTGAGAAACAGTTCTTTTAGACCGATAATTCAAAATAGCCATGGCTATGTTGTCAAATAATATCTTAGCCCAATCCACAATAGTAGCATTAACAACAACATTCAATAACGGTATCCATTAAGACGAAAACTTATTAATGTCAGGCTTTCCAAAAACCTACAGAGCATAGCAGCAGCAAAGCAATATGGAGAAGTGAGAGAACCAGTACTATACATATCGTGTTTATCTTTCTTCAGTGGTTCGTCTCTCCTTGACCAGTCCTTGGTGCATTCTGCCAAGTTTTCATTTTCTTTGGCAAACTTCTCCATGAACTGTTTGTTATAAGTTGCTTGTGGCTTCAGAAAATGATACATGAGTCTCAAATCTTGTGGAGTAAATGAGCCAATGAGCTCTTGACCCTGAGTCTTAAGCTATCTGTTTTTAATATCAGTATTGTCAAGTACCCATTTGACCATGTCCGTGTATGGAAGAATTCTAGGTCTCGCTGCTACTCGGTGCAAGAATGAACAAGCTAACTCTGTAATGGACGCATCAGAAGACCCATGCGAGCCTGCAGTAGCTGTAACCTCCATTACTCTGGGGTTTTCTTCCTCAAGTAGATTATACATGCCTTCCCAAGTAGTGATACCAGCATCTTTGTTACAGGCGGTGTCTGTATATAAGGGTGTCATCTCTTTGTCCTCATAACTTAGAACCTTGTCTTTCTTTCCCATAATACTCTGAATACTGCTTTGTATAGTTCTCAGTTCTTCGCTCCTGCAGTTCGCTAATTAAGTGAGAATAATGATAGAAAAAAGGTGACGGGAAGGTTTTAAATGCTGAAAACATATAAAATATACCACCTTACGTGAAATAACTCTTCGATTAGAACGAAACCAATTTTCATTAATGAATGACAACCAATTCATTGATTAACATTATAGCGCATAACCAGGTCTCGATTTATGGAAATATTTCTTCGTATAATGAGCCTTTAAAGATCTGCGATAAAGCGATCTGCGATTTTCTTCGCAATATCGCAAAATCGCAATATCGCAGATCATAGTCTCGTGGAATTGTAATAGCGCAATATTGTAACATCGCGAAATTGCTATATCGCAATATCACAAAATCTCAAAACATAACATATGAGAAACATTCATTAATGTATTTTTATGCGAAACACGATTTGTGATATATGTTATCGCACATCGGTGATTTGCGGTTTTTCAACATAAGATATGATATTCTAAGCATGCGATGCGATGAATGCAGTTTCGCATCAGGATCTCGCTATTTTTTGTGTTCCGCTTATAAAGAGGCATTCATTACCTTTTTGCGACGCGATATTCCTTAAAGAGTGATTTTATTCTATGCTATCATAAAACTTAAGTTTTTTATATTTTTCAAAGAATATTTTCCTAAGTTTATGATAGTAAGTTTTATTGAAGAAAGGAAAAACAAGTTCTAAAACGAAAATATTTTTTAAATTTTTTGAATAAGGGTCCCCATTTATTTAGTATTAGTGATAATAATAAATAAAAAGGGGGGGTTTTTGCTGGCCACAACAATTGGCGATTCACTCGGAAGAACCAGTTATCTCTGCTTTTCTTTTGAATTTTCTAAACTTTCAAAATAGAGAAATTTCCAGAAAATCAAACTTTATAATAGAAAGACAAAGTACATTATGCTTTTATCTATCAGTGATATTTCATTTCTTCTATATTCAACTTTGACTAATTACTTCCTCAAGCTAGTCCTTGTATCTACATCAGTCATTACTTAGTTTATAAAGATAAAAACAAAGGCTTCTTTGTAAATCAGTTTTAAATATGCTCATTTGTCGTAGGTAGAGCCACTGCTGCCAGCAAGCGTTTATAGCCTCGACAGGGTTACCCAACAATTATCCTGTATCCTACTTAGAGAAATATACAATTTTCAAAGAGAAATCCATATCAACACTTACTACTTTCATTTTTCTTTTTTTTATCCTTAAAGAACAATGTCTTGGTTTGGTAGCCAATTTATGACAATGCCATTCACTTGATTTATAACTTTGCTGAACAAGCTAGCTTGTGATGAGACCCCTTGCCTTTCGATTACAACAATATTGAGTCATTGTCCTGTTGTGGTATACAGTATTGGAAAAGTCAGCAAATTATAATATCTATGATCATGATAAGTCGGCTCGTGATGAGACCTCTTACTCTTTAAGTTAAAGTGTATCATTGGATTATTCCCTGAACATTGTAATTTTCTAGGTGGGGAGGAAGTCATTGTTTCCTTAAGATAGCTCTGGACGACAATAATAGAGTTTTTTGGAAAGGAAATTTCTACAGAGAATCTTCATTTTGTTATTGATACCTTTCATTAGACTGATATAAAACAATTTCTTACTAAAGGTTGTTTTTTATCAAATTTTTCAAAGTTGAAACTAGTATCATTTCTAGGTTTAAAGATTTTAACGATATTTTTTAATAATAATGATCAATTTTCTAAAAGAATTCTATTTATATAAGTGAAAAAAAAACAAAATCTAAAAGAGAATTTGTATCTTTTTCGTGAATTTCAAATGTAACCATTAACAACTAGTTTTATTATGAAAAATAATAAAAACTAATATACAAAATAGAAGAATGATCTCCTATGGAAAATATTTTTTGAGGATCTGTCCATTAACAGGTAAAGACTCTCTTTTTCCTGTTAAACCCTGTAACATAAAAGTAGATGGACCTATGATCTCTGCGATTTGGAAAGGACCAAGCCACATTCGTTGAAATTTTGTATGTTTCCCTTTTTCCTCATGAGCCTTGTCCCATTTTAAAACTAGATCTCCGACCTGAAAGTCTTTTTTAGATATTATATTTGAATCAAAAGAAGCTTTAACTAATGCTTGGTGATGAGCATGAGTTATTTTGGCCTGTTCTCTTTGTTCTTCTAGCTTAATTATTTCTAACTGTCTTAGTTGTAAGGAAGAAGTTGGTGCTTCATCAATGTATTGAACTAAGGCCAAAGAAGGAATTGCTAGATGAGTTGGAAGAACCACTTCTTTCCCATAAACTAAATTAAAGGGAGAAGTGCCAATGGAGGCTTTTTGCGTTATCCGATCTGCCCATAAAGCATATATTAAAGACTTATGCCAATTTTTATGATTTTGATCAATGGTTCGCTTAATGATTCTGATTAAGTTTTTATTTGTGGATTTAGCTAACCCATTTCCCTGTGGATAATAATTGGCAGAGTATTTAAGTTTGAAACCTCTCTTGAATGAAAATTCAGTCATAGCATTACCAGAAAAATATGATGCATTATCAAACATTAAAGGAGAAGGTAAACCAAACCTGGTGATTATGAACTGATCTATGAACTCAATGATATGCTCGGCATTAGCAGTCTTGAGAGGAACTACTTCTACCCATTTAGTAAAATAATCAGTTGCTGTAATGATATACCTATGTTGCTTAGAAGAGTGAGGAACGATCTCACCTATTATATCCAATCCCCATTGATCAAAAGGTTGTTCAATGTTGACTGGTTGTAATGGAAATGATGGTTTCTTTTGTCTTCCAGCGGCGGTTTGACAAACTTGACATTTCCTTACGTAGCTATGTGAGTCTTTGAATAGTGTGGGCCAGTAATAGCCTGCACGAAGAATTTTATGTGCGGTAGCATCTCCAGCATAATGTCCACCTGCTGGCCCATCGTGAAGTTCCTGCAAGAATTTTTCAGCTTCAGATTTCTCAAGACATCTAAGGAGAACAGAATCGTAATTCATTCTAAAAATAACATCATTCACAAGCTGATATTGTTTAGCCTTTAACCTCAGAGCTCTTTTCTTGGTGTAATTGAGATTTGGAGGAGCATATCCATTCTTTAGATAAAATATGATATAAGCATATAATGATTCAACATCGTATAGGCTTACCTCATACATTTGTATCTCTGCAAATGGTTTTTCAGAAATAAGCGATGCTCCAGCTAGTATTTTGCAAAAGCCTTGACCTCTTACAATATTTTCTGGTTTGATTTCTACATCATATTCTTGTAAAGCAGTAACCCAATTGACTCTTTTCTCACCCACATCTTTTTGAACTAAAATATTTCTTACTACTGGAAACGGTACTATGATTTTTGTATGGGTTTTAAGTAGAAAGGGTCTGAAATATTTAATTTTTTTGAAAACATCATAATCTTGTTTCTCTACATCTGAATAATTCAATTTAGCCCCCTGTAAATTTGAACTGAAGAAAGCAATTGGGGCTTCTACCTTGTCTTGATTTTCTTGAGTGAGTATCGCAGCATATGATTTGTCAGAGGCAAATGTATACAAAATAAAAAGATCGGAAAAATTTGGAGTTGCTAAAGATGGAGCATTAATAATTGCTTGTTTGATCAGATTGAATGCCTCATATTTGTTTTGGCCCCATTTGAAGTTTAAATTCTTTTTAATCATTTCTTGTAAAGGAGATACAATTATTGAAAAATCTAACACAAATATCTTTACAAAATTAATCTGGCCCAGGAAAGATTGCATAGCTTTCTTGTTGTGAGGTAAGGGTATTTCAGAAATTTCTTTGATTCTATCGGGATCAATATGAATTCCAGATTTTGATACTATGAATCCAAGAAGTTTTCCTTCACTTAATGCAAAAAAGGATTTTCTGGGGTTAAGTGAAATTCCATACCTTTGACAACGTTGAAAGATCTGTTTTAAGTCTTTAAGGTGATTGCTTCATTTCTTGGAATATACAGTTATATCATCCAAGTAAATTACCACTGATTTGTTAACTAATCCCTTGAAAGCGATGTCCATGGTTCTTTGAAATGTGGCACCAGCATTGATAAGACCAAAAGGCATCTTTTGATATGCATAAGTGCCCCATTTGGTTCTAAATGTAGTTTTCAATTGATCATCAGGATGAACCAATACTTGGTTATAGCCAGAGAAACCATCTAAGAAAGACATTAATTATGATCCTACAACTGCTTGCAATATTTGCTCCATAGGAGGCAAAGGAAAATTATCTTTTTGGCAAGCTTTGTTAAGATTACGAAAGTCAATGCAAATTCTAATATCTTCGTTCTTCTTTCTAACAGGAACCATATTGGAAACCCATTTAGAATGTCGAACGGGAAAAATAATCTTGGCTTTCAATAACTTATTGAGTTCTGATTTGATCTGATTTTCTAGATTGGGATGGATCTTTCTCAGCTTCTATTGGACAGGTTTTTCATCATTTATCATTGGGATAGTATGTTGGATGATATAAGTGTCATAAGTTTTGAGTTCATCGTAGTTCCAAGCAAAGACACTTTTGTATTGTTTCAAAAGAAGAACATATGCTAATTTTTCTTCAGGAGCTAGGCCGAGGCCTAGGTTGATATTCTGTGGTTTGGTATCAGTTCCTAGATTTACTAATTCATAATTCAAAGTTGAATTTTTCAATTTTGAATTGGTAGATCTTTTGAATCGATCTTTCAAATCATAAAGGTCTTCTAACTTGACTACTGACTTTGGCATAGAATTATTAGTGCTATCTTGTTGCAATTGTCTGTCATGTTGATCCTCATCAATTATCTGATTGGTGTAAGATCCTTCAGATGTGAGGAAGCTTACAATATCAGGATCATCATTGAAAATCCTCCAATTGGTAATGTTATCGAGAATCGAAGGTCGAAATATTAATTCTATTGAAAATCGATCAGGGCTATAATCTTCTGAAGGAATGAGCTTGGAGGCTACGTTAGCTAGGAGGTCTGCACTAGCATTCTGGATTCTGGGAATTGATGAAATATTAAATGCTATAAAGTGTTCAATCAGATCTTGAACTAAATATTGATAATGCTTTAAATGACTTGATAAACAATGTATAGTATTGTGTACCTGTTTGATTACAATTTCAGAATCTCCGAAACCTTGTAGATATTTGATGTCTAATCCGATTGCTTGGTATAATCCTTGGATTAAAGCCTCGTATTCTGCAGTATTATTGGTGCAATCAAACTCGAGTCTGCAAGTTAGCATAATTTTGTTTCCCTCTGGAATAACCAACACGCATCCTACTCCTGCTCCTTCATTAGACTTAGAACCATCAAAAAATAACTTCCAAAATAAAGATTTATTTACAGGAGTATCT
Organism: Pinus albicaulis; assembly: GCA_034641835.2. NCBI lineage: Eukaryota > Viridiplantae > Streptophyta > Pinopsida > Pinales > Pinaceae > Pinus > Pinus albicaulis. The sequence goes on along the minus strand of CM076570.1, from coordinate 1,448,789,988 downwards.
ACAAAATTAATGCATTTAGAACTATCTATTTGAGAAAAAATATCTATTTGAGATAAAACCGAATGTTGTAAGTAAGGTGAAGTATGAGCATTGAAATTTCCTAAGAAAGAATCAACTGAATAGTTTCCAATGATATTATTGTTGTATGAAACCGGTTCATTTTCTCCTTCCAGTTCTGTTACTATGTATTTCTGATTTTTTTCTCACTCAACCTTTATCTGATTTGGTTTACCATTGTAAGGAAGCCACATATGTGACCAATCAGTTGCGAAGTATCCATGAAGTTTTTCTGACCAATCTCTGCTAAGAATTAAGCCATAAAATTATGGAATATCTGCAACTAAAATGTCGATAGCTTGACATACCTTTGGATTAGATGACAACCTTATGGTAACTTGATTTAATTCGCCAATCACTTCAACTTGCGATCGATCTAACTGAACTATGCATACAGTAGATTTTTGAGGTTGAATATTCAACTTTGCACATATTGATTTTGGTAGAATATTAGATGAAGCTCCAGAATCCACTAAACAATTATGCAAATTTTTATTAAAAAATTCATAAGTAAGAAGAAATGGAGGAGTATAATCTCGACCTTCCTCCAATTAAAGTGATATTTTCTAGATCAACTTTGCTAATCGCATTAGTTGGAGGTCTTCCCATCTCGTTGGAAGCTTGAGAGATTACAGGATCGGGCAAAGGTTTTTCTATTATAGCATGTAATTCTTTCAAAAGTACCTTTTGCTGGTGTTTTAACTTGCTCAATTCATAAAAAGTGATGTTAGCCCTAGTCTTCTTCATATCTTCTATGATATTATACTCCATTTCATCTGGAACGATCAGTGTTTTTGATGGAGTTGATGAATCTGATTTGATTGGGCTAGTTTGAGTTGCTTTTGATGTCGTTTTCTTGGGTGCAACTTTATCTTTAGTCATTGAGCTTGCGCTCTTTGGCTTAGAAGTAAGTTGAGGAGGATCAAGTTGATTTCTACTTCGAGTGCTAACTGAGGATGCTTCTTGATCTTCCTCATCTGGGAGGATGAAATCCCACATACCTTGTACTTCTACAACTTCTTCTTCATCGATAGTTTCTTCAGTAGCAGTCTCCTCTTCTTCTTCTTCTGATTCATCATTTGTAATAGCATTTGGTGGTTTTGAATCAGTTGAAGGGTTTCTTCTATAAGGCTTGAAAGGCTTTTTAGAAGATGTTTCTGCCACTTGTTTCTTAATGTCAACCATTTCGTTGGACATGGTTTTCAAAACTTTCTGCAATCCTTCTAAATCGAATGGATCTTTCGATTGTTTTTTCTTGGGGTCTTCCTTAAAAGTAACCTTCTTGGATTTTCGTTCTTCTATCACATTTTTCTTTTCTAGAGCAATGATATGTTTCTCTACTGCTATTACTTCCTTCATATTATCTACTAAGGTTGTTTTGTTAGCTCTATCAATGAAGATTGCTATGTTTGATGGTAAAGCTGAGATGTACCATTCACTTTGCACTTCTTCACTAGGCTTGGAAGCAGCAGGAATTTTATTTAACAATTTATTGAAACGTGAATTAAAATCCTTGATAGGCTCTTTTGACTCAGCTCTAAGATTAGATAGGTCATTGATCAATGTTTCTGTAGACCTTTCATCACCAAGCTTAGTCAAAAATTGATCTTGGAAGATATCCCAACTAGTGATAGATCCAGATGGTAATGAGAAATACCATGATCTGGCTGCTCCTTGAAGAGTATAGGGAAAAATTCGGACAACAGCATCTTCATTAGTAACTCCATTGAGATTTATGGACAACATAAAGTTATTTATATGCTCTTCTGCTAGCATGCCTGCTTCGGGGTTAAACTTAGGCAGCCATTTTTCAGGATGGGCTGGTAATTGACTCAAGGGTGCAGGCATTAAGACTGCCCCTGGATTATTCCATGGAGATTGAGCCATCGCTAAACTGCTAACAGAGGAAAGTGTAGAAGATGATACCTGTGATTGGGAAGATGAGGATATTACGATTCCAGATGTTTGAGAAGGAGATGTGGAAGTTCCAGTGGACTGATGGACAATAGTCTGAAGTGGAGGGGTGGATGGTTGACTTCGCGGTGAAGAGGTTGAAATGGATGATGATGATGAAAGAGTCTCGCTATCAGACCCTTTAGGTGATTTCCTTGATCTCTTCCTTGTAGGTAGAGGTAAATCAGTTGGCTGAATGCCAAGCTTTTCTCTATGTAATCTAGTAAGAGAATGAGCAGGATTATATTGCGAAGTCACACTGCCTTGAGATCTATCAGATCTTTGAGGTGATATTGAAAATCGTTGAAGTTTATGAATCAAAGATTCAACTTCAGGAGGTTCAACAGCAGATTCTTCTGAAAAGTCAGGGTTTGTAGCAGTGGCTGTTGTTCTTTTGACTTCTGGCTCTAGATTTAAAAATTCTAAGTGCGATGGAGAAGTCGGGGGAGATGGTGAGGGCGATTTACTCTCAGAATGGTATTTAGATTTTGACTTACTTTCCATTCATAGTTCGGGGCCCTCCTTCTAGTGCCAAATATGTTGAAGCCCAGAAAATCGGGTCTACAACAAGGGGGATACCCACCCAGTCTGGACCTTGGTTAGCAGCTCATTTTCCGTTTGGTGTAGTGGGTCCGACTGGGGATAATGGGACCAGTTTCTCAATATGTGTGTGTTGAGAATTGATATTTCTTTTTAAAAATTCCTATGTGAAATGATTTTATTCTAATTCTAATCTAATAACATGTAATTGTATTCTAATTAAACAGAAATAATCTAATTCTAAACTTAACCCGGGATGTAATCTTTTCTTTATGTGATCTAAAATGATTTCAAATAACAATTGGTAATAAATATCATTCAATTGTTACAAGAAAAGAATTCATTAAAGATGAACCACTTCGTATAAAAAGTTAGACGAAATAGTTGTGAAAAACATGTCACATAATAAGCTACTCATATATTAAGCATAAATAAATAGCTATCACCATACAAAAGTGCCAAATGATAACTCAAGTATTCAAGCATCAATATATAAATAACTGAACATAAATATCACTTTAACACAAAGGCAGAAATAGTTAAGAGATAAAAGTACCATTTATAACTAGTTCTACTCATGAGCTTCAAGCAATAATGACTTATCTCTTCTTAATCCAACATCCACTAAGAGTACAAAAGTGAAACACCAGTAGCAGATATTAAACGCAGATATCAATAAATCATGTTCCATTCATTCATCAAAACCTCCTCGGAGGGTGCAAAAGTGCATGTTCTGAGGATAAGTTTTTGACAAATTTCAGGACCCTTCTCCAAATGCATGAGAAGGGTTTAAATACTACTAAATAAATCTAAAAATAATTTATTACAAAAATGTAGGATATGGTTTAAATGACCGTCCTCTTTTTAGGCAAAAATAAAGCAAAACTAATACTAAATCTAAAATTAAAATTTAACAACTAAATAATTGTGAATCTGTTCTTTGGAATTGCAAGCGTTCAGCATTGATATGAGAAGAATAGGCTGGCTGACTTCAAACTTTAACTGTCCCGTGAAAATAGAATCGGCAAGAGCTGGCGCCATCTTCTCGGCAGAATTGATGATACACTTGAGAGTCATACACTGGCTGTGTGGTTTTACCAGACATGCCCAGTAAGAATCCCAATTTAACTTTGTTAATCCTTTAATCAATTATGCCTTTTCTTGGGCTTTCTGTTTCCAGTCTGTCTGCAGTTGCTGTGCTTTTGGTAGGTACCCTGGAGTAGTTTCAGAGATCATATTTGCCTTGTGTAAATTTTCATTTATACAATAAATAATATTGCTGGCTGTTGTGGCTGCTTCTTCTACCGCTTGCTCTTCCTTCTTGATCTGTGCATCCCAATTATTAAAAAGTATTTCTTTGTGATTTTCATTGATTATAGGTGCACTTGCTCTTTTCCCCTCCTCTGTTTCTTGCCAAGAAAAATAGTCAGTAACTCTTTTATCAGTTAAATCATAATCATGTCGTAAGCCTGCGACATGATTAGTGATTTTATCACTTTCTTCACAATAAGAGTTCCATTGTGATATTCATTGGCATAATATTTCTTCTTGTTGCAGTAATTGGTCATTTAAGGAAATAGACTCTGTGATAAATTCTGTGAGCTTGGGATCATCTTTGTGCATCTCTTTCATAACCTGTAGCTGTCTCTCTTTTTTAGCCAAACTGTTTTGATATCCAATCTGCATTTGTTGAAAATCTTGTTGTAATTTTTCAAGTTGTTTATGAGCTTCACTATTAGCATTGGCTTCTTGTAGCTGTTGTTGCAAGACCTGTATCTAATCTTCTTTCTCATTCAATAATTGTTGTACCTCAGATGCTTTGTCAATGGCTGCAGAGGCATAAGCTCCTGTGATCTGAGATAATTTAGTGAGATTTTCAGTTGGATCAGTAGTAGGATCTTGCCATAAGACATCTAATTTTTCTGCATCATGAGAGAGCACATTTTCCAATTTCCTTTTCTTCCTTTGTCTTTTTACCACTGCTTTGTGTTGTGGACTATAGAATACATCAAGAGGAGGAATTTCCTCTATCTTCAGCATGAGTTCAGAGGATGGGGTTATGGGAATATGTTCTGTTTCTGAGACATTGGTAGTTACTCCTGTGACTATATTTGTTGTTGTCTGTACATTTCTCACAGGTGTCTGTGTGTTTTTTGCTTCAATATTAATCAAATCATTGAATGTTTCCCATTCCTTATCTAATTTAGTTCTAACTGATGATTGTTGTACAATTAGAGGGGGAAGATTTAACTATGGAGAGGTTGAAATCTGTTGCTGTGAGAGTTCTTTAGACTAGGCAGTATCCCTTACCGACCCTTCACTTTTAGAGTGTTCAGAGGTTTCTCTTCCGGAATTTGACTTAGACCTGTTTGTACCTGAACTCCTACTGAGACTGATACTAGGAGTTGGTTCCCTTACGAGTTCCAAGCGTAATTTATCCAAAGGGATAGTAGTTAACCTCCTTTCTCTGTATTTTTTGAATTCTTGAAACTCTGTTGGAGGAAACCGTATTTGAGCCGAATGTAGAATTTCTTAAGTGTGCCTTTTTCTTGGAACATGTCATAAAAAAGATCTTCATCTTTAGAAAACACTCTTATCTTGACTGCAGTAGTGAAATTTTTAACAATATCATATGGGTCAAATGGTCTTCTTGGAAACTTGAACAAATGTAAACATGTAATATTGTTTACTTCTTTAAATGCATGACCAACATCAAATAATGAAAAGGCCCCACATGCCACAGGAAATTGGGGCCAGATAGCCTTCTTCTTGTCCTTCAAATCTTTATTCAAACCTCCCTCTCCGCAGGTTTGATAAGCAATTTCTCGTGCGATGAGTTTATCAGGAACATACAAAGGTAAAACATGAGGAGAAGCAAAACTTCCAAAAACCCTAACATATGTAAACAATTCTTCTCCAAACCATCTTGCAAAAGGTAGGATGTCTACCTTTGCTTCAGGAGAAAACCTTGGAGCATCTTTATCATACAATATTCTATACAGGGGCAACATGATGCCATGGAAAATCTTGTATAAATAGGGAATGATCTTTGAATCCCATAATTCTTTGTGATAAACATGAATGGGCAGGGGATCTTGAATTGTCCATTTCCAACCCATTAAAGGAAACTTAGAAACATAACAGATTGAATCCATCAAATAAGCAGATAAGTAAAAAGGAGGATAAATCCTCTGAGAAACAGTTCTTTTAGACCGATAATTGAAAATAGCCGTGGCTAAGTTGTCAGATAATATCTTAGCCCAATCCACAATAGTAGCATTAACAACAACATTCAATAACGGTAGCCATTCAGACGAAAACTTATTAATGTCAGGCTTTCCAAAAAGCCTACAGAGCATAGCAGCAGAAAATCAATATGGAGAAGCGAGAGAACCAATAATATACATACCGTGTTTATATTTCTTCAGTGGTTCATCTCTCCTTGACCAGTCCTTGGTGCATTATGCGAAGTTTTCATTTTCTTTGGCAAACTTCTCCATGAACTATTTGTTATAAGTTTCTTGTGGCTCCAGAAAATGATACATGAGTCTCAAATCTTGTGGAGTAAATGAGCCAATGATCTCTTGACCCTGAGTCTTAAACTGTCTGTTTGTAATATTAGTACTGTCAAGTACCCATTTAACCATGTCCATGTATGGAAGAATTCTAGGTCTTGTTGCTACTCTGTGCAAGAATGAACAAGCTAACTCTGTAATGGACGCATCAAAAGACCCATGCAAGCCTGCAGTAGCTGTAACCTCCATTACTCTGGGGTTTTCTTCCTCAAGTAGATTATACATGCCTTCCCAAGTAGTGATACCAGCATCTTTGTTACAGGCGGTGTCTGTATATAAGGGTGTCATCTCTTTGTCCTCAGAACTTAGAACCTTGTCTTTCTTTCCCATAATACTCTGAATACTGCTTTGTATAGTTCTCAGTTCTTCGCTCCTGCAGTTCACGAATTAAGTGAGAATAATGATAGAAAGAAGGCGACGGGAAGGTTTTAAATGCTAAAGACGTATAAAAATATACCACCTTACGTGAAATAACTCTTCGATCAGAACGAAACCATTTTTCATTAATGAATGACAACCAATTCAATGATTAACATTAAAGCGCATAACCAGGTCTCAATTTATGGAAATATTTCTTCGTATAATGAGCCTTTAAAGATCTGCGATAAGGCGATTTGCGATTTGCTTCGCAATATCGCAATATCGCAATATCGCAGATCGCAATCTCGTGGAATTGTAACAGCGCAATATTGTAACATCGCGAAATCGCTATATCACAATATCGAAAAATTGCAAAACATAACATATGACAAACATCCGTTAATGTATTTTTATGTGAAACGTGATTTGCGATATATGTTATCGCACATCGGTGATTTACGGTTTTTTAGCATAAGATATGATATTCTAAGCATGTGATGCGATGAATGTACTTTCGCATCGCGATCTCGCTATTTTTTGTGTTCCACTTATAAAGAGGCATTCATTACCTTTTTGCGACATGACATTCCTTAAAGAGTGATTTTACTCTATTCTATCATAAAAATTAAGTTTTTTAGATTTTTCAAAGAATATTTTCCTAAGTTTATGATAGTAAGGTTTATTGAAGAAAGGAAAAACAAGTTCTAAAAAGAAAATATTTTTAAATTTTTTTGAATAAGGGTCCCCATTTATTTAGTATTAGTGATATACTAAATAAAAAGGGAGGGTTGTTGCTGGCCACAACAGACTGCTCAGTTAATGGTGCAGCCTCAACAGTCGATTGTCCAGCCTGCTCATGATCATGAGTACTTCTTGATGTTGCGGGCTGTTAACTGGACGTGGCCGATGGTCCAGCCTGATCTCCATGATGGCTACTGCTAGATGTTAGTGGAGGCTTCTCATCTCGCACAGCGTGAGGTGAACGATCATGAGATGATGAATCGCTACTCATGGACTGTCGATCATGTATTGCGTCTCGCCATGCCTATAACGTGCAACGGTCCTCCTCAGCTATGTAACTAAGGTCGTAGCTCCTACGACATGCCGCATCAGGCTATACATGTCACGTGATATGCCTCTCCACATCTGTAACAATCTACCATTGGCTTGTATGTCTCTTATATGAGCAGGCCTGATGCCCGCCTCAATAATCAATGTAGTGAGTTGGTTGCCCAACTCCATCCTGTATCTAGTATCAAGTTGACCACGCCTAGCAAAAGGCAGTACTGGTGCACCAGCATGAGCAGGTCTCTATGCACTAGCCTCCTGATGATCCTTGACATTTGGCATGCCCTGATTGTCATCAGGATCCACACCTGGATCATGTGGTGGTGTCGGCATGTCCTCACCATCAAAAGACCCAATGTCTACAAAATATATACAAGTACACAACAATAATTAGACAATTTCATTAAACAATTTAATAAAAACTAGTTAAAGAACATGTTAGAATAAATTTAAATAAAATATTAATATTACCTCTATCATTTGGCAGCTCATCATATGTGAAGAGGATGTTGGCACACCCTCGTCAATCCAATCCAGCATAAGGACAGGGGACCATAATGAATGGATGCAGCTCATCAATACTAGCAAGCAACTCTAGTGCATCATGTGATATCCTCGCTGGAAACGCAATCTCGCCCCTCTTGGGCATCATCTGCCCCCACATGTGCATCTGTGCCTTGAACATCGGCCTACGAGGCTGTCGAACAAAAGTAGGCCTTGTCTCTAGAAATCCCTCAAAAAATAAACAAAAAATCTTTGAATAAAAAGGGAAGTTGAGCATCCCTTATGCATGAGCATGACATCTATCTAAGGCTATACAGAGCTGCCACAAAAAAATGGTAGACCACCTGACAAGTCATGGCTCATGTACTAAAGAATCAACATAATATAGAAGTGAGAAACTAATGTGTTTCTCGTCACTGGTGTTGTGTGAAATGGTCGAAATTAGAAGTGAGAGGCACCTCACCTCCTCACTACCAAATGCACCAATACGTAATTGACCTCTGGCGACCTAAAAATTTAATGGAGAAAGTACATCTACTCCAATGTATCTCTAGGAGTACACTAACTGACTCCCTACTACATAGCCAGATGGAACCTTTAGGAACGAGGGAAAATCCACCCCTATCCTCGATATCCCTATAATGAAATATATGTCCTCCTCAGTGGGTGTGTACCACTGGTTAGGACCAACCTGGAAAGCTTGTCGGTAGGCATTCCACCTGTGGATAAGATGTTTCAAAAACACACCATGGCCCTTTAGGGAAGTAGCCTCCTCATAGAACTTGAGGAGGCCTACCTGCCTTAGGGGCCCCTGGGTAGATGCTGTAATAGGGCGAGGGTACGCATCTCTCTCTCTCTCTCGTACCTCCCATAGGTGAACCATGTCATATTGCTCCCCCTGTTGTTGTTGTTGTTACCCCTCTTCTCTCTGAATGATTGACATATTAAATACTTTTTTTTATTAAATGAGATATGTATTTAGGAATATACATATATAATTTTTTTGGAATAAAATAACAAAACATTCGGTGCGCCACAAAAAACAGTCATGCACCAGTTCTGGTGCGTCTTTTGTTTGTCGCGCACTGGGGGCGGTGCCCCAGATGACATTCAACGTACCATTGGTGGTGCATATAAAAATTTTCACAGCACCATTGACTATGTACAGTGTCAGGAGTGTGGTGCGCTGACTAAAATCTACACCCCGTCGTGTATAGTTGGGTCAGCGCACCGACCTCCTGACTTCATTACATAGTCAATGGTGTGGTATTTTACTAGGTTTCACCATTGACCCTGTTGAAATTTTTAATGCAGTGCACTGACAAACATACCCGCCTCAGGGTGGATATTTCCGTCAATGCACCGCGTTTCCGTTATTCCACATGGTCAACGGTGCGATCGGCTAAATGAACGCACCACACTTATTTTTTTTTAATTTTAAAATAATGCAGTGCACCTTTCGGTACCATCATAGAAATGGTGCGGATACCGTTAGCACCAGTTGTGGTGCGATCTGTAAATTTTATAGGCAGCACCACTTACCGGTGCGAGCCGAACGACTCAAGTGCACCGCACGACAATTTTTTTTTTTCTCTTTTAAATGGTTAATTTTAAGGTTATTTGAAATTCTAATCTGAGAAAAAGCTTAATTATGGAAAAACAAGAAAAAATACCTATACATTTGGCAATAGAGGAGGAATATTGGCTGTAGAATTTGCAAAAGAAAAATTTCCCACCGTTTTTCAAAATGCAAGCTGGAGAATGTTGGGCAATTCACAGCAGCAGTGCGTGCAATGGGTGCAATGGGAGAACCAATGTCAGGCGGTTCAAACAAGGATAAATTGCACCGGTGCTTGAGAGCTCTAGAGCACTGAGAAAAGTGAAAAATGTGGTTTTTTGGCCGTAATTTTTTTTTTTTTATTTAACTCTGTTCTTCTATTGCGCAGGGTTTCATAGGCACATCAGTGTGGTTTCTTAATACCGCACTGGGTAGTTTCTGTTTTGGCGCAGTGTTTTATGGCATGCCGATGTGGAAGAGTTTTAAAACACCGGTGCTCTACAATAATATGATGCACTGGGTGGGTGTGTGCAGAGCGCATGGTGTCCAGTGTGTCAATGTTTTGTGCCCATCGGTGCTTTCTCTTGTTGAGCGCACCGGTGCGGTTTTGGATGATAAGCGCACCGAACGAAAAAAAATCCGCAAAAACCTCTGCCCGCCAAACTCCTCTAGTAATCTCTGCTAGAAATAGATGTCTGGGGTATTTTTATAAGGGGTTCCTCAAAAAAATCCGCTAGAGGGTCTTTTCCTTCTAGTGGTTAGAAAAGGTAAAAATACATCACAAGCAGTTATCATAAAAGAGAAATCACACTAATCAATTCGCTATAGATTTCTCAACATGGTTTCATAGCTAAGGTTGGACGAGGGCATTATGAAGATCTCTACTACATTAAAGAATTTTCTCAAGAAGTGTTTAAAGGTGGCAAGTCATCTCAAGAAGGGTATCAAAGAAGTATGGAATCTCTTATTTTCTTCAAAGAAGGAAGTAACCAGGACACAAGACGAAGGACTCTTCTCAACATTCACTGGCACATTTCAAGATGAGAGTATTTGGGTGATCGACAGTGGAGCATTAAGACACATGAATGGTCATAATAGGAAATTAAAAACATTTTCAAGAGGAAATTCTTCTTACTCCATAGAATTTGGTAATAATAAGAGCTATCCCGTGAGATGAATTGGATCAACCTCGATAGAGTTGGAGAATGGAGGAAATATTCATCTCAACAAGATCCTATTTTTTCCAGGTTTGCATAACTTAATTTTCATTTAAATTATATAAGATAAAGGTGACAGAGTAACCTTCATTCATGAAAAAGTTGTAGTATGGGGTAAAAACTCAAGTATAGAAAATTCTATAGCGATTGGAATTTGTGAACGAAGACTTTACAGGTTGTTATCTCCCCTTTCTCAAGCTCTAGTTCACATTGAAATCAGACCATGTGAACTTTGGCATGGAAGATTCAGTCATCTCCATTTCAAAATCCTTCCAACCCTAAAATGAAGGAAGATCACGAAGGAGTATGCAAGGGATGTTCACTAGGCAAGAAAACCAAGAGATCATTTGGAAACAATGCTTCGTAGTCAAAAGAAATCTTGGATCTTATTCATTTCGATGTTTGTGGTCCCATGACTCCTAAATATCTTGGAGGTCATCTATACTATGTCACATTTATAGATGACCATTCAAGGAAAACTTGGGTTTACTTAATGAAATCCAATGATGTAATATTTACCAAATTTCAAGAATTTAAAGTTGAAGTAGAGAACTTTATAGAAAGAAGAATCAAGATATTAAGCTCCGACAATGGAGGAGAATACACATCTAAGGTGTTGAACCCTTAGTTAAACTGAGAGGGGGGGGTGAATCAGTTTAACACATACATGGACTTTTAAAACTTTTCTCTTAAAACTTATTTACACCTTTACTTCATGATCAACTTAATATGTGAGCAATCTTTATTAGTGAGCAGCAAGTATCAAACAGATTTGTTAATGTAACAACAGTCTTAATATGTGAGCAAGAAGTATTAAGCAGATTAGATAAATCACATCAACACATGCACGAAGACACCAGATATAAGTGGAAACCCATAAAGGGAGAAAACCACATCTTATTATTGTTGTGATGCAAAGGCAAGCTCCAACTCCCTCTCACCACTGATTTTCTGTAGGCACCAACCCACAGGAGGCTCCAACCTCAATTCTGCAAGCTACAACTTGCAAGGAAGCTCCAACTCCCATCAATTTTCTGTAGGCACCAACCTACAGGAGGCTCCAACCTCAGTAAGCTACAACTGACATTTTATCAAGCTACAACTTGATGTGGAAGCACCAACTCTCATCTATTTTCTGCAGGCACCAACCTACAGGAGGCTCCTACCTCAGTCAGCTACAACTGATATCTATCAAGCTACAACTTGATAGGGAAGCTCCAACTTCCTTACTCTTTCAAAAGAGAAACACTTGCTGATTTACCTTGGATATCAGCTCTGTTCTATTCCATCTGCTCTGCTGTTCATCTATTCTCATATCTGCCCTGTATCATCTCTGCATCTTTTCAAATTCTCTATCAGCTTCTCCTTCTTCTCTGCTTAACTCCTCCTTCTTCTCTGCTTCACCGCTTCATTTCTGCATTCTCTTCACTCACTCTCTAACCTCTCTTATGCATATCCAGTTGATATTATTTATAGAGTTCCTCACATGACTGTTTGTATTTCACAAGGAATTTTGAGTGAACAGTCATGACTCTTTGGCTTCTGTCTTCTCATTCCTTTATCCAACTCATTTTTAAAATTATAACAATATGTACAAATTTCCATGCTGCAGTGGGATTTTGTCTTTTCCTTAGGATACTTGCCTTTGCATCACAAACAATATAAACAACAAAAAATATTACATTTTCAGTTACACATGTCAATATCACTCAGCTCTTCTTTTGAACTTTGGCTTTACTGGATTTTGTCTTTTTTTACTGCTGTTAAGAAACTGTTCTACATTCTCTTTGTTTACTGTCATCTGTATATTTCACCTGTTCACTGCACTTTTGAATCCCTTTGCTATACATCTCTTCAACTCTGCAAATTTCGTTTACCTCTGTCAGGCCTCATACTTCCTCTTTCTGTGTGCATATAAAATGGATACAACAAATTTGTACTCAATCCAACTGTTGATCTAGGCAATTTCAATACTCCATTTTCTGGGCTGGCAATTTAAATAATTAAAATTTACTTTCACATAAAATTACCTGCACTCAATTTAGTACTTAACCCAATTTTTCTTTCTATGCATATAACCATGCATCTCCAACTTTTTGGGCCTTTGCACTTATATGCTTGATTTAGAACAACTGTAATATTAGCTCACAACATAATATACCAATATATTGTAAATTTTTCTACCTAGTGTTTCGAAATGCTGCATAGTATCCTTGACTTTGGCTTAAATCCCAATGCATCAACATTCGATATATATTAACATAAATAAATTCTTATATGCTCATGGTTTCCTCATTATATATATATATATATATATCTGAACCTTAGGACTAAATTTATAACCCTTCGCACTTTATATTAAATCCAACGCTCTGTTTTAAACACATAACCGTATAATAAATCTTGGCTCTGGACCCCACCTCTACGGTCAATAGACCAATGATGTCATTTCGGAGGCTCCCAGAGTACGACGGCAAACCTTGGCTCGGCCCCTCCCGCAATGAATCTACACCGTCGATCGTTGTCGATATGATCCGGGCTCTTTTATTAAACTTTGGGCAAGTCCAGCGTGCGATCATCGTTCGATGGCCCCTTCCAAAATCAACGGCTCATCACAATATTGCTCGGCGTCTTGGTACGAACTATAACGTGCGATGACGCACTTTAGACGGTGGTTTTCCTATTTCGCTCGAGGACATGCGTCGAGCTTTCTATGGAATCGCTCGCAACTTCTCTAATACCACTCTCCGTATAAGGGTGGTGTGATGAATACTAGAAACCACCGTTACTGTTCACTATTCCTCCTCGTGGTTTCGTTGCTTACTTCAAGTTCCGTGTTATTCCCTTCTTCTATGCTCCACCTCTTCCCTTCTAGGTTCCGTTCATCAATGCTCTATTCTGTTGCGCTCAGGTTCCTCCGCCTTTCACTCGTGGTTCTGATTTATATACCCGCTCCCTTCAATGAGGAGTCAATACTTAGCACAGGCCATTGTCGATGTTCAACACACATAAATGGACTAGTTACCCTTTTAGTCTCGGCTGGTCTTCTACGCAGTCTATGTAACTAATCACGGAGTTCTTATTCATCTTTTTACACAAGGATTCCTATTATGGATTGTATAAAGGTCTATCACTCCGCTCGTATCCTTACTTATGGGATTCAGGCTTCAATTACACATAAATAAATCATGCGCAGGATTTCCTTTATCCTCCATCAGGATGCATACATATGTTCACACAGAACTTATTCAACAAAGCGGATATACATTCACACATGAATTAAATCCACACGGCACAAATATACTTAAACATTTATTATTTACACAATGTAGTTCTCTTTAGCAGATCGGTGCAGGATTTTCTTTTGCAGTTCTTCCCCTATGCAGCTCTATGCAGTTCTCTTTAGCAGATCGGTGTAGGATTTTCTTTTTCCATCACCTTTTCCATTTAAGAAATGCTCCAACTCATCCTCAAGAATATTAAGTCATTACTACAGGGTTTTAGTCTTCAATCAAAGTCTATGCCATACAAACTCAATTAATGAATAATTGCTCAATAATTCATCTGCAAACTGTATTAAACCCCTAATTCATAAATAAACCTTTGTATTACACTCCTTCAGGCCCTTTCAACTCCACTACTCTGTCTCTAATTCCTCTGTTGCTTCTGCTTCAATTCCTCCGTTTCTTCTGCTGCCTCTACTACCTCTCTGTCTCTTTTGCCTTATGGTTAGTTTAGGTGCTGCTTCTTGTCTTTACCTTTGCCATCAATGCCAACATTTCCAACAGTCTCCCCCTTTGGCATTGATGGCAACACATTAATACTTTCCTTTTAGAAGCCCCTTTTTGCTTTTCCTCCCCCTTTGACATCAATGGCAAAGGGTTGCTCATTTCCTAGTTTGCTTTCTGCATTTCCTCTCTCTGAGTTATGTTTAGGCCCTCTTCTGCTGACTTTGTACCATGCTGCTCCAGACTGATGTACAAGACTTGTTGAGGGAACACTTTGAGGATTATCAAACTTGGATATACACTGTAAATTGATACAATTCAAACGCATAGACTTCTTTCACTACAAGTGAAGATAATGACACTTCATAGAACACATTGTACCAGCTTTATCTAATCAGAGATATATGATTGGTTCAAAAATAAAATGTTGATAATTCTTTAAATATACTTTAGTCTCTATTTGATGTAGTGTGCCAATACATTTCTGTTGAGGCAGATTGTGGATAGAATATGTCTTCTTCTGCAATACTCATCTGCAGAATCACACTTATTCAATTATGATAATGATCCCAATATATCTGTTATTGCTGTGGTACACCTTTACTTCCTGTTGGTGATGATATGAGCTAGGATGCTGACAAAGATATTACTTTTAAAGATTGAGAGGTTCTTGTTGTTGATGTGAACAAATGAATCACACCAGAGCTTACAGCTTATTGTGAGATTAGGTAATATCTTTCAATATAAGAGACCAAATGACTTTTACTGCTTGCACACTGTACTTTTAAAACAAATCCTTCGATGTATTGGTCAGTCTTATTTATCAATCATGCAGTTTTCTTTATGACATGAGGAGGTATATATGTCAGTGATAAATCTCTTTTTAAAGGTGGATTACCAGTAAATCCTTTGTGCTAAAGTAGGATTTATATGATTTTAAAAAACTTTTGAGCTTCAGATTGTAATCACAGCTAGTCCTTTATTCTTCAGATACTTTGACTATTCTATCAGAATGAACTTCCACAAAACATTTTCATGATGTTTAATTGATATCTTTGTAAACAGACTTCTCATGGTGTTATAACTGATCTTAAGGAAGAGGCCTTTAAGATATATAAGTGCTGACTTGCGGAAGGCATGCATTTATATATAGAGAAGGATACTGCTTCAAAGTTCAATATTTTGTTCAAGTGTGAACAAAATTATGATCCTTTAGTACTGCTACTGACCTTTTCATGTTGGATGTACTCTTGCCATAACCTTTGATCCTGAGGACCTGTACCATATTGCTTCTCCATGATAACTCTTGATATTCTGTTGATAGACATGCTACCTGTACCTAGTACCAATTGATATTACCTTGATAAACCATGCAGAGATTTCATTTTAGCTTGCACATGAACCCATAGTTTCTACTATTGATCTTTCCACTGTTCACACCAACAGTCATCAATATACTAAATCTGATCTTGGCATCATTAACCTGCTACTTATTCTATC